>OV277863.1:60844511-61252011 GCA_922989275.2 Gari tellinella | reverse complement strand
TAGCACTACTGGACCTATATTTGCAATTCTAATCTCCCCATTCTCAGAAGCAACTAGTACAGCATATATGAATATGACTGGCGTTATTTGAACAGGCGTAATTGTTTGGAACGAACGCAAAACCAAATACAAATTTTAAGTAACACATCATGTGACATTTGACCTTACATGCAGTCCTTTTCAATTTATTGTAATGAATAACTCAAATACACCAAAATTCGGTATTTGCACCATATTCGAACAAAAGTGTTAATCCGGAAACCAAAACAAAATCGAGAATCTACACGAATAACAGACTGTGTAATAGTTGACCTTATGTGTGACAAAAAATGCACTCCTCTTTTCATAAGCAAACACATAAAATGGGCATGATCGCCCAATGAGAACGACAGACTGTAAGCCAAATAAACAGACAGGGAAAAAAAACAACATGTCTGCCCACAAAAGTAGGGGAAACTTAAAAAGTGAACTACAAGTCAAATATTCCCTAGAGTATGTATGTGAACTGTTTAGCATTACAATCCTTAATGAAATTAAGATGCCACTAAGCTTTATAATCTATGAGCAACCTTCTGATTTGCTGAATATTGATAAAATTGTATTTAAGTGCTGTCGTACCGGAAGAAGATTCATTTTTTCGCCTTCTCCAAATTACGAATATGACTACTGTAACGACTATCAATGCCGACATTGCTCCCCCAGCTGCTCCTCCAGCAATCACCCCGGTTGAAGATTGTTTTTCTTGATCTGCAAAACCTCAAACACGTGTACAACCCGTTTCTTACAGGCATCTTATATAAACCATAAAGTTCAACTTAAATATTTCTGGTTACATAAACACTAAAGCATATCTCATTAATAAAAATAAGGGCTCAAATTTAGTTTTAATAAATGTAAAAACATTGGTACACAATGATATGACAAATTGTGACAAAAGAGGCATGGTTGGGACAAACCAATGTACCATACAGGAATTAAGCTACATTGCAGATATCAAAATACTTGTCTTAATAGATCTGAACAAGATGAGAAGTATGAGTTGTTTGTGTTCAGCTAGTGATCCCATATATTTTCAAATCCTTACTCGAAGTTTATAATTTGAACAATCTTAATCGATTACCGTAGGAAAATGCTTTACAATAAATTCCTATTTATCTCATATTTACATAAATAAATAAACAATATATCAATTTATATTTAACATATACATCCTGGGCCTTTGTACACCATGTGACTACAACACGTGGTCGATAGTGGAAGTATTATTATTCATTTTAAAAAGATAGATCATCCGAAATGTTTGAACTGCTTTACCTGCGTCAGTTATAAAATCAAAGATGTCAGTGGGTGTGCTTTCTCCTTTCTCATTGATGGCTAGCAATCTCACATAGTATGACTGGCTGCTAGCAAGGTCGGATATCACCTTTGAGTATGGTTGTTCAGACGACAGACCTCCGTCCAGGGAAATATTGCGCCAGGTGGTGTTGTCTGTACTGTACTGTATAACGAATGTCTGGTTTAAACCATTTGGAAAACCAGATATCCAAGTCACATTCGCTGATTGATGGTCTAACACAGTTACATTTACAACACGTGGAGTTTCGGGTGGGCCTAAGGAGAAATTATTTTAAACATAAAGTACCATATTATGGAAGGCAAATTAGCAATTGACATTTAGCAACTGGCAAAAAAGCAATAAGCATTTGGCAATTTGCATGCCCCGACCTGCATTCCATAACTCTTATTGATGGTCTAACAGTTACATTCATGACAGGTGGGGGCTCCGGTGACCTATCGAAAGCAAAAGTAAAGAAGATATTTCAGTAAATACATAGTTATATACATGATCAGTTCTTTGTTTTCAATTTATTAAATCTAAGTTTTAACCAGACGGAAACGGTGTTTATTTTACCCAATAATTTTATGAAAGATCAATGTACGTCTATATATATTTTTATTATCGATTGTAAACATGATGTGTTTGTGAAAACTGTGCCCCCTTTTAACCTCTGTGACCTTGACCTTTCCACCAACATGTCGGGAATATTCATATCCATACTCCTCTGGATTAGAGCAACACGTGTACAAAATGTGTCATCCTTATCTCCTGAAGGTCAAAGGTTATGGCCGTTTCCATTTTTTTACCTCTACGACTTTGACTGTTAACCTGACATCCATGAAATTAACATATTTATATTACTATGAATACGGGTAGCATGTATACTAAATATGAAATCCCTATCTCATGTGGTTAAATGTTATTGACATTTTAAATAACTGACCTTTTGACCGCTGTCACAGAGACCTTATACCCGATAATAGTCCCTTTAATTAGAGAATTATGTACACTTAACTAGGGGCCTCCGTGGCCTAGTGGTATAGTCACTGTGACTTACATCACTAAGCTCCTCACCGCTGTGAGTTCGAATCCCAGTAGGGTCGTTCGGATTTTTCATGTGGGGAAGCCTTCCAGCTGGCTTGCGGAAGGTCGGTGGTTCTACCCAGTTGCCGATTTGTACCTGAAGCAGTGCATAAAGGGCTTCTGGGGTCTTCCTCCACCTATGATTAGCTGGACGTCGCGATATGACTGAAATACTGTTGAAAGCGACGTAAAATCAAAACAAATCAAATCAAATCATGTACACTTAACTTGAAGTGGCAATCAGTTTAGGGTCAAACGTTATGGCTTTTTTATGGACCGTTGACCCCTGTGACCTGGACCCTTGGCCCGACATGCCAAAAAAGCCTACATATTCATTTAAAGACGTATCTGGGAGTTTTTTCTAGCGCGGAGAATTTTTTTAAACTTTGCATATAAGTAAATTGATATAAATGAAAGTAAAAACAGTCTTCAATAACATAGGTCGCTTTGCTACTTTTTGTATAATTTACTCTTTTTTAGAAGTACTATATTCAAATTTTCCGAAATTAGGCCTCATAAGAAGAAAGTCCATCAAACACACAAATATCGATACTTCAAGTCCAATTTTAATTAATTACATGTATATGGAATAGTGTTACAAATGAATGTAAAATAATTAGATTTGAGTGGCATTATACAGATTTTACGCATAAAATATGTGCAAAATGAACTCGAAAATCGTCAAAAAATCGAGCCTTTTTGCAAAAATAAAAAATTCTAGCGCGGAGAATTTCCTAATTTTTTCTATAACAGTAGATAATTATATAACAAGTATAGAACCAATGAGAAAACAGTACCTCGCCTTGCTCGTTTCAGAGATATGTTCAATTTTATTACCTCCCTTTATCAGTGAATATGCACTTTTTTAACAATTATTTTTTTAAATAGTCTAAATGTTATACTTTATAAAATAATACCCACAGCTATACAGAAATGTCTTGCATTGTGACATATATTATGCACTTTAGAAAGTTCTGCTGAAAAATGCAGTGTTGTCATCATCTCAAGTCGGAGTGAAAAATGAAATGACCCCCCCCCCCCCTTAATATGATGCTGATGGTGCATACTTCATTCATTCTTTATTCACAACTTTATGTTTATTTTCACTATTATTTTCTTTGGCTTAAAACCCATTAAAGATATATAATAAATGAATAAAGCTACATAGAGCTGCATGCATATTCATACATCAAAGGGAGGTAATACATGTTCAAATATTTCAGTTCAGAATGTAGGAAGTATCCATACTCAAACACTGAATTTGGAATAGGTAACTGGTAAGATATAGGATATATGCTCAGAACAAGCTTTTTGTAAAATGAAGGTCAAAGGTCAAGGTCACGGTGACCTGAAAATGGTATGCGACACTCCGCCATCCAAAGATGAACTCACACACCTAATTTGTTATCGGTAGCTGATGTGACAAAGGAAATATACTCTGGACAAAAAGTAGACCCACCAATAAACACATCTACAATCATTATTCAATGTGGGCAGTGAGTTAACATAACCATTCATAAGATAAAATATCATAACAAGAGCACCGCAGTGCGGCAAAACACGCCCGTCATGGCCGGCGGGTGTCAACGTCGTCCGGACTCAGGCCGACTGGAAAAAGTCGCCCGGAGTCTAGACCCGACTATCGATCTCGAAAAGACTATCACAGGAAGGGGCAATGTCAACACCAAATTCACTCCCTTTCACATTATGATTATTAACGCTGACTCGAGTCGGCGAGTTCCTGGTGAAAAAAACTAATGTTTTCCAGAGATTTCGAGCACTTTTTTGTCACAAATGATCCTGATTTGCGCCTCTTCATATCCCCAGGAATTTTAAAAGGTTTTTTAACGATAGATAACGATAGTTGAGTAAATATTGTATTCGCGAAATCCGATGATCTAGACGCTGTTGTGATCGTAAATAATTACACCCGCGATAGGAAAATACAGAAAAGAGCGGAAAGGACATGCGCGTTTGGGATGCGCAGTAACAACTCCCGGATACGTCTTTAACCTCTTCATATATAAAATTGGTATAATAAATAAATAATGAATATGGGCAACACACATACCGTGTATTAACTCTGTATCTATTTTAGTTTTAGTGACCCGACCGTTGACCCAATATACCACAAATCTACATTTTTATGTACCTCTTCAAATGGAAAACACATATACCTTGTCTTAACTTTATATTGGTTATAGTTCAAATGTTAGGCTAATGTTCCCACGTATTGAATGTGTGTTGCAAAAGTTCAAAGTTATTGCCAACGTTACATTTGCAAACAAACAGATAAACAAACAGACAGGGCAAGAACAATATGCACCCTAATCATAGATGTGGCATTTACACAAGGAATATTCTGACCATGTATGAAGGACATAGGCCAAAATGCACTAATGTTATGGTCATTTATTGACTTTAAGAAACGTATGTCATATTTCAAGGTAAATGTCACACGGGCATACTTTTGGTATGGTTTGTAAGATACTGACCAAAGCAAGTTACATGCAAAATATAAAATGCTAATGTGCAATAGTGCACATGTTTAAGCTTTGATTTAGTAGGGCAGCTATCAATGTCAATGTCACAAGGTAACAAGGTGTGAAACACTATGCCCTGAATCACCACCGCAATCTCAGATTTTTTACCCATCTTGTTACCACTAACTTGACTTTTGACTCAACAACTCTGAAATACATATAGGGACCGTTCGTTTCACTGTTCCGATTGTTCCGGACAGACGGAACATCAATCGAATGCAGTGTGTTCCAACTGTTCTGTTTTCGAGGTGGTGCAGTCGGAACAGTGACGTCATCAACATGGCGGCAATCGGAGCAATTGGAGACGCCAGATTTTATAAATGTTGCTTTGGAGTGTTTTTCACCACTCCTGAAGCAACATTCAAGCACAAATATGCACAGTCAGTTGAATGTATCAGGCCCGTCCTGCATAGTAATATTTTGGGTCAAATTGGCCGCAGGAATTTCATCAATTGCATCAAAACCTTAACTGACACCAACCCCGATGCACAAGTACATGACATATTTTTATCTAATTTTTATACAGGGTTTCTTGTTGATTATACCAATTTTTTTATATGATATGGTAAAAATTAAACATTATTTTACAAAATTAAATGTGTCAAGTTCCTGTGCTCCGACACAGACGTGGCTACATAAGCGCTACAATTTGACTGGTGCACAAATGTTCTTCAGTATAATGAGGATGAAAATGGTGATTATTTTAAGAAATTTAGCCAGTGGTACTAATCTAGTGCTGCTCTCTGATTCAAAACTATTCTCTGGACGGGATAGCAAGAAAAACAATAACAACTTTGGGTTAACTGCAATCATTATTTTATTTTGACGCCATTTTGAATTTTCAACTTCCGATTCTCAATAGAAAAAATGCGTTCGATTGAGAGCTGTTCTGGAACAGGTTTGGAACGTGTTCCGAACAGTGAATCGAACGGGCCCATACTCATATTCTTGTCAGTTAAAGGAACATGTATATGAAATATAAAGAGTCTGTTGAAGACCCACTCACCTGGGGGTCGAGAGTTATTGCTATTTCAAATATTTGACCTTTTGATTACGTGTTTAACTTTCTACTTGACATGCCTAAATCTGCATTACCATTTTCTGTTAAAGAGAGCATCATGTTAAGCAAATAATTATGAAGTCCCACATGAGGGGCAAATTGTACTGCTATTTCAACTATTTGATATTTTGAGCTATTTACACGCGACCTTTGACCCGACCTGTCTTTAATATACATGCGCATATACCTCAAAGATGGAGCAACGTGCATACCAAACATCAAGTCCTTTACAAAACATGAAGTTTCTATCTCAACAGAGTCAAAGTTATGTTATGGCCAGTTGAAATATTTCACCTACTGACATCCATGAAATTGTTATATATCTCTTCATATAGGCAACATATGAGTGTACGGACAGGCAGACAAACAAACAGACTGACACGGAAAAAATCTATATGCCCATCACGAACGAATAAGCACGTGCTTATTCATTCGTGATGCCCATGAATCAAGGATTCTGGGGCATGAAAACTAGTTGACTAAATAGTTCACGAGGTACACCGTTGAAGCATATGTGAGTTTATACAAACGACTTTATAAACACATCAGATATATAACGCGAAAGAAACAAGAGAATCTCAATCATTTAACAAGATAACAGGCAGTTAAATACCTACCTAACGGCTGTATCACCAGGGCAAAGGTCACCGTGTCTACCTCATTTGTGACACGGACTTCATATCTACCAAAACGACCCTCCTCATTCACAGTGATTTTGATAATGGCCTCTGTACCTGGAGTTGTTATTTTACTGCCAAATACCGGCAACTGTACGTCAACGTCTCTATAGGTTACGGTCCCTACTTCTTCCATTGTGCCATTGGTCCAGTAAACTTTTACAGAACCTCTACCGGCATTGGAGTAATACTGAAATCTTGCGGTTATTGGTTTATGCAGTTGTCCAGATGTTTTTATTTCCTTCGTTTCTGCAGCAACACCAACAAGGACTGGGAAAGCTGGAGATTGGAAACACTGAGTGAAACAAATCAGTTAAACATGCGATGTCATTTAGTTATTTAGTAAGCAATTATTCAAGACGTTTCCCCAAATACATATTTTGAAAATGTTTTAGGATGGTTTCCGACCCATTGTAAACCAAAATGGCTGCCAAATGGCTATTTTTAGTAACAATTAAGCTTTTCGAGCAATTCAACTACTTGTATTGACTGTAATTGATACTCATATAAACAATTTTAGGTGAGTCTTATTGAACATTAAGTGACAAATCCGGTAAGTTTTTATTTAGATTGGTTCCTGTCCCCAAGTGCTGATATAATCCAAAATGGCTGCCCTTTATACCTTTTTACTAATTTCTACTAATATAATTTTTCTAGATTTGCCATTTTCTTGATTTGCCAGATTATGCACATCTCTTTTTGTGTGTGTCTTTTAGTGCCATTGTGGCAAACATAGTTCATGCTGATAAATGCTGAAGTTGGTTAAGCTTGTACAGGAATAATTAATGTCCTACATAGACCACTATACAATAGAAGTGTTTTTTTCTTTATCAAGTTTGAATTTTTCTGATACACTATCAGGATATATGTGCCTATAAAGGGCATATTACTTTACAAAGGAAGAACATGTTTATTATTTCGTAGTATCAAAATGAATTTATATAATGTGAAACACTGTACAAAAGCTGTTTTTGCACCCGGGTGTGTAATGCACATAAAATATATTTGTCACTAGTTTTCGCGGGTTTGTTGAAATTGTTATTTTCAGTTGAAAATTATTATGTATATCAATGGTAAATATAGGAATACCTGGCCATAATTTGATATAATTATAAAGCAGGGTGTTTAATAAGTGTTCAAAGCATGTGTTTTTTCATTGTTAGAATCTACGGAAACAAATGTAGAATATAAGTTAACCACTTAATTAGAGAGTCAAAAACTGCATCGAAGCTAATTACCCGTTTTACTAATTTAACGGGTTCGTGGAGGAAAAACTGAAATTTGAACGATAATGATTTTGATCTTTCACAAGTGCAATGTAGTTTGACTGTAAGATAGACACCAATAACTCGAGGAAGTGTGTGTGGCACATTGACAAATCTCAGTACTTAAATGAAGTCAAACCATTTGATGAAAATACCTAGACACAAATACCAAAGTTGAGACTTTATCAGGTCACTGGTGAGAGAGATGTAGTGTCTCCAAATATGTGTCCATTATTCTTCCGGAGTCATTTGATAGTACTGTTCGGGGTTCGCGGAAAAACATACACAAAGGAGACAAAGTCATTAACATTGCTTTCAGGTGTACCGCAGACAGTCGGGCTATGGTCCCAATTACATCTAGCTATAATACCCCCCCCCCCCCCCAAACCGGTATGCTATATGATAACATGTCAAAATCAAGGGGTTTATCCAAGAGGGAATATCCTGCGAAACAGTGGAAGCAATCAAGACAATATATGTATTATGATGCTGCTCTGAGAAGTGAGGATGAGTGACTTTCAGCATGATTTAGTGATATTCATATGATCGCAAGGGAGGTTATGTGCCATCACAGTTGCAAAAATAAATTTAAATAAATTCTAAATAGGGATAATAGTATTCTAGAGAAAGTAACCAAATCAGACCAAGAATATTTGCAAACTGGCCATGCATAGAATGATCTCAAGGATCATGTTGAAGAAACACTGCTCTTACATATACATGCAAACATTCTGTTTTACTTTAAGGCATGGCCATGAGTGAAAGAACAGTCCGTTTGGTCAAGACTGCTACTGCCACAGTATTTTGGAAGTCATGGGGGAAAAGGGAAAGCACCTTACTATGGGTCTTGATATCAAAAGTCTGGCAGGTTGTAAAAAGGTTATTCATATTCTGAACCATATGAGTAATCGCATAAAGCACACGGCAGTAGAAGAACTGAATACTGAATAAGCGACATAATTAAGTGAGTGTAAAATATCAACTCCTAATAGATTGTTACAAATGGTTAGACAACTGGTCTGGTGTTGGACGATTTTGACCATTTCATCTACTCCCATGTAGTTTATGCTATGACACATATGGTTAAGAATATTAATAACATTTATAGAAAGGTTAGACTTTTGTGAGATTCTTTCCTGTTTTTCGTTTGTCCATGACTTGCAGCAAACATTATGTCACAGGAAAAGTATTGACCAAACAGGCTGTTCTTTCACTTGTCACAGCACCTAATAGTAAATCGGTGGTCCATGTATATGTAAGAGTATATGCACGTAATATAAGTCAACATAATAGATATGCTATAGTTACACGGGGATATGTCTTACATATTCCTGGTCGAAAATTAAAACCCACAACCAGATGCTCCTATAAATGTTTAAAAGTAAAAGAAAGCAAGATATATCAATTGAAAAATCATCTAATCAAAGTTGCTTAGATTCATCTATATTAAAGGTTGGTTGCAAAAATAAGCATGCACTTAGTTCATATGACATGAAACCAACACTTTTTACACTCATGGTATATATCGTACACTTTGTTGTAACTAGCCTGCAATGGCTATCAATCTAGCTGTTGAACCACTGCATAGCACATTTAAGAATCACTTCAAGTCGTCTTGAAGCTCAGTTTGACCCTTCACCAGAGCTTCGAAGGTTAAGGGTTCAGGTAGTTCATTGACTTTTTCTAGGTCTTTGATTCAGCCTTGCAAATAAGATGTTGGCAGTAGAGTTGAATTATAGTCAAAATTTGCCCTTTTGACCGCAATGTCTTCTATTAGGTTTGCATTGGATACAATAGTTCCGCTATATTGTTAGATCTTTTCATGAACTTCAATTGCGGGAAAATCCTGCTAGTCCTGTCGCCAAGACTTCAAGCCGGAGAGGAGATGCCAACTTCATTGAGAATATCAATGTAGCATATATGAAAGAAAGTTAAAATCGCAACGGCTTCGGAGTCTATTATTATTTAATTAGTGTTTCAGAAATATGATCCTTGAGAACATTCTATGCATGGCCAGATTGCAAAATTTCTGGATCTGATTTAGTTACTTTCTCTATAATACTATGATCCCTATTTAGAGGTTATTTAAAGTTCCTTTTACCAATGTGATGGCACATGACCTCCCTTGCAATCATATGACGCTTATCGTCACTTCTCAGAGCAGCATCATAATCATATTGTCTTAATTGCTTCCATTGTTTCGCATTTTCCCGAATACTCCTTCTTTGATCGACCCCATGAGTTTGATAAGTTAAAATTGTTCATACCGGTTGGGGAATGTAACATTGCCATACTGTCTCCGATAGTCAAAATTGCAATGCATCGGGCTCGAACAGCAGTGACATTGTTGTAGCAGCTCACATTATTACCTATGGAATCATTAAATGACGATGGAAGAATAATGGGCTTATATTTCGAGACACGGCTTCTCTCTCGTCTGATAAAATTACATATTTTCTTTGTGCTCATGTCTTTTCATCAAAGATTTGACTTCAGTTAAGCACTGGGTTTAGTCAGTGACCCAGACACACTTCCTCGGCTTATTGGTGCCCATCTTCGAATCTACATTGCATTTGTAAAACAGGAAATACAGCTTCGTTTAAGGATGAGAGTTTCTCCTTATTGAGTCAGTTAAATTAGTTAAAGTGTATTTGGGCGCTTTTTGTACCATTAAGAGGTTAACTTAAGTCCCATATTTGGTTCCGTAGATTTAAAAAAATGAAATGACCCATGCTTGAAACACTTATTAAACATCCTGCTTGATACCATGCTATGGTCAGGTTAGATGTATATTCTCCATTTATATACATATTAATCAACAGAAAATAACAATTTCCACTAACCCGCGAAATATGTTGACAAATATGTTTTCATGTATATTACACATTTTGCTACAAAAATAGGCTTTTATACAGTGCTACACATTTTATAAATTTATATTGATACTAAGAAATGATAAATTTGTTCAACATTTGTAAAGAAATATCCACTTTATTGGCACATATATCCTTATAGTTATCCATATCAGAAAAAATCAAGTCTGACCAAATAAACACTTTGATTGTATGGTGGTCAATACAGGCCACTAATTATCTTGTAAAAGCATTATAAACTTCAGCATTTATCAGTATGAACTATGTTTGAAAAGACAAACACAAAAAAGATTTGTATAATCTGGCAAATCAAGAAAATGGCAAATTAAGAAAATTTATATTAGTAGAAATTAGTAAAAAGGTATAAAGGGCAGCCATTTTGGATAATATCAGCACTGGGGGACAGGAACCAATCTAAATAAAAACTTATTGGATTTGTCAGTTAATGTTCGATAAGACTCAACTAAAATTGTTTATATAAGTATCAATTACAGTCAATAAAAATAGTTGAATTGCTCGAAAAGCTTAATTGTTACTAAAAATAGCCATTTGGCAGCCATTTTGGTTTATAATGGGTCGGAAACCATTCTAAAACATTTTCAAAATATGTATTTGGGGAAACTTCTTGAATAATTGCTTACAAAATAATATTTTAAATCTCTAACAAAACGAAATGAAAGCCCTAATCAAGAAAATTTATGTGAGTAGAAATTAATGAGATAGGTATATACGGCGGCCATTTTGGATTATTTCAGCACTGGATGACAGGAAACAAATCAAAATCAAGGCTAGTATGATTTCTTAGTTAATGTTCAATACGAATTAACTAAAATTGTTCCATATGAGTATAAATTGTAGTCATTATAAGTAATGTCATTGCTTGAAAAGCTTAAATGTTACTATAAATAGCCATTTTGGCGGCCATTTTGGATTTCAACGAGTCTGAAACTATCCTAAAACATTTTCAAAATTTGTATTTAGGTAAACTACATTGATAATTGCTAACAAAATACCACTTTTAAATCTCTAACACATGAAATAAAAGCCGAATAAGAATGTCAGTTTTTGCTTAAAAATCCAAGGGGAGACAACTTAAACCTCAATTATCTCCCCTTATCACTACCTAAATACGCGTCAGACGATTGTTTCCCAACTTCTGAGGAAATATGCTATAAGATGGTACCAAAAGGTTGTATGGTCCTTTCACCGCAAATAAAAGTGGTCTACAGCTTAGACTATAATGATTTAGCACATTAGAAACATACATTTCTGTTATCAACACACTCGCTACTTCATATGGCCTGATTAACAAACTGTAGTCTGCTATTTCTTCAGAGGTCGCAGATTTTATTTTTATTTAGAATAAGAACAATACGCAAAACAGGTTTTGGGAGAAATATTGTATACCACTTCTCATGAAGACTATGTGTATTTTTGTATGGAAATGACAATAACTACCTCTGCATGGTAGCAAAAAAATATATTAAAAAAACAACAACTTTGTAATGGAAACGCTTACGTTGCAGTGTCCGCTTAAATACACTGTCGACATATTCATTTGAGAAAGAGAGAAAATAGGGTTTTGTCTTTTAAATCAAAAATCGACAACAAAACATCAGTTCATGTAGACCTGACAATTGTTTCTGTTCTAATTATACGTATTAAATATCACTGACACAGGAGACATGAGAAATGTCAAACCTGGTTTGAACACCATGGCCATTTCGCACACAATATCCTATTTAAGAGCATACGTTAAAGATTATTATCAAGCATGAACTCTTACCGACGACACGGGTTATACTCATATTTAATTTTTTTCTAAAACCCTTCTTTATGTGGTTTTCGGATTTTTCTTTCAAGATGAAAGTACATTTGTTCTAAAACAAAATAATAACTGCACAATGTAACACAAACATATTAAAGGAAAGGGTCAATTCCTCGTATATTTTGTTCATGTATTGACTGTAAAAAACAGACAATAGAAAATCAGCGAATTATATTAGACTGGAAAATGTAAGATGCACAGACACAAGTATCATATAAGTAGAATTTGATAAGGCGTGTTTGGCAAAATGGTCAACTGGTTTAAAAAACAACCTACCTGCTTATTAATTTCTAAGGGTTGCCATTACTGGCAACATTGTGTTCTTTTTATAATCAGACACACCAATACATTACAAACTTTGAACGACAAAAACGATCGTAAGTCTAAACTTTAACCCTTTACCCCATAGCCTGTTTCTAGTTTTGAAAACAGGTGACCACTTAAAGCAGGTTGAAAGTAAAGCAGAATGCGCCTTAAGGCGCATTCTGTTTTACTTTCATCCTGCTTTAAGCTAACATCTGCTAGGATATATAAAAATAGTTCTTTCAATACATGTTCATGATTGTATAAATTGTAACTATTTTCTTCAGCGGAGGAACAAATTAAATGCGCCAAAAGACGCTTTTTTTTGGGGTAAAGGGTTAGGATACATTTAATTTCTTATTTCTCCATCTAATCCTGTCTTGTGACATATTTTTGGGATCGTCTTTTCAAGACAATTTCAAAAAAGATGCCAGAAGACTGGATTTGATGGAATAATAATTAATAAATGAGACTTTTATTATTTTACTTACGAGTTTTTTATGAGCGACATAAAAGACGATATTCTGAACGTAGAAACTTACTGATTGATAATGATTTTTTCATGACTCACATTTCACAATCAGGCTTCCTGAACCATGCGATACTCCCTTAACGCCGTTACTTGCTCCACATGTGTACTCCCCAGAGTGGGCGTATGACAGGTCATTCAATGTCAATACTCTGGTATTATGTAGAGGTACTGGGTGTGTCACTGTTTGACCATTCCACATATGTATCCATCTTTGATATATATACTGATCCGGAACACCAGAGGCCTCACATGTTATTGTTGTTGACTGGCTGTAAATTGTAGTGTTCGCTGCATTCACAACTATATCTGGCGGGTCTGTCGATAGAGATAAATATAATAAATTGTTTAATAAACGCATATCTTACATGGAACATGAAGTAATACACATTAGAATGTGTAATGTCTAGAAACAAGCAGTTTTCCACAGCCTACCCTCTAATATGCCAAATTTAAACACTCTTGATTAATTTAATATAAAACATTTAACTAACTTATGTGTATGCTAAGTTACAAACTATCATAAAATGGGATAATAGAAAGGTATTGCCAAACAGGATCTTCGGGTAAGGATCTGTGGGGGTGTCGTTATCATTGGTCGAATTTTAATAGATTTGGTTATGTGAGGCATTACAGATATGGTAAAAGAAAGCTTAAAAGTTTAACTATAAAAGAAATTTAAAATTTGCTCCACCTACCTACCTACCTACCTATCTCTACCTACCTACCTACCTACCTATCTATCTTTTCTATCAAACCATGCATCCATCCATGCATCCATCCATATCTCTGTTCCGTTCTGTCTCTCTCTCCCTCTCCCCCTATCTCTATATCTACTCCTTCTATCCCATACCATCTCTCAATCTGTCTCTTCTTCGCTTTGTCTCTTGTTCCTTTAATATTTCATTCTCTTTTTCCCTATTTTAACCCACTCCGCCAAACAAGTTTTAAGAGTCTTACAGTTCTCTAGGGTATATTGTATGTAGATGTTATTTCAGATTTTAAATAAGCTTCTAGAGAGAGACTTTTTGGCATTGACTTGTATTTAACGTATGTGTTCTTTAAAAAATCTTAATTAACTATATTAATATCTGATAAATGTTTCCTCTGCTCGAAATTCACTCATTTTTCTACATAAGACAAATCATAGCAATTTTAATGTCAAATCAAAATTTCACCACTTAACTTAGTTGCCTCGAGTACAATCGTTAGTTAAGTAAAAAGCCATAGGATTTTCATTTGATAAAAAGGCACACGACAAGACAAGACAAATTTTATTGTGATACAGGCCTCCGGCCCCGACACATATACATACTATAACATATCAATACATGCGGTGTGTAACAGTACAAACAAACAACATAGGTGTACTTTTCAAATTACATTTGCTAAATTTAGTGTTTTCTGTCGTAACTGTAAGGCATAATAAATGTACATTGCAAGATTGCGTACTGTGGTCCTGTTCTTACGTGTCATTAATAAATTAAATTTGTACATGCTTGGATGAATATAATATTTTGTTGCTAAATAATGCTTCCTGAGGTCATTATAAAAAGGGCATACTAACAGAAAGTGGTATTCATCCTCAAATTCGCTGGTACAAAACTTGAACAGTCTTGATTCCCGGACAATACCAAGGTGTCTACCCTTTTCTATCATGAGAAAGTGAGAGGATATTCTAAACGAGGCTAAACTTACTCTAAATTTCTTAATCTAAGTAATCTTCGAATTTAAAATCAGGTTTAAAACCGACATATGACGAGAGTTTTGAGATAGAATTACATGCTCCATGCCACTGCTGTATGTATTGGTCTCTCATCTTTGAGTATGTTGGTAAAGGAACAAATTTTCATTGCAAACATATTGGTTTTCCCATACATATCCAAAGCCGATACTATACAAGTGTTTCCTGACTAATGATACCCAATTTTGATACCCAGCATTGTCAAAATATCTCAGCATCTCATAGCTTTTCCAAACATATCTATGTTTAGGTAACGATACAATCTTTAGCCAATATTTTATACATCTTTTGGCAGCTTTTATATATAGAGGAAACCTTTCACACTCGCCTGCTACTGCTAAGTTTGATGAACGGTTTGGTACACACATGAAACGTTTGCATGCATACATATGGGATGTTTCTATACTGTGCATTGGTACAAGACCCTAAATTTCAGCTCCATACAGAAGTATAGGTGCAATCTTTGTATCAAACAGTTTAAAAAACACTGATTTAGGTAAAGGTGATAAGTGATAAAGTGACGAAAGAAGGCTAATTAGTACCCTTTTGGCCTTAGTTGCCAACACATCTGTCATTCTATACATTGATAATTGTGAGCTGCAATATGTGCCAACATAGGTTAAACCATTCACTGTATCGATTTTAATACCAAATTTCATTTCTAGACAACTGGCCACCATTTCTTAAAACGACAATTTTAGTTTTAGCTACATTAACTGATAGTCCCCAATCTGAACAATAATTAGATAGGATATCTAACTGCCTTTGTAAACATCTTGGAGTGTCAGCTATTAAAGCAACGTCATCTGAGAACAATAAAAGTAAAATCTGCACAATATCAGGAAATAACTGTATACCTGGAATACCCGAAGCAGATATTTCATCGTACAGCTCATTGATGAAGAGAGAAAATAATATCGGGCTTAAATGACAACCCTGTCTGAGTCCAATCGGGCACTGTAGTTCTTCACTTATAGAGCTGCCATTTCTAACACATGCCCTTACACTGCTCTATAATGCTTTTATAGAGTTTAACAGGTTACCTTTAATCTGTTTATTATTAAGGATGGTAATAACTTAGGACGCCGTACTGAGTCAAATGCCTTGCGAAAATCTACAAAAGCAAAATACAACTTACGACGTTTCCTACATAAATATTTACTAACAAGGGAATATAAAACAAATACATTGTCGGTAGTGGAGTATCCAGACCTAAAGCCGGCTTCCGCCTCTGATATTTTGTCAAATGCCATCGAGTACATTGTAAGTCTCTTATTTAACACATTAACATATACCTTGCTCAATACATCTAATAACGCTATACCTCTATAATTGTCAGGATTGTTTATGGAACCTTTTTTGTGTATAGGTATTAACAGGGAGCATGACCATTGTTCAGGAAAGGAACCAGACTTAAAGATACAATTGAAAAGCGTTCGTTAAAAAGGCACAACCATTTGTGCACTGGCTAACAAATGTTCTGGTCTCAAATATCCAAATGCAGCCTTATTTCTCTTTAGTTCATGTATAGCACTTTTAATTTCATCATCAGTTATATCGCTATTCAGTATAATGTCTTCACATTCACTTAGAACATCAAAATTATTTACATTTGCGTCATTACCATTAGTGTCACCAGTATTGTCACCATTGCTATCTTCCTCAATATCGTTGGATTCAAACACCGTTTTAAAATGTTCAAACCATTCTTTAGTAGAAATATTTGCTACCCTTTTTGACTCATTTGATGAAAATCTAACGATTTTCCAAAATTCTTTAGGGTTATGGATAGAAGACACAATTTTATCCAGTTCACTTCTATTATACTGCTGTTGCTTTGCTCTGCAGCAGTTTCTAAAAGCCGATTTCGAACAAACATAAGCGTCTAAGTCCTGCAATGATTTAGTAAGTCTAAATTTACGAAGATGTTGGTTTCGTCTAGCTTTCAAATTCTTACATTCTTTATCGAACCACTTGTTTTTGTTCGACATTCGACTGCTGCTATTAGCCCTGGTACTCTTTGTATGTATATTACAGCATTCTAAAATTAGACTCTCAACTGTGTTCAACATGTCATTAATACAAGTTGAATTGTCCCCAACTAAGTCATCGAGTATATTAAATTCACCTTTGACAATCTTATCAGATAGATTGGATGTAAAAATACACTCGTCTTTGTTATCAATAAACCCGTAGTAAGAAGTGAATGATTCGGTTGTTTCCGGTTCAGTTGAAACGCCATTGTTCGGAATGCTTGTTTATTTTAAGGACCGCTTGGTCGGCAAATGTTTGCAGTCACTTCTATCTTCTTCACTAAAATATTGAATAGTTTCAAACAAAGAGCTTGATGTAAGAAAATAGTCAATAACACTGCACCCTATTGAATCTATAAACGTGAAATCACCTGAACTAGCACCGAACCGACCATTTACGATTACAATATTATAAGTCTTACAAAAGTCTATGAGGCGTTTCCCAAATGCATTAACCATTTTATCACAAGAAACCCTCGGAGTTGAAATGTCTTTGTTAAAAAGATCTTGCTATTCTTCAAGATTTGGAATGTGGTCATCTAACGTTACACAATCTTCTAACTCAGCGGTTCTGGCATTTAAATCACCACATATTATTACATCACTTCGTGAAACGGTTTCGAACATCTGAACAATAGCATTTTCAACACAGTCTATCCTAATTTCATCATCATAAAATGGAGAGTTTTTTGGTGGCAAATAAACGAATATATAAAATAAATCTTTATCTGACATAAGCATTTCCTTGTTACATTTTAGCATAATGCCAAATCTAAAATTAGCATAAATCTGTTCTGTATATATTAAGTAAGGCATCTCGGACCAGGACAATTACACCACCGGAGTTTCGACCACCTTCATTTGATTTCTTCGCCGAGCAAAAAAAGCATTTATAACCTAGTAGAAAACTTTCGACATCACTTAATAAATACGAAAGATTCAAGCAGGAAACGTAACACAAACAATACACCCACCTCTAAAGCAGAACACACACACACAGTCATACCACAACAAACACACACACACACACGCAATACCATTCCTTCATCTACACACTAAATAGAAAACAACACGCAAGACAAACATATTAAGTCTGTTATCCAAGTCTCAGTGAAACCAATTACGTCAAAGTTACCTAAATATGTTTTAATGTCACTATCATTGAATTTACTTTTTAGTCCCTTAATGTTCCACTCAATAAACGAGAAAGTATTGATGACTGCATGTGGACCTTGGCCACCCCCCTATTTGGCAGATATATTTCGGCTATTCCGTTGATCACCTACATCAGAATAGTCCATTACATTACTAGCACCAGACATAACCGCGATCTCCGACTGACGCTGTGCAAGGGTTCTTACACCACTTTTGATAGTGCGCGGTACTGTAGCATTGTTGCCTGGAACTTTGGGTTCTTTAAATAATTTACTACCTTTAAAGTAACCACGAAAACCTTTTCTGTCTAGGTCCTTGAGTGTTTCACGCTGTCTAGGGGTGAGGTCATTGGCGACTTGAATTCCATTACGGCGAAGCACATCACGGCTATTTAGAACTTTTAGTTTGTCTTCAAAACTATGGAATTTCGCAAGTACCATCCTAGGCCTGTCACCTGTGACAACTCCGACTCGCCGTGCAGATTGAACCGAGTTAGTATTATCAGTTGTTTGGAACGCTGGCTGTAAGACACGTGTTTCAACTGTTGACAGAGATTCAGCGGTTGTCTCATTCCTGTTTTCTTGCAGGCCAAAAATCCTGAGATTATTTCTTCGACTTTCTATATCGAGTCGTTCAACCTGATCTTCAATGGTTTTCCAGTAATCAGTTTGTTGCTCAAACTTATATGAAAAATGTTCAATGTCACTAGTTATAATTTCGTTGATATGAGAAACACGGTCTATTTTGTCTTCAAATTCAACGAACTTAGTTTAAACATATTTTATTTCCAAAGTAATTTACAAACTTTTATTCTTAACTTAACATAGAAATAAAGGAAAAAGGGTTAGGTCTCAAGTTCTATCAACATTTAATAAGACCTTCCCCCAGTAAAGAAAAGTTTCATATGCTAGATGGTAGTAGACAATTTAGTATTTTTAAGATATGGAAATAGTTTTAGAACGTAAGCAGCAAATGATTGTGATATTGGTAAGTACCCATTTATGAGTAAGTTGTGTATTGCTTCCATTGATAATTTATCGAATTAGATACCGTTGTAGCTTATGTCATGTTCCTGAGATTAACAGTGCAGATCCAGATCAGAAGGTTCCTGTATGAGCTCTCTGACTAGAATCAACACTGTTAGTCATTAAACTGTAATGTAAAATTTTCTCAAAACGGGTTAAGAGTGATATGGCAAAGTTAAGAAATTCTTTTGACCCCTTTGATGCACAGCTTCTTGTCTATATCTCTCTGTTTTGACCTAACATGTTATATGTTGCTTTTAATTATAGTATGTTCGTTCCGCACTGAAGACATATCTGCCTTAAGAGAAATAATTTCATGTTTTACTTGTTGGATTTCGGCAGACGTCTTCTCATTAGAATCTGCAATGGCTTTAAATCTGTTTCGGTCGATGGGCCTGGGTTCGTCTCAACGTCTGAAGAAAGAATTAGTAAACGCTCAGCAAGAAATATGTATAGATTAGATGACCAGTTTAATTCACCATAGGTCAGTTGAACCGTCAAGGTCGCACTTGGTTGACTACAACAGCTCAAACTCGTTGGATCATTCATAGTAGTGGCACATAATGATTTGCCAATCAGGGCGTTCATCTCAATACTACGTAAGGTGTTGCCAATCAGAGACACGTACTTGAACGCGAGTAGAATACCAATGATGATGATACCTGTGAGTACTTAACGGAAATGAACATCCGAGCCTTTTGTATATGGAGAATAGTGTTTCTTCTCAGTTGAGCTGGGGTTTGGTGTTTTATGACCGCCATGGAATAATCCTACACGCACTCTGTATGTTGCGATATCGATACCCATTGTAATTATGTCCTTGTTGAGCTTCCGTAGATTTTTTTATAAGCCGGTCAGGTATAGCGTATCGCTATTTACTATTATGTAATACATACAATGGTACATACAATGGTAAGAAGTTATCGTATAGCGGCCAGTCAAGAGTTTATATCGATAGAAAGTCGTCTATATACAGGTGAAAATGCAGGTAAAATCTATTTATAGCCACATATATTCATCGCCTTTTCATTTTCTTTTGTCTATGAAATATTGATCAAATGTCAAAAATTCAGCTCACCACATCTAGATCCACATTTCCATTAAACTATCCATCCATTCATTATATCATACACAAAAAGCTATCACTGAAATGTCCCAAACTGTCGAGTTATTAGAAGTTTTGATGAGAGCATCGATAAACACAATCTACTTTGTCAGACACCACAATTCTCATACGACAGTATGTTTAAAGACGATGAGGCAATGACAGTGAAAGTATTAAATTGCCTAATCTATGTTTCAGCTTTTCCGCTACACTGAAAGAATTCAATGTCACAAAATTTTCTAAAACGGCAAAGACTCAAACGTCAGTAATCTAATTCTAGCATAGAAAATGTTTAAATGGCTACGTAGCCAACGGATCCCTATAAATACCACATTATTTTCTTTAAAAAACGCCAAAGATCATACCAAGATTTTATGTTGTACAATTAAAACTGACACAGCTAAATATACGTTTCATGTTTTTGAAACGTTTTTGCAATTATTTGACAAAAGGCAGAGTTTGTCCATTTGCGTACGGGCTTCCCAAAGTTTATATGTAAAATAATGTACTACGTCATACAGCAACAACCCAGCTGAAATTAACAGATCGTCACGCGACATGTACAGTTAAAATTGAATTGTGTAAAGCGGTTACATAATACATACATTTTATTAAACACGTGCTGTTAAATATCTTGTACTACATGAATGAGTCATTTTTCTATGATTATATCGGACATTTTTTGATAAACCATAAAGCACAAGGTTGACTGTAGCTTGTCAGTTATACCTCGCTAAATCGGACTTCAACCTGAATGGGTTTGAGGTTATTTTAAAGACAGCTACTGCTTAATCCGTCATAAAAGAGATCTCAGTCATGTTTTCTCATGAAAGAGAGCAGTAACGTTGGAAACGTAGTCAGGACCAAAAATCCAGCATGTTGATGAATCATTCTTTATAGCATTCTTTATATCATTCATTATATTCTTATTAGCACTGTTTGTACACTCGTCCGTTGAAAAAGGCGATTTTTCAAATTACATCCCTTTACATTGAAAGAGAGGTAAACGTTGAACAAATAGTTATCGCAAACATGTTATTGCAACCGATATCTCTTAATGCGTTTCCCTTAACAGTGTAACTAACTTTATTTTCTGCTGTTCCATATATATTTGATATTGCCTTTCAGACCTACCAAAAAGCTTTGAATGTTGTCTATGGAAAATCCCATGTAAAAATAAACATTATTCGCACAGTATATATGCTTCTAAATATATGTTTCCTATATTCTAGCAATCTGTAGTTTAAAGTAGACCGAATGTAAAACTAAATGCTCCTAAAAAGCATTCTGTGTTACCCTTCAACCCGTTCCAATCAACCGCCTGTATTCAACATTGAAGGCAAGCTTTGGGGAAAAGGGTTTCTGCCACGTCTAGGTGGAAATCGAGGTCAACATTAGAACAAAGTTTTGCAACAGATGATTTGGTTAGACCTGTTGATTATAAACCGGACAAGGACTTTTTATTAGAAAGTTAACATGTAAATTCATACGTACACAATACCGTGAGTGTGGTAGGTTTCGAGTCTGTTTGGGAAAGTTGGTTGTCAGCAGTACACGTATATGTCCCGGCCTGTGCTCTCTCGACTGAAGAGATCGTGTAGTCGTAACCATTGTAGCTTGCAGTGCCAGTTCCCTGAGCTACAGTAGCTGAGCCTTTCTTCCATGTAAAACTAGCCACAGGTTTACTGCTGGCGCTACATTTCATTGTGGCTTGGTCTCCTTCTGTTACACTCATGTCAGACATGTCGGCAATCACGGGAGAATCTGGGTGAAATAAAAAACAAGTCACATAATCTAGTTTAATATCTGAAATAAGAAGAATGCCGTGAGAATCTGGGTGAAATTATAAACAGTTATTACCATTTGATAAAACACGCGGCGTAAAAAGAATACCATTAATCAGCCATTGATTGCGAAACCCTTTTCGATGAATAATACCCACCACCTGTTACGATTCATAGAGAGCTGACCTCGTAAAATGATACATGAGGAACTGTTCCTTTATACGAGAATTGAAAATTATCAAAGTTGAGTCAAGTATATATGCCGTGAAAAAACTATTTTACTGTCATGAGCAACTGAAGTCGATTTATAAACAGTTTGGATCCTGAGCAGATACCGCGTCATGCGGCGTCTGATCACGACCTAAACTGTTTAGAAATTATATTATTTTATGTGCATTTAAATCGTCGAAATGTTGTTTACAATTTTCTATATGTGAAAAGGTTAAACCAGACGGAGAAAATGGCAGTGAAACAGTTAACATATTGATTATAAACTACAGCCGTGCCATGAGAAAACCTGCCTTACTGCATTGTAAACAGTGTAGATCAAGGCCAGCCGCCGCTGCGTCTTTGACGTCTTTAGCATCTTAAGCATTTTATGTGGCTTTATTATATACGGTGTTGGTAGTGAAGACCACACTCAGATGCAGAGCCTGTGATGACAAAGGTGCTTGGCCTATACTATTCTGCAATGCAATAAAGCAGGTAACTACAGACTAGTCGCTTGAGTACAATTTGACCGTTGCCATAGTGGGTTATTTTTAACACGGGCTTGAATGTTTAATTCTTTCCCATGTTACTAATGATCTTGTCATAGAATTTTTGCTAAATGTTTTACATGTATTTACTTACTGTGCTGGCGGTCTTTTTTATTGTGAGGTTGTGGAACAGGGTTTATATTTTATGTACACTGTTTGTCTTTATAGGTGAATATAGGAGATAAGTGTGAGGTTGGGCGCCCCTAAACCCAGCTTTAACCCCCCAGTGGTTGTTAATAATTAATTTATAGTTGGTTATTGATTGCTACTGACCGTACCAAGGCGGGCTCCTATATTCACTTTGCTTTATGTTTGTCTTGCGTGTTGTTTTCTATTTAGTGTGTAGATGAAGGAATTGTATTGCGTGTGTGTATGTATGTTTGTTGTGGTATGACTGTGTGTGTGGGTTCTGCTTGAGACGTGGGTGTATTGTTTGTGTTACGTTTCCTGCTTGAGTCTTTGGTATTTATTTGTCATGGCACGACTCATATCTCGCCTAATAATCAAATTAATTGTAGCTAATATCTTCGATAAGGTAATGAACACCATCATGATTACTACTTTCACATACAATAGAACAGATAGTATTCGTTCCCGCTCATGGGAAACTAAATACAGTGCAATAAAATGGCGAAAAAATGAATGAAAATATCAATTATAAGTTTGAATCTAAAATCCAACTAAGAGTCTTAAAAGACGTCAGGTTACCCGATGTCAGATATGGTTTTAGACTGTTTGCAATGGGAATACTAATGTTGGCAAAAATGCGTTTGTTTTGGAAATAATACTTCCTCCCTCCATTTTATTTCCGTTTACGTGAAAAGACAGCTGACAAAGTATTGAAGAGTATGTACAGTTTATTGTGTACAACTACATTTGAAAACCATTCCTAACATATGAGGTGTATCCGTATAGCGTTGTATGGGACTTATGACTGCCTTATCATCCACTTTGTTGCTTCTGTGTATTCCAGTTATGTCTATAAAATGCTTCATTTTGTTTTATTAACGCTGTAATATTATCTAAATGCAGTCAAACCGCGATAACTAGAAATCGTTTTAGTCGATATTAGTCACGTTTTCGTTTCGAAATACAATAATGTTTGACTTTAGCAGGTTGGGGAACACCAGAAGCCCTTTATGCACCATTATAGGCAAAAATGAAGAACTGGGTAGAATCTACGACCTTCTGCAATCCAATGAAAAAATCCAGACTGGGATACGAACATAGGCAATGATAAGCTTAATGATTGTTAGTCACAGTGACTTTACCCCTAGGTCACGAAGGCCCGTATAGTACTCTCATGTTTATTTGAAATATGTTACTTTTGATTTTTAAATACGTTATATTGTTTTCTAAATAAGTTATATAGATCTATGTGAAAGTAAAGCAGAAATGCTGCCCCATGCCCTACATTAAGCAGCAAACTGTACAAAATAGTTTTCTTTTTTTCTTTTGGAAGAACCAATATCATAATCAATAATGAACAGAAAGAAAAAAGGTGATTTACGTACAAAGAAGATCTAGTATTGTTGAAGTAGTATCCGTCACCTGTAGAACCCCGTTAGACACTGCGCAGGTGATAGTATCTCCATCATCATGACGAGTAGGCTGTAGTGCTAGTGCTTGGGATCTGACAACACCATTGTTTGTCCCTGATGTTTCAGTGTAACCGTTGGTGTTACTGATGATACCAGCCTCATTTCTCCATTTAATATCAGATGCCGGATTGGACGAGCCAGTTGTACAGGTAAGAGTCAGCGGGTTGACGCCATTAGCCTCAATCTGTGTGTTCCCCGTGATGATTGTTGATGACCGCTCTACCGGAACTGAGTGTAAAGAAAGCAGCAGTAAACATATTATTAAACACCCGTTGATTACAAACAGTTGTATAACAGTTGTAACTAGATAATTATTCGACTGTTAGATGTGAGAAAGTACAGATAATCCTCTTCAAACTGGCCATAAATGAATCTTCTCGCTCTTCAGGGGTGCTAGACCAAATTTTGTTACTATAAATAGCAGTGCTGCAAACATTGTCTGGTACGGTATCCTTCCGCCCGATTGGCTAAAAGCAAGGGAAAGGGACGTTACTCTTACAGAAATTCCCTAAAACTTAAATGGACCACAAACTACGTGTATAGAGCGAAATGAAATCGATAATTTTACAGTAGACTCTACCTTTGTGGCTTTCGACAATTCAATGATCCGATGTTTAAACCATAATTTATGTTGATGTTGTTGTTGTTGATTGTTTCACATGATCGAGTATACGCGTAAGGCTACGTTCTAATATGACGTCGTTGACGTCGGTTGTTGTTATGGCTTGAAAGTAGAACGCATATAAAGGAAGAAATGGACGTTTTGATAACTTTTACTATTCAAAATCGCTTGGATCCAATAAAAACGTTTGTATTTCTGAGTTGTGATCTAAAATGGGACATGTTTTCTTCTTAAAACGTGTGTACAAATAAATGTTAAAGCCAAGCTGAAATAGCGCGACTTTTAAACAGCTGTTTGTTGCTATTGGATATGGAATGTGTGATTCGGATAAAAAGTAGGTCTTTACAATTCCTTTGATTAACTCGTTTTAACGGTAATTTTAAGCGAGAAAAATAATCAAGCACGGCTTTTGGTAAAGACGGGGGATTCTATACCCTCGGTTTGTCTGTTCCTATCGGAAACTCGCTAAAGCTCGTTTCCGACTGGGAACAGACAAACCTCGGGTATAGAATTCCCCGTCTTTACCAAAAGCCGTGCTTGATTCTATTAGTCATCTTCGATCTCCCAACAAGTTTGTATAGCAGGTGACAGCTTCATGCATGATATAAGTAAATCTAAAAGCTCCTTTTGGCAAGCTTTCTGTCTAACTTTTGTTCTGTATTGAGAAGTCACCTGTGACTTGTGGCCAATCTTCTTTTCCAAAGTGTGTCCGAATTAGAGAGGCTTCTCTGTACAAATAACACCTTTAACAGTCAAAGAATTCCCCAGTAGTACGGCCAAGACCGATTATTATCGAACCAGTTTATAGTTATTTAACCTTCAAGTTAATGTTGATCATTCACTACTTGTTGTTTTTTCTATGCTGCAACTCGTCTGCGGTTTTTCGCCATTTTACGTATTGGATATTTTGACAGAAGTATCATAAAGTCAAGTGACAAACAGTTACGCTGCGTCTGATCTGGGTTAAATTGTTAGCAAATATGATCAAATGGGTATTGATCTTCCCTCCCTATAACCTATCCCTCCGAACAGCATACACAATATTTGTCATAAATTGAATGTTGTTGTAGAGAGGGGGTGGGGGCACTGTAACGTATCAAATTCGTTTACAGTATCCATGTTTACGTGCCTATTTAATATGTGAAACGTATTCTCAATCGGCTGTAGAATGTATCCGGCTCCATATTACATTATTCGTTCATATCCTTCTTAGAAAACTACGTCGAGCTTGTGACGCAATTGTAGTTTTCACCAATTACGTAAAGCACTTCTCTGACATTAACATGTTGTCTTTTCATGTTTGGAAATTAAATGGTCCCTCCCTTAATGTTAATCAAGTTTTGTTTTTGCAGAAACTTTCCTGTCACAGCGTGTTGTACCGATTGACAACATAAATGTGAAGTAATATGCTCCTTTATAAAGGTGAAACAGGGAAGCTAACCATGCAGATGTATAACCAAGCAAGTACGTATCGACCAAACGTTAATTGATAAAATGCTTAATTGTTTGAAATGGACCACTTTCAATTCAACTGTAAGAGTAATGTACATACCATTTATAAGTAGCACTGTGCGATTATCATGTTTGCAAACCAAGCGACTGTAGTCGGTTTTGAAATGATCGGATCATAAGAAAATAAAATTCTTTTTAAATACAAGGGTTATTAGATCATACTTAGATAATTCGAACCCGCTTAAGTCGAACACACCTTCTTTTAAGTTAAAACGAAGAATATGTTTGAATAAATCGATACTGAAATTCAAAAATACGGAAAAAACCGGGTCAAACACGATTAAGATATCAAAATTCGACTCGAAAGTAACAAAATATAAAAAATACTGCTAGGGGCAACTCAACTGTTTTCTCCATAGTTGCAAATATTTACTCATTTTAGCAGTATAGGCCCCAATCATACACCTCATTGATGAGTCTGTGATAAGGACCTGTACTGTTTGCTTAAGGATTAAATACGTTATTGTATCAATCACAATATCTTACATCTAAATTTTGCACATTTTAGGCCACTAGGACTAGATCTAGTAAGTTAATAATATTCATATAAATATACAAATGGCTAGACACTTTTAGCAGGGCGTCACGTCCTGCCTTAATTTCATGAAGCCCTGCCATAATTTGAAAAAAAACAATTAAAAAACAAGAGCCGTATACGGCCCTAAATCGCTCACCTGGGACCGATGATGTAAATGTAACATATCTTTGAAAGCTGAGAAACTATGACAATATTATTGTGCCAATTGCTGATTGGATGATGTTGAGTGCAAAATAGCTAAGCTTAGGGTACTAAACGTGAAGAGAAGAATTTTTAAGTTGTTTTCTTTAAAAATCTATTTTAGCTCCTGTGACCTAGATATGCAACGGACCAGAACCATTTGAACAATATTGGTAAAGTATACCTCTAGAAGTTAAACCATACCAAATATCAAAGCTGTAGCTAGATAAGTTTCAGAGAAGAAAAGATTTGAAGATTTCACTATATAACTCTATGTAATTTGTGACCCCCGGGGCATGGTCATTTTTTACCCAAGGGACATAATTTGAACAATCTTGATACAAGAACTGAAGATGATGCTATGTGCAAAATATCTAAGCTCAGGATACTGTGGTTTCAGAGAAGAATTTTTTTTAAGTTTTTATTGAAAAAATCTATTTTTAGCTCCTGTGACCTAGATATGCAACGGACTGGAACCATTTGAACAACATTTGTAAAGTAACTATAGAAGCTAGTAGCAATACACTATGCAAAATAATAAAGCTCTAGCCATATTAGTTTCAGAAAAGAAGAGGTTTGAAGATTTCACTATATAACTCTTTGTAAATTTGTGTCCCCCGGGGCGGGGTCATTTTTGACCCCAGGGACATACTTTGAACAATCTTGATAAAGGTCCTGATGATGATGCTATGTGCAAACTATCTCAGCTCAGGGTACTGTGGTTTCAGAGAAGAAGATTTTTTAAGTTTTTATTGAAAAAATCTATTTTTAGCTGATGTGACCTAGATATGCAATGGACCGGAACCATTTGAACAATGTTGGTAAAGTACCTCTAGAAGTTAAACCATGCCAAATATCAAAGCTCTATATATATTTATTTTAGAGAAAAAGAGATTTGAAGATTTCACTAAATAACACTATGTAAATTTATAACCCCCGGGGCGGGGCCATTTTTGACCCCAGGGACATAATTTGAAAAATCTTGATAGAGGACCTGTAGATGATGTTATGTGCAACATAACTAAGCTCAGGGTACTGTGCTTTCAGAGAAGAAGATTTTTGAAGTTTTTATTGAAATGATCTATTTTAGCTCCTGTGACCTAGATATGCAACGGATCGGAAATATTTGAACAATTTTCAAAGAGGTCTATATAAAGATCAATCCTGCCATGTTTGGTTAAAATCCATCCAGTAGTTCAGGAGAAGATGTCGTTTAAAGAAATTGCTGACGACGGATGAACGAACGAACGACGGACGACGACGGAAACAAGACGATCAGAATAGCCAGGTGAGCTAACAACAGTTTTAAAATTTCGAAGCCGTCTTCATTTTGCAGCATTTTTGCTCTAGGGTATATTCATTCTGCTCCCGTGTATAGCGTCGTTACGATATCGGCAAATCTCTCTGTTTACCTGCACTATCCCATCACGCTATCGCTATGCGAGAACCAGTAGTGTGTGTGTACACAACCCTCTCCAATGTGCGACAACCAGACCTGTCATAAATTGTCCCACATTGAATCAGGGATGAGTTAAATCAGAATGTATATAGATTGTTCCTGGGTAAATATATGCTCAGGATTATTTTCTGGAAGATTTTTAAAAAATCCGGATATTTGGGAAAAAATCCGGAGATCCGGAGAAATTATGAATATCCGGATAAGTGGTAGGCCTGACTGTATTGATTGTTTGTTTACATGGCCGTTTCATGCACATTTAATTAGTAAGTGATAACAACAGGTACTTGACTAAAGTGATTGGATTATCTGTTTTCACACACACAGAATAATGATTAAAGATAAATGCAATCAAAGTCTTAAATGATTACCTTAATGAAAACTCAAGGGGCTATTAATAGAATTTTACAAACACCTTTAATATAAAGATCTCTGTCTAAATTGGAATAAACAAAATAATTGATGTGACACATTAGCATTGTTTCAAATAATCTACAATACGACACCTGCCTGTTAATTGGTAGCTTAAAGCAGCTTAAGGTAAAGCAGACTGCTCATCAAGGCATTCCGTTTTACTTTCAACCAACTTTAAGTGGTAACCTGTGTTCAGACCTACAAACAGGCTATGGAGAATAGGGTTAAGCATAATGAAATATGGTTATGAAATTAGTAAACAATGAAATATGTCCGATAGCCTGGTAGTATTGTAGCTTGAAGCAGACTTAAGGTAAAGCCGAATGCTAACCAAGGTATTCGGTTTGACTTTCAACCTGCTTTAAGTGGTTACCTGTATTCAACTATAGAAACAGGCTATCGAGTAATGGGTTAAGTATGATGACATATAATTATCAGTAAAGAATGACATATTTTTAATATCCTAACAGATAATAGCTTAACGCAGTTTTAAAGTAAAGAAAAATGCGCATCAAGGTAACCTGTTTATTTTTGACCAGCTTTAAGTAGCAACAAGTCATGGAGAAATGAGTTAAGTATTGGGTAATATATTTATTAACACCATATGACTCAACAATACAATTAGTCAGAAAGTCTGGTTGTTGGTAGCTTAAAACAGGTTTTAAAACAAGTAAAGCAGAATGCACATCAAGGCAATCCGTTTTACTTTCAACCAGCTTTATGTTCAACTATGCAAACATCCTATGGAGTAGTGGGTTAAATATGATGTCTTATAAGTGTTAAAACATTAGAATAAAATATGAAAAACTTATAAATATACAATAGTTGGTGGCTTAAAACAGTGTAACAGATAAAGCAGATTGCACATCAAGGCAACCATTTTTACTTTTAACCAGCTTTGAGTTGGTAACCTTTGTGTAAATAAACAATGCATGGAGTAATATGTTGAGTATAATGCAATATTACGATGAACAGATTATGAAAAAACAATAAGACATTTCCTGTGTTCTAGCAGATTATAACTTAAAGCAGGCTTAAAGTGAAGTAAAATACACCTAAAATTAAGGAGCATACCGTTTTACTTTAAACCAGCTTTAAACCTAAAAACAAAGGATTTAGAGTAATGGGCTAGATATGTTGAAACATGATTATGATTATGAATAGATTATGAATAAACAGTTGTTTAAAAATCGCTTTGTTTTTATTTTCAATCAATACAATGTAATAATTAGCTATAAATAATGTCGAGTCATGTTTGTCTTATAATAACTTAATGTTTTTCCTGTCAATTCCTGAAAAGCATGAATAAATAACACAGTTTGTGTAAAAAAATGTATAACCAATAATAACAATGCAATACAGAAGGCTAAAGTCGATAAGTCATTTCGTGCAATTACTGGAGGTGTTTTTCAGTCATTTCATGAAATTACTGACGATTTTGGTCATTACGTGAAATGACGATGAGAAACAGTCATTTCACGTAATGACTGAAAATTTAGTCATTACACGTAATGACTGATTACACAGATTTACAGTAACATATATACTTATTTACATACAATTGCAATACTATTGTTTATATTAAAAAAGACAAAAAGATTACAAATATATGTTTAGAACTTACATTGTACATCTAGTGTTTTCGACTCAGTCAGTGGGTTTGTAAGAGCAATGTTATTAACTGTACACTGTAAAGTCTGGCCGTTATCCGCAGCTGTAACACTCCTCTGAAACTCTTTCCTAACAGTAAATGTCTCTGACAAAAAGTTTACAAATATATGTTTAGAACTTACATTGTACATCCAGTGTGTTCGACCTGGTCAGTGGGCTTGATAGAGCCGTATTATTAACTGTACACTGTAAAGTCTGGCCGTTATCCGCATCTGTAACAGTGAAACTCTTTCATAACAGTAAATGTCTGTGACAATAAGTTAACAATTAAATGTTAAGAACTTACATTGTACATCTAGTGTTTTCGACTCAGTCAGTGGGCTTGTAAGAGCAATGTTATAAACTGAACACTGTAAAGTCTGACCGTTATCCGCGGCTGTAACACTCCTCTGAAACTCTTTCTCAACAGTAAATGTCTGTGACGACGTGTCCTCTGTGGTAGTGCCAGTTGGTATAGACGTCAGTCCACGGTACGTCCAATACATATCTGCTGCAGGTCGACTCCCGGTGGTAGTACATGTGGCAGTAATGGTATTCCTGGTAACAACGCTGACAGGCAGGGAGATAGTCGGCTGGGATGGTTTTACTGAGGAATAAATAAAACATAAAACGTGTTCATTCCTTGGAATAGAATAATAATGAAATGTGTTGTTTTGTGCGGTCTTGTAATATCAATCGTTTCACGTATAAATTTGACAGCTTTCCTTAAATCTTTTGCAGACTGAATGTCGTCTGCTAAAATTGTCGTCTCGAGAAGTTAATACTAAATGCAGGTGTTTCAAGTTCCAGACTGAACTGATACTGGCGTCAACATATTTGGTTTCTGATCAGATATCGTGTTGGGTTGTGTCTGATCTGGACCCAAGTGTCTGCACATCCGACTTAGTTGGCTTAAGACGGTTAAGCTTTATTAATGATACAAACTGGAATCAAATAGATACAATATAAATTAGGCGTGCCGTGAGAAAACCTGCTTAATTGTATTTCAAACGGTGTAGATAAAGGACGCGGTGGCTACTCCTGATATACACTGTTTGACACCAACATGCATCTTGAGCATTTTATGTAGATGTATTTATATGGTATCTAACAGTATATACCAAACTCTGATACAGAGCCTGGGATGCTTATGGTGCTTGTTCTGTGCAATGTTGCAATGCAATAAGGCAGATTTTGTCATGGCACTGCTCATTTGTGCAGGTCTACCCGGTGGAGTTGTTGCGTATAGTTCAGAAAAACATTATTCATGACGTAAATAGACTGTTGGCCGGTATGTTAATACATCATAGTTTAGGCTCAGTTAAGGGTAGCATACCTCTTAGTGTTGTTGTAAAACATCAAATAGCCAACCATTTATGATCACATGCACCACATTCACTGTCAGACTGGCGTGAGATCGGACAAAAAGCTGATGTATATAAAATACATGGTCAAACAATTTGAAACATGAAACTTAATTAGACCAGGACGCCTGTGACTCCCGTCCAATATGTGACCAGTCTACCGAATTATACACACTGTAGTATATCAAAATACATGCATGTCCTAAATTTTTAAATAAAATGTACATGTACAATTCGTTTGAGTTATATATCAGTAAAAAAAAAACATATAAAATAACAATGACATACAATAAAGATACAAAGTGACAGCCTTTGTTTGAGATCCCTGTGTGTCAGCAGGTGTCGGGTAGTAAGAGCGACACACCAACTGCTGTCTGTCATCTTGTCTGCTGGGAGAGAACGTGTAAGGCAGTGTGACAGTATAGGTGTCTCCAACCTTTGTGCCACTACTTGTCCGGGCTAACTCTTGACCAGTGATACCCCCCTTGTACCATACAATATTTGGTAAAAGGGTAAAAGTATGCCCCAACTGATCGTTAAGGGTGGGGGGGGGGCAATGTCACAGATGTCAAAGGCCAATGTCACCGTTAATATCATGGAATACTTCGTGGTGAAGCATATAAGCATATACTTACTTGATTGCGACGATATCTCATTAAGCAGAATAAACGTGCAAAACATAAACGCCTCTGTCTTCATTTTAAACTTGTGCTGAAAATGAAAAGCAACACATTCATTAACATACAATCTTAAAATAGTGTTTACGCTGAATCGAATCACTCTTATGTTACTACATTAACTACAGTATTAGCTCTTTTATACAAACTGTTATAAGCTAGATTGCACTCTCTAAATTTAGCAACGTATTTGAACGTAGGCAAACTGAAATTAATACGTGAAAGAAGTTGGAAAAAGTAGTTTCCTGGAAGAACAGTATTATTTCAGACATTTTCATCCGTGTTTACTGTATAACACCAAGCAACAACTATTAAATGCGTTTCATATGGACTAGATCTTAGCTCGCTTGTATCGTGTAATTGTTGTTGTTTCTAAAAAGAGTTTACGTCAAATCAAAGACATGCAATGATGCATTATTCCATTCTTAAAAGCTCTAGGTAGCATTATCTTCAATCGGGAACACCGACCATGCTACTCTTTATAATATACTGATCATCTGCATGTAGAAGAAACAAAAATTGAATCTGATTTTTGGTTCACCGGGGAACACAAAATGCAGCGTCCTAGGACTAACTATAGAACGTCTTGTGAAGTTTGAAAATAAACTGTTGTTCTATATATTGCGACCTTTGTATAGTACATGTACCTCTCGAAAGAATAAAAATATCATTGATCCGTTATTGTTTTGCTTTTCGTTTCACGTAACCAACATACCGTATGTGAGTAGTCATGGTCTACTATTATGATGGAAACGGCAAATTCCACTAGTTATGATGTCATGAAAAATAAATGTAATTCTTCAAATTAAAAAGCGATGAAATGTTCAGTTTTAAAGAAATAACGAATCATACTACCCATAAAAACAGTAAACATATATACCCAAACGCAGTATAAACGCACCAGTCGTTAAATGTAGGCTACATAACAAACAAATAAACATTAGCAGTGTGTACCTATGCAAGTCTTAAACTTGGTTTAATAACGAAAATCAGAAACTAAACCTATTTGGAATACATATTCTTATTTTTAGAAGTAGTGCGTTTTCATTTCATTTGAGTATATGTTCTCCCCCTGTCCGACCTTGTTCAGAGAGCGTAAGATTTGGTATCCTAGTGGTGCGATAAATCAACAAAAAATATACTCATTTCAATATAAGAACTGTTCTTGTTGCGCACTGAAGAGTTTTGTGGGTTTTTTTTTGTAAATTCATTAAATAAACATTTAAACGACACAGGTTGTTTTTGGATGTGCTGTTTATACTTTCGTCAAAAATAGTGGATGACATCACTCTAAGTCAGAATAATTCAGGGGGATGCTAAACCGAAGGTAGGCCGGTACTATATATGAGATTTGGGAGGGGATGTGGTCTTGTTATAAATTCGTTACACCGGCCTTTGGAAGGGTGTATGGACTAATATGACCAGTGTAGATAGCGTTCATGTGTTTCCTTCAGCTGGGGGGGGGGGGGGGGGGGTACGTGCTGGTATAGCCGGTATGGATGGCATATTTCCGTACACTAATTATGACATTCATTCAAACCGTTCATACCACCCCAGGCCGGCGTAGTGCCTGGTCATTGGAAAATTCAAATACAGACCGTTCTAGTAAGTTGTCGCGGCGTGGGTTTGGAGAAGACATAAGATTTTGATATTTAGCTTTAATATGTTTTGTTTCCAAGGAATTTACAAACAACTTATCAGTCTTCACTATACATGAACATAAAGGAAAAAGGGTTGAGTCACAAGTTCTAACAATGTCAAATAAGACCTTCCCCTTGCAAATGCAACTTTTATATGATTGATAGTAGTAAACAATGTACTCATTGGGCTGCAATTAAAATCATACAGAAGGTTATAATTGAACTCCTTGCAGTTGGGATGAAAATGTACAACGAAACAAGCTCTTTCTAGCTTATTCAAATGCTTCACCACCATAGCTTCATGACATAATCTTGCTGTCATGGTGAAGTCATAACAAGGTTTGTCATTATGTCATATTGAGGACTATTTTTCTAAATTTAGAATATATCACATGATTAAAAAGTTATGGTCAGTTAGGATGAGTTATCTCCCTCCCTTTTCATTTGAAATGATATAGGATGAGTTATCTCCCTTCCTATTCACTTGAATTAATATATTTCTCTTAAGGACATTCGCGACCAAATGAAATCTCCGATGGATCTCTATGAAAATGTCAGCATAAGTTCTTCAAACATATCTAAGTACAATGGCTAAAAGCAAAACATAGGTTATAATGGTATTTTTTGTCTATGGGTATTTGAAATGTATGATGTAGGCATTATCGGCTGCGTTAGTGTGCCTTTCTAAAATGATGTAACGTGATTATTGGCACAAACAAACATTAAAACAGTTAAAAAGTGATGCTCACTAAATATATGATGCACAAGTATGGTTTGTTGCCTGATATATATGCATTTTTCTTATTGTTTTCGGCTCCAATTCAATGACAACACTCAATCAAAATCTGCCCGAAATAAATTGATGAAACTTCTCACAATAAAAGCTATAGGTGTGAATAAAAAGACAATGCTAAAAAAGGCATTAAATACGCTCGTATAATGCTTCTTTTGATACTATAGACACATTCATACATATACCAAAGGACTAAATAAGCAGACGGCTTTTTCTATGTGAACTCGGGTTCACGCTTATATTCAATTTGATTGAAGTTTTTGGTTATTAACTTAACCTTATTAGATAGAGAATTTGCCAAGTTTCACGTACTTTCATTTATCAAGTACTATTTCATGCATTCAACGTTTGTATTACGAGATTAATGGAGATTGTTTGAAACCGAAAGTATCTACGGGAGGTAACCGATATGCACGATTTCGTTGGGTAACGATGCTTGATTTATCGTACTTCGTTAAAAACCACTAGGTGCCTCACGGATTGGTAGCGTATGCCGTTAAAGGATCCAATATTCTATTCTAAACAAAAATTTCACCTTAAAAACAATCAAAATCAAGTATAAACTGTTACTTTTGGAAAATATGAAATTGCTATACAAAAAAAACAACCTTTGTCATATTAAGGATAATTTTCTAAATTTAGAAATGATCACATGATCAAAGGCCAATGTTTTATTAACAGTATTTGACCTCTAATTGACGTTGATCTTTGTTGGACATGTTTCAAGTTGTACCAAGCTCAAAAGCTTCTTTGGTTGAGTACACATCCAAATATAAAGTCTCTATCACATGTAGTTCCGAAGTTATGGCCAGTGTTAACTTCACCCGAATTTACCTCTAAATGACATTGCCCTTTGTGGGACATGACTCAAGTTGTACTGAGCGATAGAAATTCTTGGGTTGAGTACACATACCAAATATAAAGTCTATATCCTGTTTAGTGCAAACGTTATGGCCAAGGTTAAAGTATTGTACAGACAAACAGACAGAGATAAAGATAGACAGACAGAAAGAAAAACAGACAGAAAGACCAAAAACAATTTGCCCCCGACTAAGTCGTGCGGTACACATACCAAATATAAAGTCTATATCCTGTTTAGTTCAAAAGTTATGGCCAAGGTTAAAGTATTGTACAGACAAACAGACAGAGAGAAAGATAGACAGACAGAAAGAAAGACAGAGAGAAAGACCAAAAACAATATGCCCCCGACTAAGTCATGCGGGGGCATAAATATAATAATAAGGATTTAGGCGTACCTTTAAGTATCATTTATCCGCCATACTTTGTCTAATTTTCACCTGAAATTACTGCTTTAAATCCCGGAAGTAAATTTCAATTCGCAGCGGCACTACATTTGTATACAACATGTATATGAATAAATTATGTAGTGCGTAACCTGAATATTAAACCATTTAACCATCAGTATGGCTTTACTGTCATAACATCGTCTGCTTAAACATCGTCCTATATTGGCCGTCTGCTTTTATAAAAGTTTCAAATTTTAATCTCTTTTACATACGAAACATTGATATGAGTGCCAAACAGTTTAGATCCTAATTCAACGCCGCGTAACGCGGCGTCTAATTAGGATCAAAACTGTTTGCAAATGTGTTATTGCTGTCGGATTGACAATGACTAGAGTGTTTATCCTAATCAGATCGATAATCTGTTAAGAACAGAAGAACAGAACATATTTTACTCAGATTTGTACAAAGTACATCATCTTAATCACATAGTAATATTCATACAATAAATATCATCAAGTGACACATGAGAAAGTAACTGTTGTTCCGTTGAGGATGAATACATCAGTTAATTTCGTTAAAGGAATGTCTTATTCGAATAGCCTCTCGTATATATAAGCTTAAATTGTTAAGACATATATAGTAAAAGAGTAGGTAGTCGATAGTAAAGACTAGGTGTCGAATTGCGCTGTTTACCTTGTATGTATAATAGAAGTATAGTAAAAACATTTTTTTTAAAGGGGGGTGGGGGTAATAGATCTAGATGTATGTGTCAAATACCTGTGGGTTTAAGCGTACCTTAACGTATCAGTTATCCACCAGACTCTCATATTATGTTTTCACATTAGATAACTGCTTTAAATCCCGGAAGTAAATTTATATTTAATTTAATTTTCAGCTACGTTTGACAAGTTTATGAATGAATTGTGTAGTAGTGTAACGTATGTACACACTTAAGTATTTATTTTTGCTCAATCATCACATTAATATCAAAATTATTATTATTATTATTACACCAGATTTATATACATTGTATCACTCTTTTCACACAGGAATTGTGCTTTCAAAAGCGCTTCATATAAAAGAATACAAATGTACATACAAAGCGAGAAAAGACAAATTACTACATTCACAATAAACTTGATACATGGAGTTACATGGAAAACATGGAAATCATTTCAATATTATTACACATGTACCAAGATAAAAAACTATCTTTAAAACGATTTCCGTCGCAGGCTTAGTTGTTTCGGTGATATTGACGCTGTGTAAATGTCTGTATCAGTAATTGATTAGGCAGAATGTTTTTTAAAAAATAGATAGTGTCCTGCTGATAATCATTTTTGGCTAAATTGTATGTGAATACAAGTAGTAGATTTAGCTCGTATGAATAAGTATGATGACATGTATGGATATGTATATGATCGTATAACGTAGATCTATATTAGATTTAACAACTAAAATATCTAAAGCGGCTAGGCTAAATCCTTAGAGTTTGATTATACTCCCATGAGATAGTGGGGGCTATATAGGAATCACTTTGTCCGTCGGTCCATCCGTGCCGAATTCTTGCGGAGCATATCTCCTATACTTTTTCATCTAGGATAACCAAACTCGTAGTGTAGATAAATATAAGGATTTCCGAGTGTCACGTTCCACATTCAGGTCCTGGCCTTGACCACTGGCCTAGATAATTGAAAAACCTTGTACAGAGCATAAGTTGACATGAAAAATCCTAAGATTTCCAAATTTGCATTTCTCAAGTGCGATTTTACGAATCGTACCTTTACCCCATAGCCTTTTTCTTGTTTTGTTGACATGTGACCACTTAAAGCAGGCTGTAAGTAAAGCAGAATGCGCCTTAGGGCGCATTCTGCTTTACTTTCAGCCTGCTTTATGCTACCATGTACTGGGAAAAAATCCGGAGATTTAGGAACAATCCGGAGAAATGGCAGCCCTGTATACCTCATCATATACGTTTGCCAAACCTGGTGCGTGCATACATCTTGAGATGGAAAAGTGACGCGCACCACTTTCAGATCACTTTGACCTAGAACTTGATCACTAGCCTTGATTATTGACGTATCTGAATGCGCGCGCACCTGTCAGAAGAATGACATTCCCTTCAGACGAGTAATTAATGGATCAAATCGGCCTAAAACAAAAACGAACCGCGTCCAACCCGAACAATTTTATGAGTATAATGTCCAACAATGAAACCGTAGACTGGTTATTTGTTACGTTATAAAGCAGTGTTACAGGACTGTTATTTAAACCATTGTTATACATGCGTAAATTATGCGGTATTTAGAATGTTACTGTCGGGTGTTTGTGTTGTCATTTGTGGACGCCATTTTGAAACTCGACTAAACCCTGTGCAGGAACTGGGTTGGCATAGAGTTTGGGTCATACAGTGGTAAATACGCTATTCCTACCCATTTACGCGTTAATCTATGCGTAAGAAACGCATAGTGAACGGTTAACGAACGCTTAACGAACGCTTAACCAGTTTAAACGCGTTAATAAACGATTATACCAGAGATGTTGCGATTTATCCGTTTCACGCGGAGATTTCGGATCTTATCGACAGGCACTGACCACCGCCTGTAACCAATCTATTTATGTAACCCGCCTATACATATGCCACTCAGATATCGGGGGATTAACAGTGTATTGCCAATTAAAGATAGCAATGTTATCGGCGATACCACCTTGTGTTCTGTAATACACATGTCATAAAGCTGGATGTGTAAACCGCTGAAGCTAAGGGGTCCGTCGGCTAAGTGATGACCCTTTCATCCGGGCTCTTTTAAACGCGTAAATAAACGCGTAAAGAAACGGCTAGGAAAGGCGTTTAACGAAACGGATAATAAACGCATAGTGAACGGTTAACGAATGCGTAAGAAACGCGTAGAGTGGGTAGGAATAGCGTATTTACCACTGTATGTCAAATTACGTCATTTTGGTACGAACACGGTTTGTTCATCTGTAACCTGAGGAACTCGGGTCGACTCGAGGTTCTCGGGTGAACACGATCATGGTGGACAAAAAGTGTCGAAAGTATTGTAGCTGCTCGGGCAGCATATATCTGCGCGGGCACGATTTATTTATAGAATTTTGTGTTATCCAATCATAACGCTCGTTCCTTTCAGTCACACGTGCCATTTGACTTATTACCCCAAACCTCAAACCCCAAACTTCAGAAAAACCAATTTCGGGGTATTTTACTGCCAAAACCCCCTCTAGCTCGATTATTTATGTCTCTTCAAGCTAATACATGTTAAGATATTGCTGAAATATTTAATTGTCAGTCTACAAGGTTATACAGTGTTCCCTCCCTACAACGACCCTCTCAACAACGACTCCCTCCTTACAACGACCCTGCCCTTAACAAGACAATTATTTCTAACGCTTTTACTGCTGCAATGTCGTCTGCTGTTTTTCTTAAAGTTACATATTGAACATTTTGACAGAAAAAAGCTTAATGACAAGTGATAAACAGCTTGAATCCAGATCAGACGCCGCGTTACGATCTGGATTCAAGCTGTTTGCAAATGTAAGCCAATTGCCCTCTCTAGAACGACTCCCTCCTAACAACGCACACAATCGCTGTCTCCCAATGGATTTCGTTGTAGAGAGGGAGCGCTGTAGCTAAATCAATAAATTCTCTGAAATCAATGAAGTCTCTAAAACGGTAACACTAACGCGAAACGTTACTGTCTTTGAGCTGACTTTTCCGAATGGATTTTTCAACAGATGTCTGTTAGCCAATTCACCATGGATATGCCTTTGAAAAGTTTATGATTCATTTCTCCAATAAAGAAAATAATTCCACTGGTATCATAAAGCAAGTTGAAGTAAAGCAGAATGCACCTTTCAAGGAATGATGCGTTGAGTTTTACGGCAACGCGACATAGGCCATATAGCACCGATGAATGACGAGGGATGTTGAGATGAGATGGTGATCATTTCAAACAGATACTTCCGGCTGATATCTTTGTTGCGAAGCATCGCATGAGATCAAAACCACACAGACCTGCCTTTGTTATTGGCATAGGGGATGACATCTGTCATATAAACTGAAACATCTTTTATGACAATTAAGCCCCAGAACCACGGCACGGTAGGAAGGTCTGCGGGGATATTTTAATGGAATAATTTGTTACAGTTTATACAGAGCTTATAAATCGTTTGAGTTGAGTCTGAGTTCGTTCTCAAGCATTTGATTGAGACAAATCAAATGCTTGAGAATGGTTTATTTGATTTGATTTGTTTTGATTTTACGTCGCTTTCAACAGTGAGAATAGTTTCAGACTCAATTCAAACACTTTATAAGCATTGGCCCAGTTACTGTCTGTAGGCGAGGACAGTAAACAGGGAACATGTAGAGTTCATGGTTCAACAAATTTAGCAGTCTATTTAACACATTCACTCCCTCGAGGTCATCCGCAATAAACAATTGCCATCTGCTTTTGTATCTTAAATCTAAATTTGGTTATTGTTTACTAAGATTCGACCTAGATAAAATTGCAAAAGAATTTCTGATTATTGTCGGCGAAACTAGATAAGTATATTATCTCACTGCAAAAAGTTGGGAGTTGGAGTAGGTGGAGAAAGTTAAATAAAAATCGATTTTTAACCGCTCTACTTTACGCAAAATCCGATGGCCTGTACAGTACACTGTAGAAGTATTTCCTGACGTAAAAGCTAATGGCGTCATCAATATGACATCATTATGTCTAAGAAAATGGCGATCGCAAGGTTTTAAACTTACTTCCGGGTGTAAATTATTTTGAAAAAAGCTGATAAAGCGATACTGGTAAGTCAAAATTAATACATTTGTATCACAATTGCAACACTGAAGACGGACAATTTCGTCTGTGTATTTATTATTACACGTAATTTAATAAAATGGCGAGTTTCACCGCACATTTGTTGATTTTCAATATTGCAGGCTTTGCTTTATTTTTTACGAAATAACTGGGGTTTTGCATAATAGTATTATAGATATGAACATCTGTATAAGAATTATTAGGAAAAGAGCGATAAAAGCGAAAATATGATGAAACTAAAACGGCGTCTTGTTCGATTTTTTAAAACTACGGAAGCACATTTCTGTCATAATTCACTGGATTTCGCGATATATATTGTTTTCAACAAAATTGACTTCACGGATTTCAAGTCATTTATACTTATGTCTTATTATTTAATTTTTTCAGATTTAGCAGAAACTGATAGTCCAACACGAAGTCAGCACGTGAAAGTTAAACTCTGACAAACAGAAAACACCATTATGTAGAAGGTAAATTCATTATGCTTATCTCACATAATTCTGATTTATATAAAAGAAGCTTTGCGCATGACGTTCGGTATTCCCGGTTTTGATGCTATTTTTTTTAAGTTGAAATCAAGCGTTGATGACTTTTGAACATTTCATTTCCGTTTGAAGCGTGCATTATCCACAGCACTCACTTTCACTTATGTTTTCCGCCAAAGGATAAAGCTTAAATGGCATTTTTTTTGCAAACACCTCTCAATTGAGCCGATGAAAATAAGCGGACCAAGTCGAGAACAAATCAATACACGTCATCAATATAGATGATGACGTTTTGAATGACATAAGATTAACATATGCATATATTTAGTCATTCCATTGAGCAAGAAGATATAGTCTCGATTTTAAGCTAGTTTTAAATTAACTTTTATTTAAAAAAATAAAGTAAGATAAGAACATTATTATGATTATATAAAGATAAGGTTTATAATGAAAGGAATATTATCTCAGTTTGTGATCCGGGTCTTGTATCAGTCCTCATGGGTTTGTGTATTCCAGGTCTGGAATACACAACTAAATCAAACTGATACAAGACCCCGATCACACACTATGGTGATATTTCGTTTATATCAAATCTAATGTATTTATGTTTTAACGGATTTTCTTGGTTTATTAGGTTAAAATACAATTTTATATATACATGTACAATTGCGCAACAGTACAAACAAAACGTTCTGTCCCAATATTTTCTAGTCATTGACTGCTTCTTTATTAACTATTTTCTAGATGAGTTCAGATATGAAGGTATAGGATAAAAACTATGCAAGTTATCCGCCCATCTGCTTAATCTATGCTTTGAGATATAACATGCATTTAACAGTTACGTTTAATTTGTATATGAAAACAAATACACAAAATATCAACCATCTAACATATATAAAAGTTACGTTTAACTTGTATACATGTATGTTATACGATTGCATAAATTACAATAGTATGTTTGATACAGTTTTTTTTACTGTCTCTGAAAGCTTAATAGTAGTAGGGTACGGTGGCTAGCTCCATGTCTATGATCATGATCATGTTCTTGTTCTGTGACCTCTGAACCCCCCCCCCCCCTTTGACCTCGAAGGAGTTCAATGACAGTTCAATGATCCCTTCTGACCTCAAGGTCAATCCCCTAGAGGGTGATGTAAAGGGCAATACCCATCCGAGAACAAAGGCGGCAATCACTGACCCCCTTCTGACCTCGAGTTCACCCTCTTAGCGTGTGAGGTAAAGGGCCAATACCCAGCCGAGAACAAAGGTGATAGCCTCATTAGACAAAAGAGGGAGGACTCAACGCGGGTAAGCCTATTGTTTGATATATTTAGCTCGGGGTGATACCATCGGTTTCTATTATTCTTAAATTTACGAGACAAACGGGGGTCAACCAATTAGACGGGCCACCCACGGTTCAATGTGTCAGCAAAAATGAAGTGTTACACAGAAGCAGGTGTTTAAAAAAGATAGATCAACAAACCTCCTCATCATACGCTATTCTAACATCTAGTAAAGAACAAGCGTTTCTCTCAATTTGATCAGAGACACTATATCTAATATATTATTACTGTTTTCAAGTAGCAGAAGTGGAGTTAAGGAGGAGTGAAGAGGAGGTAAGGAGGAGTGAAGAGGAGGTAAGGAGGAGTGAAGAGGAGGCAGGAAGGAGTGAAGAGGAGGTAAAGAGGAGTGATGGCACCCTCCAAGACTATCAGGATTCCGGTGCCAATAGCAATATGACCAATTTTTGCCCTCTAGGGACCCTCCCGAGTCCATTACAACGGTCTGCGACTGTCTTCGACACTATCGCAGACTACCAGGATTCCGGTGCCAATCGAGTTATGCATATTTCCGGGATCTAAGGACCCTCCCGAGTCCGTTGCACCGGTCTGCGACTGTCCTCGGCACCCTCCCAGACTTTCAGGATCCGGTGCCAATAGAGTTATGAACAATTTTGACCTTTCTGCAACCTCCCGAGTCAATTAAGCCGGTCTGCGACTGTTTCTGGCACCCTCCCAGACTTTCAGGATCCGGTGCCAAATGATTTATGACCAATTTTGACCTTTCTGCAATCTCCCGAGTCCATTAAGCCGGTCTGCGACTGTTTCTGACAACATCGCAGACTTTCAGGATCCGGTTCCAAATGAGTTATCGCTACATTCCACCTTCCAGGACCCTCCCGAGTTCATAAAAACGGTCTGCGACTGTCTCCGGCACCATCGCAGACACCTAGGAGCCCTGATGCCATTCGAATTTAGGAGAGTGTCTACTTATAGGGACCTTCTCGTGTTTGCTACGTCTGTCTACGACGCGTAAAGAGAGGCGAAGAGGGGGTAAGGAGGGGTGAAGAGGAGGCAAGGAGGGGTGAAGAGGAGTGAAGCCACCGTATCCTACTACTCTTAATATTTACATGTATTTATTTTGTTTTAAAATGCACTTTTAAATTACCCCACCCACTAATTAGACTTTAAAGCTTCAAATATAATTGTTTATAAATATGTTAATAAAAAATATGATGAAGTATTAATGTATTTAAATGAAATTTGACATGCAATTCACGAACAAAAATATTTATATAATTAAAACACAAATAAAATATGTCACAAAAGTTTGTCTTTTTGTCCATTCTGTTCCACGAATAAGGAACATTTTCTTCTGAAATACATGTTAATTCATATAAAAATGGTATACTATGCATTAAAATTTAGTACGGATGAAGTAAAAATACAACAAAGTACCTCAAATAATTGAAAATGATGATAATTTCGGTAACTGATCCATATGTGTTTATTTACATAATTGGCGGCCATTTTGTCAGCCATCTTGAATTTCGAACTTTCCCCCAATATTTGGAAATGCAAATTTTAGTATGTTGTAGTACAGGTATATGGGGATCATATTATGATAGAATAGAAACTTTTGCAATTTTATCTAGGTCAAGCCCTATTTTGGGCTAGATTGAATGGCCTATATGGAAATATTTGTCAAACAGTTTCGATCGTGATTAGACATCACGTTGCTGTTTTTCCTACGCACTGAAACACTTTTGCAGAAGATAATGTTAATGCAGAAGACTGCAAAATTAGTACGTCACCACAAAAACAAAGCAGGTGCATAATATATCAAATATAGGACAGGTTAAAAAGAGGCGCATTAGGTATTGTCGACATTGAACAATCTTTTATCCGGCTATTTGAACTTCTATCATCCCTACACCTGACATGTTATCTCCTGCTAACAAATGTGTAGTGAGCAATATTTTAAACCTTTCGCTGCTGTTATATTGTCTGCTAAACACCTGCACTGCCTTGCCCGAGTACACTAGTTATTTGCAAACCGTTTTGATCCTCATCAGACGCCGCATAATGCGGCGTCTGATGAGGATCACAACGGTTTGGTACTCTGTTCAATATTTCAAAAGTCAAAATACCTAAATAATGAATTTGAGAAATAAAAGCAGACGACAATTGCTTAGATTTGATGACGTCACGGCAGTGAAGGGTTCACATTTATTGTCTGCTTTTATTTCACAAAGTTAGAATTTTGACATTTTACCAACGATACTTCGTCTTCTTCTTCGTTCCATCTTGGCAAACCTTCACAATCTTGGTTAAATGCATGTGAGGCTCTGGTGTCTCCAAATAGCTAAGTCTCTGTCGGCCAAAGGACAAGGTTCACGACGCCACCGTTTTGCCCTGTAAAAATCAGTTTTTCCATATATTTTTTCATCTTTATTTTCTCTTTATTTGTCAATTTCAGATCTTATATCTTATACTGCATATTATACACAAAACTTAAACCAAATCCAAGTTGTAACAATTTTATAGTTTCTTGTAAATGAAACCGGCAAGTAAAGAAAACTTGAAAAAAGGCCAAAAAAGTAGATTTGTTGGTACAATCCAGGGTATAAATTCTAGAAAGAAACAATGAAGGCACTAAAGCGACACAAAGATATTTCAAGTAAAAAAATATTATTTAATTTGAAGTTACATATCTCAATTTTGATAGGCACAGCACTCTAGATTGTGGAACGACATTTGTTCTGATCAGCACTGACACACAAATGTCTCTGAAAGATCTTTCTTCTTCATCTCGGGCCCGTTTTATAAAACTTCAGACGATATAAACGGTCGTAAATCAAAACTTTAAAAAACATTTAATTTCTGATTTCTCTATCTATTGCTGTCTTGTTACATCTCGTTGGAATCGTCTTTTCAATACGATTCAAAAGAGATGTAACAAGACAGATTTAGATGGAGAAATAAATATTAATTGAGGTTTTTATAACCTGCCTTACGACAATATTTGTCGTGCGAAGTTTTATGAAACGAGCCCTTGTTTTCTTGGACAACAGTTTCCAGTACGAATACGGGTAGTACGATGCTTGTTTCGCGATAGATACAAATCGCACAGACATTGACAAATCGCAGGTGTGCAGCGCTACTCAAACTTTTAACATCAAATGTAGAGATGAACGCTCTTTTGAAGCCATGTTGTAGGGGATAAGAAGAATGGGGCAAATTTTATAGGCGAGTTCTTTGAGAACACGAGAAGTCAACCTTTACCTGCAAAACAATTATCGATTTCAAATGTGTTTCAGAATTAAGTAAATGCTGAGTAAAAACCTTTTTCTTACCACCTACTAAATTCTAGTCAGTTCTTTTTCAATTGAAGTCACTAAAATAAACATAGAATATATATGAGTTGCCTAAAATCCATATGGAGTACCTTATCTTATTATGTTTTTACAAGACTTACTTCCCTTGCCTGACATCATAGTATTATAATTATACCATATTTATATAGCGCTCTCTTCACACAGGAGTTGTGCGCTCAAAAGCGCTTCATATAAAACCATATAAATGTACTTACAAAGTGAGAAATGAGATTCTTAAACAAACAGCAATTTTAAAGTCTTTTTTGTTCCAAACACAATCATCCACATGCTTTTTCTCCAATTTATATAAATCCTTTATGTTTATGCTTACATAGCTTCTATTAATGCATGCATATAAATTATGCTTTACCGACAAGGAAATATAAACAATGATTTATTTAATAATGCTAAACTAATTTACTTAAGAACGTCAGTCCTTACAAAGTAGCAGGACCAGACAACATTACTCCTTTGATTCTTTTTTGCATCAAGGGGGCTTTCTTATACGAAATTCCACTGGTCCAATATTAATTGCCATATGTCGTGCTTTGAGGTCGATGCAAAAGACACGAAAAACACACAATACGACGCACGAGAACGCGACACGGCACATGAAACTATATACACTGTAACTGTTTCATGGGTATTTGTGGAACAGTCAAATCATTGACCTGAGGTGACAGGGAGGACCATAAAATGGCTTCGGGCAACAGCTCCATGGGTCTTCCCTGCTACCGAGGGACACTTATGTGATTGTTGCCCCTGTGCCTACGAAACAAATGATTTATTGCCGGACTCTCTATTTAAGACATTTACTGAATTGTGCAAACATGAATGAATAGCTGCATGGTTTGAACAGAACGTATAGATTATTGTATCTGTTTCTTTACTAAAGTCAATACAACGACCGAATATGGTCAAATTTTACTTTGGGTTATCATAAAACTCGTCCAAAATCAGCTCGAAATGGAGAAACGTTTGTGCACCATTTTCGCGCATGCAACAGTGCTATGCAACAGTCTACTTTTGCAGTCTTGCAATATTTTTAGGAGTTTTCACCCTTTCATGGTCAAATTATTCGGGAGACATTCACCGCTTTATTGTCGTCTGCTTCAGTGACACGTTTCAAACTTAGATTTAAGGCTGTGACCCAAACTATTTGCAAACGCGATTTTAAGCGTCATTGAGAGTGAAAGGGTTAAATCGTTGGAGGGGAAATTTTATTTAAAATAATTCTAAATAAACACTAAACTAGAGAGTCAGATAATATTTGCGATATGACTTAAGACATTTGAAAACACAAGTTTCAATATGTCGCGCTTCCGTGGCTAGTAATTTTACCCAGAGAAGATTATAGCGGCGTGTAGCACTGTCGTGCGTCGTATCATGTGTCGTGGTGTCGTATAGGATTTCATAGCGTATGCCGTGCCTCGTATCATGTGTCACTTCAGATATCATGTGTTGACTTCAAACCCGGACGTGCGACAAACGATATTTCGCAGCGCAAAGGTTGTGCAATTGACATGTGTCGTTGCCAACCAGACATGGGGTAATTGAAATTGATAATTTAATTAATTAATGATTAATTATCAAAGGTGAATTAATTGGAAATAATTGTTAATTGAGCAATATTTCAATTACTTTAATTGTAATTTAATCATTACTAGTCAAAAACGTGGGTAATTGTTAATTGAATTTCAATTACTTTTCAATTAATCCTGTAAAATAGGTACATGATTTGGAACAATAACATTCTGAACTCATATTGAAAACAAGATAAGCCTACTGATACATTTTCTAAGCATGTTTATGTTAGTTTTAAAGATTGGATTCATCTTAGTTTAAACATTTAATTCCATAATATTTACAAACTGACATGATTGAAAACACATGTAATAATGAAAAGTTTATTGGGATCTTCTCCATGGTGGTAATGCTTAAACAGCTTTAATTCTCAGATCAATAAAACATGATTTGTTAAAAAAGGTATTAAATACATATATGTTGTTCTTGTAGCTTCATCATGGATGGACACAAATCCTTATTAGCTATTATACATGCACCATGAGGCAATACCCAATATTATTAGCTAGATCTTATTCTCAATTTGCAAACTCGAATTGCTTTAACCTTACTGGAGTTGCTGATTGACCAACTAGATTTTGGAAATATACCATGCATTCATTTCACTTGAAAATCAGTTTGAATCCAGATCAAGTCACACACTTGAAGATCGCAACAGTTAATATTCATTTTTTATTTGTGAAAATATTAGACAGACAGGCAAGTGTTTTCTTAAAGACTACAGATGACAACTTTGCTGTCGAAATCTACTAAGGGTGCATTGAGATAAAGGGGAACGAATGTGTTTAGTAGGTAATACTTTGATGTAAGACTGGTATATTGTATTTCGACGTGGATGCATGTGATTGTTTAGACCGAAGTATAATTGGATACATTTGTCTTTCTAGGGGAGAGAAATGCACGCAACTATACCTCGCCACATAATGGTTTCATACTTTGCTCTCATTTCCCCTGTTCTTTTCTTTTGTCACTTTATATGTACATACACGTTTGAACTGTTTGTATTATGTTGTGCTATGATCTTCTTATCTGGAGGAAATAAAGATTATTATTATTATTACATGTATATTATTAGTATTATTATTCTATACACAAAGCTATTTTCACACATTGGACACTGGGTAGTCTAAGTGACTCATTAAGTGTTAATGTTGTCATCTGCTGATAATGTCAGGGATCCAGATAAGGGGAGTATGTTGAAGACTAAAATCTTTATGCCTGCTCCAAACCATATGGTGTGACTTTGCATTGTAATTGTTTCGTTGAGGTGATTCTGATGAATTGAGTCCCACCATTGGGTTTGGTTTAAACATAAATAGAAAATGTCGGAAATATTTAGTTTACATCCTCCTGTGTGGCCCTGCTTTGAAAACTAAACACATAAATGTTGACAATTTCATAACAAACCTTAGCTGGTCATAAACAGGTTTGAGCCTGATCAGCTTCATAATAACTCAAAGTCTGATTTGTTTCCACGCTGGTTTCATAATTCTACATGGTTGTGATTGACAGTGACATTTTCCCATGCATACAATTATGCTAAATAGTACGTAGAGCAGACTCTTATCAGAGGGCACCTTAAAAAATCCTCTGATCTGGGTCTATGTTGTTTGCAAAAAACTAATAAATTTGGAACATGTAGTGTAACGGTGAAAAGTACTTGTTAATTTAATTAATTAATCAGGTAAAGTAATTTAATTTAATCATTACTTTGGGCAAAACAGTAATTAAATTTCGTAATTTAATTGGATTTTATTCAACTAATTGGTAATTTAATTAATTACTTTGCTAAGTAATTGACCCCATGACTGTTGCCAAAGCGGAACAACGGTCGACACTAGTCAATAGCGCGACATTTGTGCGACATACTGGTAGTGTCATGTGTCGTGTCGTGTTGTCATGTTTCGATTCGTTTGTCGATTTTATTTGTTTGTCAACGTCCATTTCTGACAATTTTGCGCGACAAAAAGATATAGTTTATGTCGTTTTGTATGTCGTATCGTTTGCCGCATTAAACTCTCATGCGTCGTATCGTGTGTCGCTTTGTGTTTTGTACGTCGACCTAAAACCACGACATTAATGTGGTACCGACGGGATTCCGTAGACCTAGCCCTTTCAAATGTCAGATAAACTTATCGTTTGTCCTGACTGGCATTATCTCTAATAGTTCACATATAAAGCCTGTTAAAGACCACGCTCTCCCAGACTACTGTGCACAGTGAACTGTTCACGCGGCGATCTGGAATGAAAATGTCAGCAACAGTCTTACCTCTGCTATTACTGGCATGTCTTCTCAGGGGTAAGTACAATCGAACTTCGATATCTAGAACTCGCTTAACTCCGATATGTCGACACGTGAACTTCATTATTTCATGCTCGGTTAAGTCGAACATACCCGTATTTCAAAGTTAAAACGTGGCTAGTCGAATATACCCGTATTTCAAAGTTAAAACGTGGCTAAGCCACGTTTTAACTTTGAAATACGGGTATGTTCGACTTAACCGAGTTCGAGATATCCATTCAGTATGTTTGAACGTGGCTAGTCGAAGTTAAAAGTTAAAACGTGGCTAGTCGAATATACCCGTATTTCAAAGTTAAAACGTGGCTAAGCCACGTTTTAACTTTGAAATACGGGTATGTTCGACTTAACCGAGTTCGAGATATCCATTCAGTATGTTTGAACTTTTTATTTATTGTTCAGTCTCTTTAACACATTATCTGAAAGTAAAGAAGAATGTGCATTAAACTGGCCACAAAAATGAAATCAGATCATGAACGACCAGGTTATAAACGTGCCCCCGATTTATGTGACCCCTTTTGGTAAAACACTTTCAGCTGTGCTAATCTTTTTGTCACCCATTTTTAACTATCTTTTCCCATAGAAGTGCCTTTTTCAAAGCATCTACCTGTTTCTAAAACAAATGCTACTTCATGCTTCTGCACTGATCAACCCATTGCCCCATATTCTGCTTTTAGTTTTGATGAGAAGCGAGCCCTTAAATCAGGTGAAAAGTAAAGCAGATTGCGCCTTAAAGAACATTCTACGTTATTTCCAGTCTGCTTTAAGCTACCATTGGCTATGATATAGAAACCATTTCTTATGGTATAACTATTTTCTTCAGTGGAGGAATAAATGTATGCGTAAAACTGAGTAATGGGTTATGTGACGAAGGAGATAGTTCCTGTCTCCTGACAAGTTGTTACTTAAGACAGCGCTCCATCTCTACAACGACACCCAATGGGAGACACAGATTGTGTGCGTTGTTCGGAGGGAGTCGTTATAGGGAGGGAACTTATTTGACATTTGCAAACAGCTTGAAACCAGATCAGACGTCGCGTAACGCGGCGTCTGATCTTGATTCAAGATGTTTGTCACTCGTCATTAAGTTTTTTCTGTCAATATGTATATTATGTAACTTTGAGAAAAACAGCAGACGACAGTTTTAAGCAGACGATATTGCAAAAGTGAAAGTGTTAGACATACAATTGTATTGTTTTGGGGAACAGCGGCAAGGGTCGTTGTAAAGAGGGAGTCGTTGTTGGGAGGGACGTTGTAGAGAGGGAGCGCTGTATTATGATATTCGAGCACAGAATGTTTTTAAAAGACAATTATAATATTCGTCACTAGTATCCAATACAGTGGATAATCTGTTATTCTTTCCCGTTTAAACGCAAACGTACGCAAACGCAAAGCACTAAAATGTAGAAAAGAACAACTTTTGGACAATTCTGATAATTCTTGTTTATCTTGGTGGCAAACAGTTTGGAGCCTGATCAGACGCCGGGTTACCCGGCGTCTGATCTGACTCCAAACTGTTTGCACTGCAATAATAGTTTTAGCGTAAACGCGTTTATTGGGAAAGAATAACAGATTCTCCACTGTATGTATCTCATTGTCACTGAACTTTAAATTTAAGGCTGTCTAGTTTTTATTATTTGGGATTGGTTTTTACAATAGATTGCAAAAAGAACAACAGTGCAGACCTTGTTCAGAGGACAAATGTTCTCTTCACTAGGAATTATTGGGTTAAACAACAATTTGCCTTTAAAACGGAAAACAAGCTACTGCGAAATGATTTATCATATTCCAGTTCTAGGCGTTTAAACTCTGATCAGAAAACAAGTTACTTGGCACAATATACATGTATCACTGGACATTTTATAAATATTATAACATTGATCTACAGTAGAGAATATGCTATTCTTTCTCGTTTAAACGCAAACGAAACGCATTGTACTAAAATGCAGAAAATTACATTTTTTTCTTCACAATTCTGAATGCTGATTTTTACCTGGATGGCAAACAGTTTGGAGCATGATCAGACGCCGGGTTACCCGGCGTCTGATCTGGCTCCAAACTGTTTGCAATGGAAATAATAGTTTAAGCGTAAACGCGTTTATTGGGAAAGAATAACGTTTTCTCCACTGTAGCTTATCCGGCGTCTGCACACTTGTCGTCTGCTTTTCTGTTACAAATCAAAATTTAAGGTGAACCGACTAAAGTAATACAGTGTTCCCTCCCTACAACGGCCCTCTCAACAACGACTCCCTCCTTACAACGACCCTTGCCGAAGTTCCCTAAACAGGACACTTATGTCTAACGCTTTTACTGTTGTAATATCGTCTGCTTAAATATTGTCGTCTGCTGCTTTTCTCAAAGTTACATATTGGACATTTTGACAGAAAAAGACTTGATTAGGAGTGACAAACAGCTTGATTCCAGATCAGACGCCGCTGGATTTAAGCTGTTTGCAAATGTTAACCAATTTCCCTCTCTATAACGACTCCTCCGAACAGCGCACATAATATTTGTCTCCCACCAGGTGTCGTTGTAGACAGGGAAAACTGTATTGTAATAAGATAGATAGATAGATATTTTATTGACTTAAACTATACATAGTTTCTCATCAATACAAATATAAATTAACAATACATCATAATAGTAGGTACATGTGATAGATACATGTAAATAATTAACCCGTTTCCCCATAAAACGCCTTCACTTTATGCCTCCACTGTAGGAAATAATTCTGCTTGATAAGTTCCTTTACATGTAAAGTTTTCTATATCCTAGTAGATGGTAGCCTAAAGCAGGCTGAAAACAAAGCAGAATGTGCCTTACGGTGCATTCTGCTTTACTTTCATCCCACTGTAAGTGTTTACATATCTTCAATACTAGAAATAAGGCTATGGGGTAATGGGTCAATACACTGTATTTCTAATTTCCTATCAATCAAGTACAGTTTAGAAATTTTACTGTTGAATTGTATAATATGACTCATTACGAGAATGAGTTTGAAACATTATGAAATGATCAGACTTTTTCTAATTTTAAATGCTTCCGATAAATATTTAGAAAGTCTATATATAATACCTTTTGAAGAGTTCAATAATTGTAGGAATTTAAACATACTAGGTCTATTTATTAAATATGGTTTAATATATGTTCTTCGTATTTGATTATAGGCCTGACACACTAGTACAAAATGAAATTCATCTTCAATTTCATTTTTATCACAAAAAATACAAATACGTTCATGTCTTTCCAATCTGTTTCTAGAATATCTGCCGGTTTCAATTTTTAGCGTATGAGCTGAGATTCGAATTTTAGACAAAAATATACGGTTCTCTCTTGCGGTAATAAAATCTAAATAGTCGTCAAAGCCGAATGAAACTTTCAATTCCTTATATAAAATCAGCTTATTAATATTATCAATATCACCAAACCATTTTTGAATAAAACCGTCTTGTATTCTTTGCTTAAACATTGTTAAGAAAACTTTGTCATTGACAACCTGGAAAGGCTGCTGCCATATATACATGAATCCATATTCAGATAACAAATTCTTTAGACGTGACGCGCGATGTTCGTACAAATTTGTGTAACATGACGTCGATATAAGTAATAATATAAATAAAGAAAAGAGACCTTAAAGAACGTTCCGCATTTTAAACAGTTATTTTATATGGACACTAGATCTAATTATCGAAATGCGAAAACATTTATTAATGTGAAGAAATTGGCACTTGGATTTTCGCAGCACTTGGATTTTCGCATTTTCGCGATATGTGGCGAACGATCAATTATAATTGCAAACAGTGTCATACTTATTTTGGCCTGAAAAGAATCAGTATGGCTATATACAATACAGTCAATGAAGATCAAATTAACATTTTATAATCTGCTTACCTCTGTGATAGAATATGGAAATAGCCAACTTTTGTCATACTAGATTGGCAGACACCCTGCGTTTGATCTAGCTCAATTTCCTTTCTCACTCGGTTTAAAACTACTGATTAATAACTAATTAGTTTTGACCAGTTTGAAGCAGACGAACGTTTCTACAGTTAAACCCGTGTAAAGCGATGCCAAACTAAATTTACAGAGAGTTGCGCACTAAATAAGCCATTTGGGCACTATTTGAGAACATTAAGAACATAAAAAGCAAAATTTCTAAATAATTTTAGTCGTCAGAAAATAGTTATGGGAACAGTTAGGAAACTCCTTCGATAGAGACAAAGCAAAATAATTACCAGACGTTTAGCTCTGATAGTTCTAACAGCGCTAGCTCTATCTGTAAAACAGGTTTGTGCCAGAGGTATTTTACACCAAAAAAGGAGAACCATAACATTAAGAGAACACATTCAGCAGTACATTCTTTGCAGCTAGACAATGTGAAGGGTCGCTAGAAACTGTCTCGTTCGATTGATTTTTGGTTTAAAGAGACAAAATATTTACCGTATGTCTCATTATTTGTAGCTAATCAATGTCATAGTAAAGAGATTTATTATAATGAAATCGTTCGATTGTTGTTTGGTTTAAAGAGACAAAATATTTACCGTATGTCTCATTATTTGTAGCTAATCAATGTCATAGTAAAGAGATTTATTATAGCCATATTTGAAATTGTATCTCTGATCATGTATCGCAATGTACAATTGAAAGGCTACTCAAAAACCCGATATAAACGTCAGATTTGGACGTCGATCTGGACGTTTGTACGAATATCGTGCGCGACGTCTAAGTGTGACAAAAATTCAACTTTTTTAAAACACTTATAAAACTAAGACTGTTTAACGCACGGCAAAGAAAATTATATCATTTAAAAGCTTAGATAATGAACCGTTTGATAAAAATATTTCTTGTGCTATATGTTTGTGTAGATTTACTTTAAAATGACATTAAAACAGATACACGTCAAAAAAAACCTGAAAAATGCCATGTGTGACATTTTTTCAACCTTAATAAAATATCAATCAAGTGAACTATTCAACGTTTCATCAATATCTTCATGGGCAATTACAATCAGCATCAAATGAACTTTTATATGGTAGAGAATGTGTTCTTACTTCGTTAATATTTTTTATAATAATCTGTGTTTTTGTATCGGCACCGTGGAGTTTCCTCAAAGTGAGACAGTTTCTGTACTCAACTTGTTTTTTCGACCGGAAGCGGTAATGCACTTTGAATTTAACCAAAACTACATGTACTTCATTGATAAATGTTGACATAAACATTGTTCCGCCAGATTTTGAAGGCATTTGGATGAAAAACATATACGCCTGTAAAACTTAAGAGGAAAGTATTTTTGTTACGTGTGACACGCCAATTTTTGGCAGAAATTACATTTTAACTTAATTTTTCAAAAACTTTCAAAATAATTAGAATTAGATAAATGGTGTGATGTTATTGTTTACTTTCTGCTGATTACTTTGATGTATAGATCAAATATATCGAGCTAAAATTGACTTTTTATTGATTTTTATACTGATACAGTAAGCGCCATTTTAAAATGTGTACGAACATCGCGCGTCACGTCTTACACATGTAGCCCAGTTTTTCATACCATTCTCACAATCATCTAGTGTGCGCTGGTATACATGTCTAATGATAATGTTATCTGAAGATTGGATTTTTAGCCAAAACTTAACAATATTTACATATCTATATACATATAACGGGAATCTACCTAATTCCCCATAAACTGCATTATTACAAGCACTAAGCTTTATACCTAAAATAATTTTACAAAATTTCAAATGGATGCGTTCTAGATCCTTTGACTTTGTAAATCCCCAATTCGGCGATCCATAGTTAAGAATTGAAGACACAAAAGCATCAAACAACTGTAAACATAATTTAGGCTTAAGATCAAACTTCTTAATATTTAACAACAATACATTCATAGCCTTCAGTGCTTTTCCATAAACAAATTGATTGTTTAAAACAAAAGTACCAGTATAATTGAACACTACGCCTAAATAATTAAAATTGTTTACTATTTCTAATCTTTCACCTTTATGCAACCAATTTTCATTTTCTAATAGCCCGCCCCTTTTTCTAAAAACCACAATCTTTGTTTTGTCCACATTAACCTCTAAACCCCATTTATTACAATACTCTTCTAATTTATTCAAATTATTTTGCAAGTCTTCTGGAGAATGCCCTAATACAATCATGTCGTCTGCAAAGAGAAGAAGTACAAGAGTCAAATCATAAAACGAAAGTCCACAATTTATTCTATCCTGCATGTATAATTCAAGATCCTCCATAAAAAGTGCGAACATTATAGGTGAATTTGTCTCCCCTTGTCTTAAGCCCACCGATATGTCGAAAAAATCTGAAAGAGAATTACAATGTTTAACACATGATTTAACCGATGCATACATTACACGCATTATCCGAAGAAGTTTCCCACTAATACCCTGCTTATACAATTTAAGCCACAACGCATTTCTATTTATAGAGTCAAATGCCCTTTTTAAATCGATAAATGCACAGTATAATCTACCCTTACTATTCAATGTTTGATCGATTATATTTTACAGTAGAAACATAGCATCTATTGTCGAACTCCTTTTTCTGAATCCAAACTGCGCATCAGAAATAACGTTATACGTAATTATCGCAAAATTTAGTAACTCTTGCATTGAAAACACTTGTAAATAATTTTCCAAAACAGCTCATTAAAGTTATGCCTCTATAGTTAGACACCACGTTCTTATCCCCTTTCTTATGTAACGGTACAATAAATCCTTGTGACCATGTTGATGGGAAATATCCCTTATTATAAACAATGCTAAATAATTCTGTAATATGACCTGCAATAATATCTGTAGTTTCAATAAAGAACTCATTTATCAAAAAATCACTAGGAGCACACGATTTATTGCGTTTCAGCCTTTTAATAGCAGACGACACTTCTTGTATTGTAATAGGCTGATCAAGTTCAACACAAAATTGATTACCTTCATCAAAATCATGAGCCTGATTAAAATTCTCGGCTTCATCAATGTTAACATCATTCAGGTCGTTAAACATATTTAGAAAGTAATTATGAAAGTCAGAGAGATCTAGATCTACACTGTCTGAAGTAACATTCTTACGCGTAGAAAAATATTGCCAAAACTCACGCGGTTTAGAATATTTCATCTTTTCGAGCTCCCTTGCTTTCTTGTATTTATAAGATCTTCGTTTTTTACGAATAATACGTTTATACTCTTGTTTTAAATTAAACAATTCAATTCTACTTTCATAAGACCTTTCTTTGTTAAAATTGTATAATGCAGCCTTATACTTCTGTTTAGCTTGGTAACACTCACTATCAAACCAATAATTTGAATTGCACTTTCTAAAATGCTGTTTGCTTTCATTTATAATAGTTTCCTTCACAAACAGATCTTCTGTTACATCACATAAAACTGAAGTGCCAACAGTTTGGATCTTGCGTAACGTAGCATCTGATGAGGATCCAAACTGTTTGCAAATAACCATCGTGCTCGAGGTAAGGCCGTGAAGGGGTTTGAGTCTAATTATACTTATTTTCACGTGCAGCGTCGCTTGCTATCCCGCCACCTGCTCCGGGGGACCCAGTAGACATGTAAGTAGAACTTGCATGTAAGTCGAAGTTCGATATCTCGAACTCGCTTAACTAGAACTATCCGATAGTTTGACACATGAACTGTATTATTTCATGTTGGGTTCAGTCGAACATACCCATATTTCAAAGTTAAAACGTGTCTTAGCCACGTTTTAACTTAGAAATACGGGTATGTTCGACTTTACCGAGCTCGAGATATCGAAGTTCGGCTGTACTTTATCACAACTATTTCAAATGCAAACTACTGTCGAGAGTCGATTAACTCGTTTTAATCAAACATACCGGTATTTCATGAGTATTCTGCAAGACCATTGCCCTTCATTAAGCTGCCAGGAGATCATTGTAGCTTTTTTTTTAGATGCAGCTGTACACATTTTAAACAGTTTCTTCGCTTTAGTATTTTAATAGATATCTTCTTTTGAGTATTTTAAACGGTAACTTTTTACGAGTTATGGTGTAAACATTTTCAATTGCAACTTCTTTTGAGTAGCCGCTGTACACACTTTAAATTATTACACCTCGCTTTGAGTTACAATGAAGATTTCCCATAGACCAAAATTAAACATTTTGCATGTCTTTTACATCTATCTAAAATATACTGTCACTCTTTATGATATTCTTTTTCTATATTCTTAAAAATACTGTCAGCTATATGATATTATTTTTGTGACGTCACTTTATATGATATTATTTTCTCTACTCTTGAGTTGAGTTGATATAAACAATGTGACGTCATTTCTTGACGTCGTTTCGCGCGTTACGTGCATGGCGGCTCTAAACTGATATACCAATTTGTGCCAACGATCCCATATATGGAACATAGGCAAACAGTGGAGACTCTCATCATAGGCCGCATTATGCGGCGTCTGATCAGAGTCTACACTGTTTGCTGATAGGAATTTCAATATAAAACAAAATGAAAATGAAAATTTTGACCAGGCATCCCTTTAATAAAATGGCTAATGCAATATATAAACATGGAAGAATCCACTGGGTATAAATGGGTAAAACTGTATCATCGATTGAGTAGCTGCTGTACACAGTATATAAAAACAGTATTACATTCAGTATATAAATATCACATGTCTGACAGGGTGACAGTAAAATTGTCAACTTTCGAGAAAATATTGTCAACCGAGGCGAAAGGTTGACAGTATTTTTCCGAAAGTTGACAATTTTACTGTCACCCTTTCAGACATGTGATATTTATTTTATTATACCGAACCCCTGGGGTTAAACAAATAAATCTAGATCTTTCCTAAGAAGAATGGAATCGTGAAAGTAACTAGATCCGCATGCGATTCATTATGAAATTCACTGTTTATAAAACGATTGGAATTTGAAGGAAATATACAAACTCTAAGCTGTATATTCCCATTATATAAATACCCGTTCATACGTTATATAAACCATGCAAAGGTTTTCATTTTCGGATCTGACTGTTTATTTGCATCCTTTAGTCAACTTTAAACTTCGAACTGCTTCAAATTGTATATCCAAGTTTTAACGTTTTTCTAAAGTGACGTGTTGGCGCGTTAACGTGGATCTGACGTCATCTTAGATTTGACGTCAATTGCAACACTTGTTACCTATGGTAGCGGGCGACAGTAATTTTAATACTTCTTTTTCCGCTGGGTCTGACAGTATAGTTTTGTCACGATGGCCTATGGGAAATTAACATTGTAAATGATATTTGGGTATAATAATTTAAAATGTATCTTATTTTAATTAATTGGCAGGAAAAGGATTATTTAACAGTTTCATAAATAATTCACGAAATAATCCTTGCATGAAACATTTGGTTTATTTCAAATGATGTCGACAGATTTTCATTTCACATGCGTGTACTATAAATAAAGTAAACTACAAACTTATACAAAAGTATGTAAAAATGCGTACGGACGCATGTGTGCGCGTTGGTATGTTTGTATGAGTTTTGTGGGAGAACATGCATGTGTCGCTATATGCGTTTGTATACTTTCATAGCATGGCTTTAAAGGACAGAAAACATTGCATAAACAGTAAACCCTCTCTATTACGACCACTAAATTGTGTAAAATATCAGTCGTTAAAGATATGTGACTGCTTAAAGCAATGTGAAAGTGAAACAGAAAGCTCATATATGAGCTTTCTGTTTCACTTTCACATTACTTATTTTATGCTGTCACCTGTACTTTATATAGACAATTAGCCTTCTTTTTAGTGGTCGTAATTGAGAGAGGTTCTACTGTATATAACAAATGCATGTTTCATGTTTATTACAGTTTGGAGGATGTAGAAAAACGACCTGCTGTGCACCCCTTGTATCGCCGGCTCAGTCTAAAGTCGAGATATGTCGATCAAAGTGGATCAATACATAACAGCAATCCTGGCGGTTGCTCAATTCGCGTAGATGCTACGTACTCCGTGTCTGACCACGCCCTACAACTGGTAAAATAGTTCTAGACTAAATAAATATACTGAGCGAAAATTATTTAGTCATACATTAAGTTGAAAATCATGTCTGAGTGGTACAAATTATCACCTACATTGCATTATGACATAAGAAATCGAACGTCACAGAACAGAGAGATATATAGATTGTGTTTTAAAAGTGTGTGTGTATGGAGGTAACTCTCCTTGTTTTGTAACTGCTTTACCAGTTATAAACGAGATAACAGTCATGGTTTTCTCATAAGATTTAGCAGTATTGTTGACACAGTAGTCAGAAACAAAAATCCGGAATTTTGGACAATCATTCTTTAACACTGTGTGTACAATCGTCCGTTGAAAAAGACGATGTTTTTCAAATTACCTCCCTTTTCATTGAAAAAAAGAGTTAACTTTGAATAAATAATACTCAAAAATAAATTATTGCAACCGATGTGTCTGGATGCAATCCCCTGAACGGTGTACCTTACTTCATTTCCTGCTGTTCCATGGAATGTTGTCTTTAGGAAATCCTATGTTAAACAACTGTATAAACATTTTGGCTCAATATGATATTGATCCTTTCACACGTTATTTAATTGTTCTCTGTTGAAAGGTTGGTTACATTGATTCCCACAGCTGTTTGATCTGCACGTTCTTGTTGATAAAATATCAGAATATAAAACCCCGTTTCGATCCAGATATCGCCAAATTACTCCAATGCTCCAAACTACAGAGTGTCCCAAAATTTCGGGGACCTCAAGTTTGGGACACCCTGTATTTACAACAGTTATCACACTTTGCTCATTTCGTGCAGAAGTTCAAGTTTTACAACATGGACATTGTTATTTATTTTCAACTTAACCCATTTGCGACAGTGGATTCTTTCATGTTTATATCTCCATTGTTTATCAAAGGGATGCCTGGTCAAAATTTTCAATTTCGTTGTGATTTATATTGAAATTCCTATCAGCAAATTGTGTAGACTCTGATCAGACGCCGCATAATGCGGCGTCTGATCAGAGTCTACACTGTTTGCCTATGTACCATATATTAGATCGTGGACACAAATGGGTTAACTTTAATAAATGCAAACACACTGCAAGACATACTAAGCATAGAAATGGGATATTTAAAGTTAAGCAGAATATTATATATTTATTTTTATGGATGTCAACAGTTTGAAACCTCGCCAGACACCGAAAAAATCGGTGTCTGTTCTGCCATGCGTTCAGCAAAGAAACCGATGGCCGTCGTTGGCTATTGATCGCGAGTTGCTACCCGGTCTGAAATACAGTGGAGAAAATGTTATTCCGTTTAAACGCAAACGAAACGCAAATGCATTGCAATGAAATATAGAAAATGACAACTTTTTGACAATTCTGACTACAAGTATTAATCTGAGTGCTAACAGTTTGAAGCCTGATCAGACGCCTGGTCACCTGGCGTCTGATCTGGCTCCTTACTGTTTGCAATGGAAATAGTAATTTTAGCGTAAAGGCGTTTATTGGAAAAGAGTACGTTTTCTCTACTGTACTCTGAAAGCTGCACACGGGGCACAAACTGCTAACATAAGTCGCAAACAGTGGCAAATGAACACGCTACTGGCTCAAATACGTTTTAGTTATCCGTAGGGAATATCAGCATTTATTCCCAGTAATTTGTACAATCAGCATTCTTAAAAAACGCCGCCTGCATAATGCAGTATATGTTGCACTGACAAAGTGCACTTAGGCGGCAATTTATGTAATTAACCCATTTGTGCCCACGAACCCATATATGAGATATAGGCAAACAGTGTACAATCTGATCAGAGTCTACAGTGTTTGCTGATAGGAATTTCAATATAAAACAAAATGAAAATGAATATTTTGACCAGGCATCCCTTTGATAAAATGGACTTATCCAATATATAAACATGGACGAATCCACCGGGTACAAATTGGTTAACTTATTCCCTACAATCAGACTATCTGCTTAAAGTTGCCCTCTGCTTCCTTTATCAAAAATAGATTTTAGGCATGTATCAAGAAGGAATCATCGACACAGTGTAGATAAGTTTGGATCTTGACCTGACCTAGTAAGCGTCTGATCAGGATCTGAACTGTAAATGTCAGCGCACTCGGGATTTAGCAGTGACGATAGCGTTTTGTTTAATCCATTTAAGCCTAGTGACTATTAAACGAGTCATTTGGAAAACAGTGCAGACCCTGATGAGACACCGCGTAACGCGCCGTCTCATCAAGGTCTTCACTGTTTGCTATTGCATGTGAAATGTTCTGAGTTCATTGCAATATCCAGGCATAAAATGGCTACCACTTTACCTATTTATTTCGCCTGCTTAAACGCATTGACTCCGGAAACGTTCAATGGACAATTTCTGTTTCAAATAAAGTCTAGCCAATTGGCAAGCCGACTATTCAGGACTGATTTTGACAATATTTTGCAAAATGACACGCAGTGCAAACCCTGGTCAAAAGGCGTCTGTCATATGATCTTTTTCTACTCTGCTTGCATAGGACAAGTGTCCTCTCTTCATATAAACATACATGTTGTTCGATTTGCTCTGTTAAACACAATTAAGAAGTATAACATGCTGCTACAGCAATTTATTGTATGGTTCACCACACTTCCAACCATATGAGCTATAGTGAAATGATAAAACACAGACTTTATTTAGCCCAGACTGCAACAATAATGATTCAAAGGATTCGCCACAAACTTAGAATATAACCTATATTTTGATTGGCCCATTCACAAAAGCTTCTAGTAAACAACTCTGACTATTCGTTTTTATACTAGCGGCAAACAGATTGGAGCCTGATCAGACGCCGGGTTACCCGGCGTCTGATCTGGCTCGAAACTGTTTGCAATGGAAATAATAGTTTTAGCGTCAACGGGTTTATTGTGAAAGAACAACGTTTTTTTCCACTGTACGAACCATGCGACAAGTGTTCAGCACTGGTTTAATTTATCAAAGTTTCTGCAACAATATCTCGCATGGTTCGCCACATGCCCAGACATATGAACTATAATATAATGGTTAGACACTAACTTCAGTATGCCTATGCTGTTACATTGAACTATATCGCATGATCAGCAATATGCTTAACCATATAAACTATTGGGACATGGTTAAACACTGACTTTATTATGTCCATGCTGTTACAAAAATATAGCGCATGCTTTGCAATATGCTCATCCATATAAACTATTGGGACATGTTTAAACACTGACTTTATTGTGTTCATGCTGCTACAAAAATATTATTCATCATTCGCAATGTGCTCAACCATATCAACTATTGGGACATGGTTTATCACTAACTTTATTATGTTCATGCTGCTACAAAAGTATAGCGCATGCTTTGCAATATGCTCAACCATATACACTATTGGGACATTGTTAAACAGTGGCATTACTATGTTCATACTGCTACAAAACTATTACGCATGATTCGCAATATGCTCAACCATATAAACTGTTGGAACATGTTTAAACACTGACTCTTTTATGTTCAGGCTACAGCAATGTCTCGCATAAGTTTCTACATGTCCTGTCATATGAACTATAAGAACATAATTAAACATTGACCTCATTATGTCAAGGCTGCTACATTATTTTCTCGTATGGTTTACTACATGTCCAGTCATATGAACTATAAGGACATTATTAAACACTGGCTCTATTATATTCAGGCTGCAAAATAATATCTCGCATGGTTTGCCACATGTCCCGCCATATGAACTATAAGGACACCATTAACCACTGGTTTTATTTTGTCCAGGCTGCTACAACAATATCTCACATGACCCGCAATATGCCCAGCCATATGAACTACAGTAAAACCTCTCTATTACGACCACATAATTGAAGGCTTATTAATTGTATAAAAGATTGGTGACAGCTTAAAGCAAGGTGACAGTAAAACAGAAAGCTCATATAGGAGCTTTCTGTTTTACTGCCACCTTGCTTTAAGCAGTCACCTGCCAGAAATACTTTAAAATTGACATTATTTATTGGTCGTAATAGAGAGGTTTTACTGTATAAGAATTTAATTGACTCTTATTAAGTTCAGATGGTACAACATTACTTCACATGGTTTGCCACATGTCCAGTCATATGACCTATAATGACATAATAAACACTGACTTTATTATGTTCAGGCTGCAACATAAATACAACGCATGGTTTGTCAAATGTCCAGTCTAATGAACTATATAATGACATATTTAACCACTGGCTTTATTATGTTTAGGCTGCTACATAAATATAACACATGCTTTGCCACATATCCAATCTTATGAACTATAATGACATATCTAATCACTGAATTTATTATGTTTAGGCTGATACATAAATATAACATGATTTCTCAAATGTCCAGTCTTATTAACTATATAATGACATATTTAACCACTGGCTTTATTATGTTTAGGCTGCTACATAAATATAACACATGCTTTGCCACATATCCAATCTTATGAACTATAATGACATATCTAATCACTGAATTTATTATGTTTAGGCTGATACATAAATATAACATGATTTCTCAAATGTCCAGTCTTATTAACTATATAATGACATATTTAACCACTGACTTTATTATGTTTAGGCTGTTACATAAATATAACACATGATTTGCCACATATCCAATCTTATGAACTATAATGACATATTTAAACACTGAATTTATTATGTTTAGGCTGCTACATAAATATAACGCATGCTTTGCTACATGTCGAGTATTATGAACTTCATAATGACATATTTAACCACTAACCTTATTATGTTTAGGCTGCTACATAAATATAACACATGATTTGCCACATATCCAATCTTTTTAACTATAATGACATATTTAAACACTGACTTTATTATGTTCAGGCTGCTACATAAATATAACATGATTTCTCAAATGTCCAGTCTTATTAACTATATAATGACATATTTAAACACTGACTTTATTATGTTTAGGCTGATACATAAATATAACATGATTTCTCAAATGTCCAGTCTTATTAACTATATAATGACATATTTAAACACTGACTTTATTATGTTCAGGCTGCTACATAAATATAACATTGATTGCCACATATCCAGTCATGTGAAGTATATGGTTAAACGCTGACTTTATTATGTTCAGGCCGCTATGTACAACATTACCTCCCATGGTTCGCCACATGTCCAGTAATATGAACTATAAGAACATCATAAAACACTAACGTTATTATGTACAGGCAGCTACTACAAAATAGCGCAAGCTTTGCCACATGTCCAGCCATATGAACTTTCAGGAGTCAGGCACGTAGGAAGCAAAATGGGATTATTTTTTTATTTATTTTTTTTTATAGGGGGGGGGGGGGGGGGGCACACTCTTCATCTCATCCCTACATTGGCCACTCTTTATTTGGGGGGGCACCACCGATTTTTTGTCTTTTTTATGGTTGTGCGCTAAAATTTGCGTAAAAACAACGTCTTAAAAGCGTTTTTCTGGCGTTTATTTAGTACAAATAAATAAACATTTGCTTGGTTACTATGATTGGCCTACGGGCCTGCAGGACATCATTTAACACGAATTTTATTATGTACATGCTGCTATAACAATTGCTCGTATGGATTGTCATTATGTCCAGTCAAATGAACTATAAGGACATGATTAAACGCTAACTAGATTATATTCAGACTGCTACAAGATTACCTCCCATGGTTTGCCACATGTATAGCCCTATGTACTATGTATTTGGGACATGATTAAACTTTATTATGCTCAGGCTGCTACAACAATTTCTCGCATGACACGCCATATGCCCAGCGCTATATTCAGCGGAGTCTGTGCCAACACCAAGGTGGGGGTATTCACAAAGAGCGAAGGACTGACGGTCTACCCGCAATACGCACAACTCCGGAACCCAGCTGGATGTGGATCAGGTAATGTGGTAAAGATACTTCAATCCCCACCCAGAGTACATTCGTCATTTATTACAGTTTGGATCATTTCAATATTTCTGAAGACAAACTACTTAAAATTTGGGTTTGAGAAATAAAAGCAGACGACAATTGTTTAAAACTGATGACGGCATACAGTGGTGAAAACGTTATTCTTTCCCGTTTAAACGCAAACGCACTGCACAAAATGTAGAAAAAGGCAACTTTTTCATATTATAACCTATTCATTTTAATCTGAGTGGCAAATAATTTGGAGCCTGATCAGACGCCGGGTTACCCGGCGTCTGATCTGTCTCCAAACTGTTTGCAATGGAAATAATGGATTTAGCGCAAACGCTTTTATTAGGAAAGAATAACGTTTTCTCCACCGTAGCAGTGATGGGGTTTAGCAAACAACTATTCACAATACTTTGGCATACAGCTTTATTCTAATGAACATTTAGGGTATTTTTTATCAATAAATTGTATACTATTTACATTGACAACATTCAATTTCATTGGAAAAAAACCGTTAAATTCGTATAGACGCAATTGTTCTAGGGGTGGCATTTTTGGCTATCTTTCGCAGAGGAGGCGGGGCCTATGGATCATTTCTCCGCGAATCACAGCTTCAGTTATGCGGTTATGGCTGTTCCTTTCAGAGTATACATTATTCCTGTTAACAACCTCATATAGATCTACGCATACAGCATACATGCATACTTATAAAAATGCTCGTTTAATATTACCCAGTAGAAGTTAGCCCGACTCATGGAATTTGCCGATCATTTTCTGTCGTTTACAAAAATCAGCCCATTTCTTAAATAACAAACAGTATGACCCAAGACCACTAGATTCCTTTAGGAGATCTCTAAAATAACAAACAGTATGGGCCCGGACCACTAAATTCATTTAGGAGTCCTCTGAGATGTTTTCAATAGGCAAGTGTATATTAAATATATATGAGCCGCGCTCCAGGAAAAGGGGGTTTAATGACAAAAATATCGATTTTTTTTTTAAAAAGATCAGATATTTCTGAGAATATACTTTAAAACGGTTTCTCACAACGGAGTTACGCTCTGTTTACTGACTACGGTGTTTGAACAACATGACGTCATTTTCAGTTCTCTGCATCAGTTTTCTTTTATACACACACATACTGTTTATAAATAACTCCTATACTCGTCACTAAGATCTAATGGGTAAATGAAAGCTATGTTACCTTACCAGGTTGTTCGGGTAGTTGTCAGCATTCATGTACATTTGACGGCCGGAAGTACCAAAGTCTGGCGGGAACTGGTGGCGAACGTGGGGTGGTCGTTGATGACAACGTGCTGTGTGACGGTGCCGACCCGTACTACCACAAATCCAACATTCTTGTCCACGAGTATGCCCACACCATCATGGGTTATGCATTATCTAGTTACTACAAATCAAAGGTATTGTCCGATTTTTCTGACTTTTCAGAGTTATTCTTAGAACAGAATAGTTAATAATGCTAAAAAGGTAAGCAAGGTAACATCGAATATATAATCGTACACTTTCCTACTTAAGATAAGTATGATCCTCGTGCAGCACGAGACCGTTGCGCTAACTTTACTAATATTTATTCTTTCCCAATAAACGCATTCATATACTTTAAAACTATTATTTCCATTGCAAACAGGTTGGAGCCAGATTAGACGCCGGGTAACCCGGCGTCTGATCAGGCTCCAACCTGTTTGCTACTCAGATTAAAAATATAGTTCAAATTTCTAAAAGTAAATTTCCACAGTTGAGTGTATTGCGTTTGCGTTTAAACGGGAAAGAATAATGTATCCTGTACATTACGCACACAAATTACAGCTATCCGTATCTGTAACTGGTGGTAGAGATAACTCATCCCTTTTAAAGTTGTATAATGTTCCAATCTAAAAATAACTTGGACAGGTCAGAAGAAAAGACTAATAAGTAGGCAAAACTGTTAAACTTTTCCGTTGAAACAAAACAAAACGCGATCGCAAAACGGTTAATCTGAAGGGGAATACAGTGCTTCATCCCTGCAACGGCTTTCCTTACAACGACTCCCTCCTTACAACGACTCCCTCCTTACAACGACCCTTACTTCTGTTCCCCCAAACTAGACTGTCCAACGTTAACACAGCTACAATATCGTCTGCTGTTTTTCTCAAAGTCACGCATTGGACAGTTTGATAGAAAAAAACAGAATTACGAGTGACAAACAGTTTGAATCCACACCAGACGCCGCGTGACACGGCGTCTGATCTGGTTTCAATCTGTTTGTAAATGTAAGCGAATTTTCCTCCCAAAACAACTCCCTCCGAATAACACACACAATGGATATCTCCGATTAGGTGTTGTTGTAGATAGGGTGCCACTGTAGATCTAGCTGTCAAGGGCGAGGTTGCGTTAGTAGTGTGACATAAAGTTTGGAGCCCGTAACCGCCAAATTATCCTGGGCATTGTTTACGGAGTCGGAAGCTACTCAAGTAGTTTTTTTAAATGACTTTTCAAAAGCTTTCCTAGAACATAAACACAAGGATTATGATGACTCTAACTGAAACCGGTAGGAGATCTGGGTCTGCACATTTTTCTATGAAATCCTTTAAGGAGATACAAATGGATTGGTGTGTTTGTTAATGTCCATTTCTTATACCTATGAATTAATTGGACCCCAAAGAGCGGGACGGATACAGAAAACACGGGCGCTATGCCTTACTCTATTATCGACATAATTCTCTGATTCCTTCAGATGCCCAGTTTAGAGGATCCGAGTGGAAATAAACATATAGGATATTACACGAGTGTTCATAATTTATTGGATTTATTAAACGAGTATTTTAGAAAACGATAAAAACGAGGCTTTGCCGAGTTTTTATCGTTTTCTAAAACGACGAGTTTGATTAATCCAATAAATTATTAACACGAATGTTATATTCTTTTTATAACATAACCTAGAAAAGTTATTTATCGCAGTTTTTGAGGTCAAGTGAATGCTAAGCGCGATATAAGTAGATATATATAGGAAAAAAGTTGTTCCAAATTAACCCCGTTCACTAGCATAATGTTTATGTTATTATATGTATTAATAAGCACTTTCATGTAGATCTAATATTGATTAATTACACCAACAATATATAAATTGAATCTACATGATGGAAAGAAGACGTTGGAAATTGAACGCCTAGAACGCATTTTAATGACGTCACAAGTAACGACGTCGTGGCGTACCTTATTTGCATAGTTATTTAACTAGTTATATATGACATTTAAACAGCGGGTGTTATTCAACGCTCACGCCGTCTGTTATGTTATAAAATTCTTTCTTAAACCTGAAAAATGATCATAACATTAGAAATGAGCTAAACCTTGTTGAAACGTTTTGACAACCCATTCTAGGTTCGTATACTGTTTTTTTTCTTCATATCGATGTGAATATTCTAGAGTCGACATTCTTTGACATAACGCTTTGCTTGGAACAGTTTGAAGTTTGAACAACTTATCATAAATCATTTGTGTCATTTTAGCGGTCTGACTGATTTTGAATACCCCCGGTTTGTCAACCCAGTGCCTTTTTTATTTTAACAAATAAGAAACATATCAGCTTTCATAAACGATTTGGCTTGGCTCCACTCTAATCATAAATACCAATCATATCACAATTAAATGGTTAAACATGTTTAAGCCACAAATAAGCACCGATATAATTTCGATCACGTCACTAATCGAATCACGTGACAAGGACTACTTGGTGTGATTTATTGGTCACATCGCCGTGTAAAGCGTTTCATTTGGTGATGAAGATTTTGCTAATTTGTAGAACATACTTTCATCTATTAGATTCTGCCAAAAAAATTTAAAAACAAAAATTTTGCAGTTTTAAAGTACATGGTATGATTAAGAACAGAACAAGTATCAGTATTATTCTAATTGGAACTAAACGTGTGTGTACTCAGAAGAAGGCCAGCTGGCACGTGTTATTATTTACGTGTTATATATTTACGCAGGCTAGGTATAATGAAGGAAACGCCTACGATATTTTTGGCATTAAAACAATTCTCTGGGTGCAATTGTCTAAAGATTTCATAGAAGTGATGATTTGCTAAGCCATTTATCACAATAATGATAATAATGAATCTAATAGGTTACAAAGAACCACGCATTTGCATGCTATGTGTTAGTTTGTAAGCGATGTTCCGGTTATATCTTGATTCTATAAATAGACATATGATGTCATTTTTAGATTACAGCCGCCTACAATGCAGCAAAGAATCGTGGCATTTGGGGCAGCGGCTACCAGATGGCGACGGTTGATGAATACTGGGCCGTGGCTACGACGGCGTATTTTAACGCAGAACACAGTGGCAACAAGGGCATGAACTAGTAAGTGAACACGACCTTTTGAGACGCAAGCGTTTCAGTTGAGTTTGAACGATCTCAGACTCAAATAGAACGATTTATTACCTTGAATCTAGGGATCCTGATACGATTGAGTAATAGACAGTTTCAATAAATTATCCTTAATGGATATATCAAAACCTGTAGTGTCTTAGAGAACATCCTAATAAAAAGGAACACCATAAAGGTCGGTCGATGCTGACATATCGGTTTAAAAAAAATTAAAAATGCCACTTATCTGGAGTCACTAGAGCAATTCATATGTCACAGTTTAATTCATAATAGTTCAATTTCTGACTATACTGATAGGTCGAGACATTTAGTTAAAACGGTTAAAAACCAGGTGGTTATGTTACATGATTCAATAAAAGTGATAAAACATTATAAAAAACAAGAGTGCTGCATTAGAACATATGAGATTGGAGGCCAGAAGTGAAGCATGACAGACTTTCACTGGTCTTGACGCTGTTTGGCAGGGCTTTCCAATATCTGATAGATCGCGGAAAGAAGCTGTTCATGTGATATTGAGTTCTAGAGAAAGGAACAAAATAATTGAGATTTCTGGAAGGTGTGAGGTGATTGTGATCAAACAAGATAATATTATGAGAGATGCATAAATTCGACGTTGTTCAAGAGTTTGCAATCTGAGATTTTCAAGCATTGTTGTTGTAGATGACTTAGTAGTGTTTATGTGCATTTATTTTTCAGTTGTGGGGGATCTTTGTGCTCCTCTGAATCGGCAGCACGGTACAATATTTACCAGAAAGATCGGAACCTGTATAATGTTCTTGGTTGGGTTTATGGCACGGCGCCAGGAAATCTTGGGCCATGTACGTGAAAACAAGGTTAAAGTCGGGATTCGAAACGGCAATAAAAATGCATCGACGCTTATAAACGTTTAACGTTAAAACTCATTTTTAAAAGAAGCATGCAGAATTCTAAAGACATGTGACTGCTAAAAGCAGGACACAATAAAATAGACAGCTCATATAGGAGCTATTTGCTTTGGGTTTTGGCCCTCCACCATCTTCAAATTGCTTTAATTTCAAATATTTGAGTGGCCGCTCAACTAAAGTTTTGAAGTTATATCAAATTCTGCACGCAAGTTTTAAGTTCCTTGATCATGTACCAGAAAATACCGTAATAAAATATTTAAGCAATTTATGTCGTTATTTGTTGAATATCTGTTCCCACTCGTTCAAAAGTTTATTAACCCATTTGTACCCACGATCCCATATATGGGACATAGGCAAACAGTGTAGACTCTGATCAGAAGCCGCATTATGCGGCGTCTGATCAGAGTCTACACTGTTTGCTGATAGGAATTTCAATATAAAACAAAATGAAAATGAAAATTTAGACCAGACATCCCTTAGGTAAAAATGGACTCATCCAATATATAAGCATAGAAGAATCCACTGGGCACAACTGGGTTAATATTCTGTATATTAAAATATCAGTATTTGTATGAATCAATATCTTACCCATGGTTCCAGTTTAGGCGAGTGTGAGGATAGGATTAGGTCGTTTGGGTTAGGTAGTGGTCCAAACTAAACGCTTTATGTCTGCACCAAACAGTATTTTGTGACTACAGTGGAGAATCTGTTATTCTTTCCCGTTTAAACGCAAACGTACGCAAACGCAAAGCGCTAAAACGTAGAAAAGAACAACTTTTGGACAATTCTGATAATTCTTGCTTATCTTGGTGGCAAACTGTTTGCACTGCAAATAATAGTTTTAGCGTAAACGCGTTTATTGGGAAATAATAACAGATACTCCACTGTATGTACAGTCATTACATATTATGATCGCCCTCAACAGACGAGTCTAATGAGTAGCCACACCATATGTTTTGTAAAGCCATATATTCGAAACATCCGCTTGATACATTTTAACATCTTAATACATTGAATAAAATAGTTTTCATCTAAATATGTCACCTAGAATCTACTTCAGAAAATATCAGCAAAACTGATTAATATTCTGCACATATGTTTTTTAATCGAGCGTTTCAAAAGTCATTTAAGATTTGCTGCCTGCATAAAAAGGACTATTTTCATAGTGTTGCTAAACACGCTGGATATATCACGGTGAATTTGGTCTTTGTTTATAGAGACAAATTCACGTGTCATGTTATCACCAAGCGTGATAGATTGGAATAGATTGCAAGGGAAGTAACTTCTACAGCATTGTTAAACATTATTTTGGAGAAACTTGCCCCCTTGATTTTCTACAATATTGGAGTTGTTTATGGTTTAATGTGGGGTTTTTGTTGTTGTTTTGTGGGGATGGCTTTGGTGCTGTTGTTTTTTAGCAAGGCATTTTTATACTTTATTGTACTTCATATGCATTCCTGTCGTTTAAAAATGAAATACAAATGTTCCCAAAATATTTATATTCTTCGATAATACTATGGCATTCCTTTTCATTACATTAATGATGAATTGGTAAACTGTCACAGAAGCGCATCAAAAGGTTTGACACTCAGTTCAATATTTCTGAAGTCAAAATAACTAAATTCAATTTTAAGAAATAAAAGCAGACGACAATTATTTAAAGCAGATGATGTCATGACAGTGAATGCGTTAAGCACGTGATGTAATTTAAGTCTTCAAAAGTTATCGTCTGCACCAATGTTCAGAATGGATTTATCAATTGTTTATAGTTGTCCAGTGTCTGATCTGGCTCAATGCGGTTTATTTAAAAAATTCAGCGCGATTCATGATTAATTTGCGGAACACTTTCTGTTGTTTATTTTGCTTAAACGCCGAAAAAATCAGTTCATTTTTTATATTTACATTATATTTGCTGTAATTTCTAATATTAAATTGCGTCTATACGAATTGAACGTCTTTTTTCAATGGAATTGAATGGGTGAATATTATATTATATATATTATAAATATAATGGACTTAATAACTGCTTTAGAAGTAACACATTTTATTGAGAATAACGTTTTCTCCCATTGTTTCGTAGTTAAAAACGTTCGTATTTTTATCTCTATTTGCACATTCTTCTGTATACAGTCGAGAAGACGTTATTCTTTCCCAATTAAAGCGTTTATACTAAAATTATGACTTCCATTGCAAACAGTTTGGAGCGAAATCACACGCTGGGTTAGATAAAATAAATAGAGTTTTCAAAAAGTTGCTATTTTCTACGTTTTATTGCAATGCGTTTTCAACCTGCTTTAAGTGGTCACCTATCTTCAATAAGAGAAACAGGCTATCAGGTAAAGAGTTAAATGGCAAAGAATTACATATCATCTGTAACTCTTTGAATGCCTGCGCACAACGAAACTGTGATTCTCTATGCAAACAGTTTGGATCCAGGGCAGACGACGAGTAACTCAGTGTCTCATATGGATCTAAACTCTGACTATAGCTTTGTCCTATGGTGAAATTATTCATAAATGTCTCATTTCAAAACTGCTTCAGACGACTTTTGTTGCAGATTACAATATTACTTGGCGGTCTACATGTTCATTCACGAACATTTCTTTGACGTAATCACTTGAGGTGTTAGGCGGATACTGTTTTAATATCAGCATTAAAATACAATCGGACAATAAATCTACAAAGATCTTCATACGCTATAGACATCTATGGACAGTTTTTTGGTCCAATCACAAATTAAACGTGATTTTAACCTGTCTGGTGAAATTAACCCTTTCACTCTCAATGACGCCTAAAAGCGCTTTTGCAAACAGTTTGGATCCTGATCAGACGCCGCTAACGGTTTGACATTCGTACCGATATGTTTTAAGTCATACTACATTGAATCTTACTTTGAAACGATCTTGCAAACATGAAAATTGAAGCAGACGACAATGAAACGGTGAAGGGGTAAAAAACTCACGGAAACTTTGGCAGTGAAAGGGTTAAAAGGATATATCTTACGATTGTTTCGAGTAGTATTATCACATTAATGGGAACAACATGCTGGTGTTATTTCCAATTTACGTAATGTATTACATCTCTTATCCTCCTTTATTGTTCTTATCTTTAGAAAACAAACATTTCTGTTATATTTAGCAAACCTCATGCGCGGAACTAGGGACCCGTCTTACGAAACGTCGTACGACAAATGTTGTCGAAAGTCAGTTTCTAAAGTTCTCTTTTTTTTCTCCATTTAATCCTGTCTTGTCACATCTCTTTGGAATCGTCTTGAAAAGACGATTCCAAAGAGATGTATCACGACAGGATTAGCTTCAGAAATAAGACTTTTTTAAAGTTTTGACTTACGACCGTTTTTGTCGTACGACGTTTAGTAAGACGGGCTCCAGGTTCCCGTCTTAAGAAACGTCGTACGAAAAAAACGGTCGTAAGTAAAAACTTTAAAATATATCTTATTTCTGATTTCTCCACCTATTCCTTTTTTGACATATCTTTGGAATCGTCTTTTTAAGACGATTTCAAATAGATGTCACAAGACATTAATAGATGGAGAAATAAATAATCATTGAGAATTTCAGAATCTGACTGACGACAGTAATTGTCGTACAGTGGAGAAAACGTTATTCTTTCCCAATAAACGCGTTTACGCTTAAACTATTATTTTCATTACGAACAGTTTGGAGCGATCAGGCTCCAATCTGTTTGCCACTAGTATAAAAATGAATAGTCAGCGTTGTCATAACGTTGTCATTTTCTACATTTTATTGCAATGCGTTTGCGGTTCGTTTGAGTTTAAGGTGGTTCGACAGCGGGCGGCCCGCATCTCGAGTTCCGGAAATGCTGATGACTTTCACCTGATATTTGCGGCACGTGCTTATAGTAGTAAATTTAGATAAAGAAAAGTTTGATCTGCTTCAGTGTCTTCTCTGTTTAATCAAGGTTTCAAAGAATTCTGACACAGAATAAGCTGACCCGCGAACCACCTTAAACGGGAAAGAATACGTTTTCCCCACTGTACGAGATTTCGTAAAACTTCTTCTTTCAGAGGCCAAGGTATGGGTGCTGACCCAACTCCACAGAATCACATTAACCTGATGCATTGTCACAACTTCATCAATGTTAAACTATTTTTCAGATTCAAATTTTAGGTATAACTAATTCAACTCGAAGTAAGGCAGTGAAGGGGTGGCGGTCTATTCACGCCTCATACAGTGAAGAATACAGTAGTCTTTCCCAATAAACGCGTTTATGCTAAAATACATAATGTCCCTTGTAAACAGTTTGGAGTCAGATCTGATGTCGAGTAACACGGCGTTTTATAATGTTCCAAACTGTTTGCAACTGAGAGTTAAAAAATATGGTCGGAACTTTCAGAATCTTGTCATTTTCTACATTTTATTGCAGTGAAGCCCCCCCCCCCCCCCACACACACACACACACACTCCCCCTACACCCCAACCTAGTTATTTCTGCATCAGATACGTGTCCGGTCGTTATAAAAAATATTATACCATGTGAGCACGTTGAACCCTAGTGACGAGTATACTCGTCATTTACAAATAGTATTCCTCTGTAGAGCACAATTGTCCTATACAAGATCAGAGCGCTCAATTCGCTATATACATGTAATTATTATACATGCATTCTCGTTTGTTCTCGTCTTTACGGAAAAGGACGGATAGTGTAGATAACCCTTCATTGTCCTTGAATGAGGCTAAACTGCGTGTACCGTCAGTCTTAACTTTAGCGGCTTCTCAAATGGAGATTACTGTATTGAATGTCCATATCCCAGGCTCGGAGGTTATAAAGCGTTTAAGTTGAGTCTGAGTGTGTTCCCACGCAGTTGATTGGTCAGATTTGAGCCTAAGTCAAAAGCTTTATAATTTTAACCTCGGAGCCTGGCGGCCTAATTTAGTCATCAGGGCAAATCAGAAAGTTCCTGTAGTAGCCTTCTACTGTGCTTTTGCACTGATCTAAGTTGCCATCTGCCTTGAGACATCAGTATGCTTTTTTTACCCTTTCATGCTCAAATGTATCGTGAGGTTTTTACCCCTTCACCGCCATAATGTCGTCTGCTTCAATATTGTTATCTGCAATATCATTTCAAAGTTAGATTTAAGGCAGTATATCGGACGTAAAACAAGTGACAAACAGTTTTGATCCTGATCAGACGCCGCGTAAGGATCAAAACTGTTTGCAGATGCGCTTTTAGATGACGTCATTGAGAGTGAAAGGGTTAAAGGCTGACATACACGTTTGACTAAATGTGGCAAACTCTACGCTTAACATGTAGGTACATGTTGCTGCATATGTGATACAGGAGTAAGTTCGACTAGAGCAAGCTCGAGTTTATAGTGTTTATGGATTCAAATCAAACTTCAGCTACTCTGTATGTTCGCCAAGGCTCATGTTTCCATTTTCAGAATATCTTGTGATAAAATGTTACCTTAATTTTAAAACAGACTCATGCAAACTAATAAGACTTATTCCCACTGTAACCGTTTAAAACTGTGGTAGAGACGCCGCAAGACTATTCATTCGCCTTGTATTATGGATTGAAACTATCTGCGGTTTAGAATCGCTTATAACATAAAGAGTTATTATTATTTTACGTTTAATTGAAAAAAATGACGTTTAATTCGTATATACGCAATTTTTCTAGGGGCGGGACTTGTAGATACCTTTCGCAGTGGAGGCGGGGCTTATGGATCTGCTCTCCGCGAATCATTTTGTTACGTTGCTTCAGTAATGCAGTTATGGATATTCCTTTCAGGGTACACATTGTTCGTGTAAACAGCCTCTAATACGGATTAAACATACATGCATACTAATAAAATGTTCATTTGATATTAGAAATTACAGCAAATATAATGTAAATATCAGAAATGAACTGACTTTTTTGGCGTTTAAGCGAAATAAACGACAGAAAATGATCGGAATATTTACCACGATTCGCTTGCGCGATTCGTGGAACTTGGCGATCATTAAATGTTGTTTATTTCGCTTAAACGCCGAAAATGTTCAGTTCATTTCTTAAGAAAAAGAAATGCAATAAAATAAAGTGAAAAGGTTATTGATTTTTTAGAAAGAGTCAAACAGCGTTGGGCCTGATGAGATGCCAAGCTACTAACTCGGCGTTTGATCTAGCTCCACCCTTAACTCATTCACCCCTTCAACATTAATTGACAATTCCAGGTTCCAATTAGTCTAGTTATATTTTTGTCTAATTCGGGTACAGTAAAATCTCTCTATAACATCAACAAAAGTGTGATAATTATTCGGTGTTTTCGACAGGTAACTGTCTAAAGCATGGTAACATTAAAACACGAATGTTCCTTTAGGAGCTTTCTGTTTTACTGTCACTTTGCATTAAGATGTCACCTGTCTTTTATACAATCAATTAACCTTCATTTTAGTGGTCATAATAGAGAGGTTTTATTGTAGTTATTTACAATGTGTATCAAAATGATAAACAGGGAAGAATCTGATCAGAGGGCTTCTAGAGCCCTCTGATCAGAGTCTACACTGTTTTCATAGGACAAGTCAAATCATCACAGGTACACTGTTCGTATACTGGTCGCTAGGATACAATGTTTTAGGGACATACACTACCAATTCGTGCGACACCTAGTGGCTGTTAACTAAGTACGATAATTCAAGCATCGTTACTCAACGAAATCGTGCGTATGGGTTACCTCCCGTAGGTACTTTCGGTTTCAAACAATCTCCATTAATCGCGTAATATAAACGTTAAATACGTGAAATTGTACTTGGTAAATGAAAGTACGTGAAACTTGGCAAGTACTCTATCTATTAAGGCTATAATACATAACTCCAATCAAATTAAATATTAGCGTGAACCCGAGAACACATATAAAAAACTGTCTGCTAATTTAGGTCATTGGTATATGTATGAGTGCCTATAGTTTCAAAAGGAGCATTATAACTTATGATTTTTTTACCATTTTCTTATTATTCACACCTATAGCTTTTATTGGGTGAAGTTTGATCAATTTCTTTCGGATAGATTTTGATTGAGTGAGTGTTTTCATTGAATTTGAGCCGAAACAATTAAGAAAAATGCATAATATATATCAGGCAACAACCTATACTCGTTGCATCATCGTACTTTTAGTAAGCGTCACTTTTAAACTGTTTTAATAATGGTTTGTGCCAATTATTACTTTACATCATTTTAGAAAGCCAAAATAACGCATGCCGACTCTTTGCCGAGAATGGCTACATTATACATTTCAAATGCCCATAGACAAAAAAGATACCATTATAATCTATGTTTTTCTTTTTGCCATGGTACTAAGATATGTTTGAAGAACCTATGCTGAAATTTTCATAGAGATCCTTCGGAGATTTCATTTGGTCGCGTATGTCCTTAAGCACAAACACGGTTATTGGGAAAGAATAACGTCTTCTCTGTACACAGTAAGTGGACTGAAGTAGTGACTGATATTAAAACATGCCCTAGAGTTTATACAAGCAGACAGCATTACAGTTACGCAAGGGCTATGTAACTTTATGCTTGGTTACTAAACGCGTGCAAGCTAACACATATAATATAACTATGCTATCATATTCCCCCAATTTGGCGATTAACCCCTTCGCTGTCATGACGTCACCTGCTTTAAACAATTGTCGTCTGCTTTCATTTCTCAGTTTTAAATTTTAGGTATTTTCTCTTAAGATATATTGAAATAAGTATCAAACTGTTTGGATCCTGATTAGACGCCGCGTGACGCGGCGTCTGATCAGGATCCAAACTGTTTGCAAATGATTATTGTACTCAGGGTATGACAGCAAAGGGGTTCGCAATGACCGCCGTATATCTTTAGCGATAACATACAGCGGAGTCACCCATTTGCGACCATTGCATAGAAAGTTGATCATAAATGCTTAAAGGTGCTTAAACATGTTGAAAGTAAAGCAGAAAGCTCCTAAATGGAGCTTTCTGCTGTACTCCAAACATGCTTTACGCTGAAACCATGAAGTCTTAAAAACAAAAGGATTAGTCTAAAACCGGAGCGGTCGCAGTAGCGGGAAGTTTACTGTAAAACAATATCACTGATAAATAGTGCATTGCACTGTCATTCGTTTTGAACTAAGCATTGGTGTCAGTTGATGCAAATGTGGAATAAAAAGAAGAAAGGCGAGATTGATGGAGAGAATGGGTGGACAAATAGTAACGGAAAGACGGACAATGGGACTGGTGTCCACAGACGCGCGTCGTCGTCGTTAAATTCTAATAAAAATACCCAGCATGCTTCAGAGGCTGCGCCAGTCCCACCGGATGGTGGGTGGGGTTGGATAGTAGTTGCCTCGTCGTTCATGCTTGGATTTTTGGTGGATGGAATATGTTTTACTTTCGGGGTGTTTTTCAACGATTTTCAGACTTATTTCAAGGCAAATAAAAGCACGACGTCATCAATTAATTCGGTACTGAACGGAACCTACTTATCCATTGGTAATTATAATTTTCCTGTTATTTTTTCTTTTTTATAAACAAAGGGAAGACATTAATCTATGCATCTATATAGAATTAACATTTTGTCCAAAAACGTGCTTGTGCTGTATAAGTTTGTCCCAATTTTGCGTTAGTTATGACGACTCAGAAATCAGTCTTGCCGGGCTTAAGTCTGACGTTAGAATTTGAATAAATAGTCGGGGGGGGGGGGGGACCGCAAGACTATGCAGTCTATTAAATAGTCGAGTAATTCGTAAACAAGTAATTTTCTACACTTTACTGCATTGTGTGTGTTTCAAAGTCGTACAATGCTACCTCCTTGCAACGACCCTCCGAATAACAAAAAGTCCTTCCTAACAACAATACTTGCTGTTGTTCCCCAAACAAGACGTGCATGTCTAACGCTTTCACTGCTGCAATATCGTCGGCTTAAACATTGTTTTCTGCTGTTATTGCACACTACATTAACCAAGAAAGGATAATGTCTTCTCCACTGTAACTTTCATAACCCGACATCTGGTGAATCTTTACAGTGAATAAACTTCCTAATACAAAATAATCCTACTTTTATAACCATTTAAAATAAAGGTTTGTTTAAGGTGGTTCGCGGGTCAGCTTATTCTTTGAAACCTTGATTAAATTGAAGTATACCATATGGAGAGTGAAAAATCGTTAAAATAAAAAAAGGTTACAGTGCCGTTTTTTTCTGACAGGACCTTTTGTCGAGAAAAGCTCCTTTTTTAATAAACAGGAATATTTCTTTATAGAATGATATAACTCAATAATTTCTGTACATTCAAGTAAACTGTTCATAGACTATATATAAGATAATATAAGATATTGGGCAAACAAAAGTATTTCATGACATATTTTCTGGAAATATCAATATTTAAAAAAAGTCAAATTCCGAAAATCTCAAATTACAAAAAATCTAGCTGTTTAACATACACTTATGTTACCGTTATTAGATAGATATAACTTAATTCTACTAGTCACAAACATTTAATGAAAATCTACAGTAGAATTTACATTTTATACATGATTTCCTGAAATTCTGACAAAATGTTAACACAAAACGAGTAACCTCCCTTCAGTTCAACTTTAAAATGCAGTCAGCTCCAAATAATACCATAAGTCAAACCTGTAATAAGGGACCATTGAATACGGTAACCTGTAGATCTTTAAGGCAAGTGACTGCTTAATGCAAAAAACAAAAGTAATGCATAAAAGCTCCTTCAGGATCTATCTTTTAGCATTACTTTTGTCCTGTGTTAAGCTGCCATCTGTTATATAGGCTATAAATCCTCACAAATTTAGCTGTCACTTGACTATACTTGCATCTGATATTATTCATTATTACTAGACTAAACATAGCCTGTTCTGTCATCACTGCGTTATGAATTGACTAGTCACTAAATCGGACAATTTGTTAAAAAGAAAAGTTTTGAAGCGAGTGGGAATCGAACCTAGAACCTTTAGGTTGCAAGTCAATCACCGTACCAACTGCGCTAATAGAGAAGACACTGAAGCAGATCAAACTTTTCTTTATCTAAATTTTCTACTATAAGCACGTGCCGCAAAGATCAGGTGAAAGTCATCAGCATTTCCGGAACTCGAGATGCGGGCCGCCCGCTGTCGAACCACCTTAAGTTGTTAAAGTCAGGTGTGTTAAGGGTGTATCAATGTCATGAATTTGGGAACTTTTCAAAGTATATGAAAACACTCTATGATGGTTTTGTATTGAAGAGCTATTTAAGATGAATGAAAAAATAGAAAAGGTGTACATTTTGGTGAACAACAGTTGGCTCTACGGCCATGTAAAATATACCCCACCCACTTCCTCTTATTTTGTCCTTTTCAAACAGCCCGCTTCAATAAAACCCATTTTAAATGAAAACAAATATGATAATTTGGGTTTGTGTTATTTATTTCCTATCTATGGTAGTATTTCTTCATACAAAAACTAATTTAAGAAAATTAATGCACCAAATGTGAAATTTATAAAGCTCTAAATATCATCGATATGGTACTTTTTTGTAAATTTTGTAAGGGGTGATAACTCTTTTTACTTTAATAACTCAAAATTTTCAACACTGACCTTTCAATTTCTTTTCATATTTTGAACTGCCTTAGTATGGGCTTTCATCTGGTAGAATATAAGAAAAAGTTAAATACTAGAACTATTTCATTTTCAAACTTTTTTCCTTTTTTTTCATAAAATAAAAAAATCTAATAAAATCATGCCCTATATCAAGCATATTTTTGATATTCAAGGATCCATATTGTTCAAACCTGGTGCCTGCTTTGTCTAAATTTGGTTTGTATTTGTGAACATACCACCATAGACATGAAATAAATAAAGAAAACCCAAATTAACATTTTTGTTTTGTTTTGAAATAGATTTTACTGAAACTTGTACTCTGAATGGGTAAAATTTGAAGAAAAAAAATCCAAATTTGACATACCTTTTTCAAATCGCTGTAGCTCAAAAAAAAGGACACCACCATATATATTTTTTTTCATTATTTCATTCATCATAAATAGCTCTTCCAAAAAACCAATGATAGAAAAAAAGTTTAATACTTTGAAAAAAATGGCTCACGACATTGATACACCCTTAAAAGAAAGAAAACGGCAGAAAGTAACTATTTAATGTGTCTGCTGTACTTTATTGTTGCTTTTAGCTGTTACTGGTCTTTAACCCTATACCCCATAGCCTGTTTCTAGTTTTGAAGACAGGTGACCACTAAAAGCAGGTTGAAAGTAAAGCAGAATGTGCCTTAAGGCACATTCTGCTTTACTTTCAGCCTGCTTTAAGTTACCATCTGCTGGATTATGGAAAACATTTATTATAAAACATATTCATGACTTATAAGATAAGAACTATTTTTTTCAGTGGAGGAATAAATCAAATGCGCTTAAAGGTGCTTCCATGGGGGAAAGGATTAAGCACTATCAATGTGTCTTTATTTGGTATTCGGATAGGGCAGTGGTAGCGCACCCGCTTTTCACCGATGCAGTCTCGAGTTCGATCTTGGTTGGGGCAGTTTGTGAGAAGGTACATTGGTCACCCGTCCGAACACGTGGGTTTTCTCCGGGCACTCCGATTTCCTCCCACATAAATGACCGAATACGCCACCATTCGATTTTGATTTGATTTGATTTGTTTTGATTTTACGTCGCTTTCAACAGTATTTCAGTCATATCGCGACGTCCAGCTAATCATAGGTGGAGGAAGACCCCAGAAGCCCTTTATGCACTGTTTCAGGCACAAATCGGCAACTGGGTAGAACCACCGACCTTCCGCAAGCCAGCTGGAAGGCTTCCCCACATGAAAAATCCGAACGACCCTACTGGGATTCGAACTCACAGCGGTGAGGAGCTTAGTGATGTAAGTCACAGTGACTATACCACTAGGCCACGGAGGCCACGGAGGCCCCTGCCACCATTCGAGCCATCGAGAGTGATTTGTATAAGTTAATGTGTAGCTTGTTTCATAATCGATGTAAAAGATAATATAAAGTTTAAACTTTTTAATGTGTCTTTTATTTAGGCATTGTAGATGTGATTTGTTGTGTACAGTGCTCCCTCTCTACAACAACACCCAATGGAAGACAAAGATAGTGTGTATTGCTCGGAAGGAGTTGTTATAGGGAGGGTAAAGTAATACCCTTAGCAGTTGCGTAACGCGGCGTCTGATCAAGTTCAAACTGTTGCATGGTCATGGGTATTTATGTTTCTTCTTTCATAATGTCAAATGCGTAACTTGAAGAAAAAACAGTAGACGACAAATATAAGCAGGCTATATTTAAAGCGTTAGACATAATTGTCTTGTTGTGAGAACAGCAGCAAGCATTGTTGTAATGAGGGAATTCAGAGGGCTCGTTGTAGAGAGGGGGTACTGTACTTTGGTTTTTTGGTTTATACACGTGCTGACCTAATAAAACGCCTTATGCAGGAAGAAAAAATCAAGTTAACAAATACATGAAGCAATGCAAAACTGAAGCCCTGGATTGTACAGAGATAACAAACGGACAAGTAATAGCGACTATACGTTATGTACCCATCGCTTTCTCACTCTATAAATATAACCACTTTAACACTTTCAACTCTAATTATCTCTTGCGGGTTATTATGTTCCCTTGTGGATCTTTGTATTTACCAAATAATGAGCCAGTCTGCTTGGAATTCTTGGGTAGTTAAATAACAGCTGCTTTAAATTTGCAAACAACGTAGACCCTGGTCAGAGGGTTCCTATAGGAGCCCTCTGACATGGGTCTACACCGTTTGGCATTGTTATAAGAATATATAAACAGATCCGGGGTGTTGAAAGTGTTAATGGCCCAGTCGGAAGATCGACAGACTATGAAATAAAACTGCTTTGGCAAGTTCGGTCCCTGCTCCCCGTACATTTATAATATACTTTCATATAAAGTGCTTTTGAACGCTCAACTCCTGAGTGAAAAGAGCGCTCTATAAATCTGATATAATAATAATAATTGTATAAAAGACAGGTTACAGCTTAAAGCAAGGTGACGATAAAACAGAAAGCTCCTTATGGAGCTTTCTGTTTTATTGTCACCTTGCTATAAGCACTCACCTGTCGTAAACATCTAATAATTAACACAAGTATAGTGGCCGTAATAGAGAGGTTCTACTGCACAGTACTAAGTTAACCCTTTGAACCCTAGTCCCGCATATAGACGTCTTTTTCAAACAGTGTACATGTGAATAGTACACTTGTCCTATGCAAACAGTGAAGACCCAAATCAGAGGGCTCCGAAAGGAGCCCTCTGATCAGGGTCTTAACTGTTTGTCATAATGCCAAACATTGACAAAACCAACCCCTAAAAGTCAGAAATGGACTAGATAAAAAAATGGAAACTGGAATTGTCCATTTAAAGTTTCAGGGAGGAAAGATTTAAAGATTAGGAGTAACTGGGAAATAAGAAGTAATGGGACAGCAGTGGAGAAGCAAGCAGCAAATTCAATAATCTATATTTACAGTGGAGAATCTGTTATTCTTTCCCGTTTAAACGCAAACGTACGCAAACGCAAAACACTAAAACGTAGAAAAGAACATTTTTTGGACAATTCTGATAATTCTTGTTTATCTTGGTGGCAAACAGTTTGGAGCCTGATCAGACGCCGGGTCACCCTGCGTCTGATCTGGCTCCAAACTGTTTGCTCTGCAAATAATAGTTTTAGCGTAAACGCGTTTATTGGGAAAGAATAACAGATTCTCCACTGTACATTCGCCCCATTCAAATCCATTGAAAAAAATGTTGAAAAAAATGTCGTTCAGTTCGAGTAAACTCTATTTTTCGAGACGGTGGGACGTGTTGATTAGTTTCGCAAAGGAGGCGGGGCATATGTATTTTTCAATCGCGAATTAATCTTTGGAACTCGGACACCAAACACTTGGCGGATTTTTCAAAAAATTAGTTCTTAACCGATGTATGCCTTCCTGTTAGCGGAAACCATGATTACCGACTAAAATTCTTCTTAATAATGAGATAAACTGCATGAAAATTGATATACCTTATAAACAGCAACTGTCTGCATTTATTTATGACAAAAAATCGATATATTTATCTTACTTTAAACATGACGTACTTTCCAAATGACGTCAAATCGGAATTTTCGCGCCAAACTGTACCGCAAAGTAAATTCCTTTCTTTTCATTGGTCACCGAGCCCTAGACGTGATCCTAAGTACCCTGTGAGCTGACAGGGTACTTGGAAATGTAGCTGTTTTCATTGGCTGACAGGTCCCTGAGTCTTGCTTTGCAGAAAATATGATTGCCGATTGCACGACAGGATTGAGTGCATTCAATCGTGCATCCTCCGTTTTAAGTACATCTCGGCTAAGAACCAATCGGTGTTTTGATCTTTCATCAGTCGCATTATTTCTAGTAAAGTTTGACGTCGAAATCTACGAGTATGCCAATTTTTCTTATGAGCGCTGTACACGACATATTCCGAAATATTTCGTTTGAACAGTGAAAACTTTGCAGTATACGAATAAATTCGTTATACAGTTTCTTCACAGTGTACATGAGGATTTCTTCCCGGCTAAGGTAAATCATGTAAGTTAACCCTCGCCTAACGGCTCGGGCAACATGATTTACCTCAGTTGTTGTTGACTTTAGAATGTAAACAATGGAAATTATTTTTTGCTTTCGAATGTACACAACTTCAGTAATGCGGTCATGGCTGTTCCTTATTGGGTACAAATTAGTCGTGTTATCAACCTCTAATATGGATTAAACATACATGCGTGCTAACAAAATGTTCATTTTATTTTAGAACTTACAGCAACTATATTGTAAATATAAGACATGAACTGGTTTTTTCGGCGTTCAAGCGAAATAAACGGCAGAAAATTATCGGCACATTTACCATGAATCGCCATCTCGATTCACGGTATTTGCCGCTAATTTTCTGTCGTTTATTTCGCTTGAACGCCGAAAAAATCAGTTCATTTCTTAAATAAACATAAGATGCATGTTTGAACATACACGGACTGATATGACTTTGGACTTTGTACTTATTGTTTTGCCATAAGGCGTCGTAAAGTGAGCCATTTGGTTCAAGGGTAAAGTGGGTTAACCTTTTGCTTACAGCGTACGAGCTGGGAAATTGCTGCAAACAGTTTGGATCCAGATGAGACGCCGAGTAACTCGGCGTCTCATCTAGATCCAAACTGGTTTACACTCTGGTGATATTCGTGAACGAAAATGCCTTAGATTTAATTGTTGCAGAGAATTACATAGCTTGCAGAATTTAATATAAGTAAGTTCCTCGAAAACGTCCAATAGAAAGAATGTGTGTTAAATTAACAGGTGTCTGTTTAACCCTTTCCCCCATAGAAGCGCCTTTTGGCGCATTGAATTTATTCATCCACTGCAGAAAATAGTTACAGTTTTTACAGCAACGAAAATGAATAATAATAAATATTTTGTAAATCCTAGCAAATGATAGCTTAAAGCAGACTGCAAGTAAAGCAGAATGCACATTAAGGTGCATTCTGCTTTACTTTCAGTCTGCTTTTAGGAGCTACCTATCTTCAAAACTAAAAATTGCTATGGGTTAAATTAAAGAAGGGTGTACGTAAAGCGGAAAGTTCCAAATGGAGCTTTCTGCTTTACGTACAACCTTCTTTATGCTATCACCTATCTTTAGCATCAGCAACGTGTCAAAGTGTAGATGATCGTTATATATCGTTCATGTTATCTCGATTATACAATCTGTGTCTTTACAAAGTAAATATGAGCCATGTACTGCATGCCTGTATCGAAAAAAGCATAATTTATATGCAATTTACAGTAAGCCCCTTCTAGTACCATCACTGAAAAGAATATTAACCCATTTGTGCCCAGTGGATCATTCCATGCTTATACATTGGATTAGTCCATTTTTTATCAAAGAGATGTCCGGTCAAAATTTTCATTTCCATTTTGTTTGATATTGAAATTCCTATCAGCAAACAGTGTAGACTCAGATCAGACGCCGCATTATGCGGCGTCTGATCAGAGTCTATACTGTTTGCCTATGTCCCATATATGGGATCGTGGGCACAAATGGGTTAATTAATGGTATTGTAGATAAAACGTTTGAGTTGAATCTGAGATCGTTCTGAAGCATTTGATTGGCCAGATTTGAGTGCTTTAGATGCCTATTTACTTTCGTTAAAGTTTCGGGTTCGTTACCCCAAAACTTGTTTCTAACTTTAAAGAGACTCGCAACCAGATTTAGCATTAAAAATAGTCAATAAAAAGGAAAAATAAAGAAACCACCGAAATATTCACATATCGGGAATCGATTTAACGTATTTCAGTGTGAAGTGATGGAGAGTACATACAACTTAATAATTCGGCTCGGGTTTATGTCTGATCCCTTGATCAATTTCTATAGCGTCTTTCGACGCTATGGATAAAACGATGGAAACTATCTAAAAAAACTAAGATTTGAAGACTTTTCTAAAGGGTGTTTTAATACTGGTCATATTTTTCCGATGCACGATAATGATACCCATAATATTATGGTTATATTTGAGTATTTTCTTTTATTTTTGCAAATACGCCATCTGGTTGCGAGTCGCTTTAAAGACCACTTATAAGCAGTTTGATAGTAACAGTTAACTTTCAGCCTGATTTAAGCTATCATCCGCTAGGATATAGCAATTATTTCTTATGGTGCATATTAATGACAGTATGAAGGAATAAATGAAAGGCGTAAAAGGGCGTATTTATGTAGTAAATGGTTGTATTCGATTTACGCAGATTTGGTCATCAAAGGTATTACATTTACCCCTCAGTTTAAGATTAATATCTTATGTTCATTCATTTACAAATGCCCTGAGGCTTCAGGTATTATGAATTGTCCAACACTGTTGGTATTTTCCTAAATGTAACATTTGCTGTTACTATAAATAAGTCCACGTCACTATTACATAATACATCCGATCCTCTAGTATCCGGCGTCAAAGTGCGCGTGTGCAAACAGTTCGAATCCTGATCAGACGCCGCGTAACGCGGCGCCTGATCAGGTTCCTAACTGATTGACACTCGGTTCGAAATTTTGTCAGTTACACTGCCTTAAATCTAGCATTTCGAGAAGGAAACGATATTGCAGACAACCATTTTGACGCAGACGACAATAAGGCGGTGAAGGGGTAAAAATCTCACGATAAATTTGAACATACAAGGGTTAGTCGCCAATGCAATGCAGTGCTCTCTAACAATCTTTTATACAGTTTGTTTCTAAACGCAGGGTAAAATAATATGCAAAAAGCAGTTTTCTGCTTTTTTTCATGCGTGACCAGGGTATACACTATTCATCATTTTGCTAGTCGATTTTAAAAAGCAACCCTATGTAGTAAAAACGGACTAGATTGAATAGGGCACTGGCATTATCAATTTGAGGTTGCGGAGTTAATGCAAGTACAGTAGCACCTCTCTATTACGTCCACTAAAGTGAAGACTACTTGATTGTATAAAAACAGGTGGCAGTATAAAACAAGGTGACAGTAAAACAGAAAGTTCATAAAGGAGCTTTCTGTTTTTACTGTCATTTTGCTTTAAGCAGCCACCTGTCGTAAACACTTAATAGTTAAGGCAATTAGGTGGTTGTAATAGAGAGGTATTACTGTATAATTGTAGTTGTACTTTAGCCCATCTACTCATATCTTATAATATAATCCTTGTCTAGCTATAGTGGAGACAACGTTATTCTTTCCCGTTTAAACGCAAACGTACGCAAACGCAAAACACTAAAACGTAGAAAAATACAACTTATGAACTATTCTGATAATTCATGTTTATCTTGGTGGCAAACAGTTTGGAGCCTGATCAGACGCCGGGTTTCCCGGCGTCTGATCTGGCTCCAAACTGTTTGCAATAGAAATAATAGTTTTAGCGTAAACGCGTTTATTGGAAAAGAATAACAGATTCTCCACTGTATAGTCATGTCTTATAAATGGTTTAAACATACAGGCGAGTTTCGATTTCTCGAACTCGTATAATACAAACTTTTACCTACAATTTATACAGTTGAATTTCATTATTTCGACATCGCTTAAGTCGAACATTTTCTTGTTTTCTAGGTTAAAACGTGACTAAGTCACGTTTTAACTTTGAAATAAGGATATGTTCGTCTTAAGCGAGTTTAGATATCGAAGTTTGACTTCTAATTCATTGCCTACATGCAAAATGCAAATGTGGTCGGGTTACAAGTTATATCAACAGCAGTTTTGTCCCTTCCTTTATACATGTACATGTATATGTATACATGTACATGATGTGATGGCCTGCTCTGTACTTGCACCAGGTTGGGTCCAGATCAGTAGACGAGTAACATCGGCGGGTATGTATATCGCAATACATCGATGCATCGATGAATCGTTACACCACTAGTAAATACTAATAATATAACAAAGGTATATCAACCATTTGTACCCATTCGGCCACTCCTTCGAAACGAAACAGGGGTTGGCCTAAAGGCATGCATGTATACGACGTCAATGCCAAACTACCATCTGTTTTGTTGTTGTTGTTGTTGTTGTTGTTGTTGTTTTCGAAAAGAAATAATCCATGAAAACGGTTGTAACTGCATGATCCGTTGACACCTTTTAAATTCCGATTAGACTACCCCTAGCAGAATACCTTTCAAAGATATGGGTTACAAGATGCCTTGCATATAACTTCAACTCCCATAAAATGTTAAAGTAAATGATACGCGGCGTCTGATCAGGATCCAAACTGTTTGCAAATAACTATAAAAGATAATTGTACTCGGGGAGTCGGTGTATGACAGTAACGATGTTAAACATACCTTGTTTTCACAACAACGCCAAAGAACACCATGTTTAAAACATTTGTAAGCTGCAAACAGGATGAAAAGAAATCAGAAAGCTCCCTTGTGGGATTTCTGCTTTGCTGTCATCAAACTTTCAGCAGTAATCAGTTTTAAACACAGAAAACAGCAATTTCTTTGATTTATTTTATTGGTGATTTTTATTGTGCTTTCATAACTTGGATATGTTTATAAAACGGACACAGCTGACATGATGTTCTTTTATCTAAAAAGGGAAGGTATTTAGCAAATACACACATAAGCCTTACAATGTTGTGTAAGAAATAAAGTTGATCAACATACAGTAAAACCTCTCTTGTACGACCACTAAAAAGGAGGCTAATTGGCTGCATAAAAGACAGGTGACACCTTAAAGCAAGGTGAGCATAAAATAGAAAGCCCCGGAAGGAGCTTTCTGTTTTACGGTCACCTTGATTTAAGCAGTCACCTGTCGTAAACACCTGATAATGAACACACTTTAGTGGTCATTATAGAGAGGTTTTACTGTTATTTATTGTTTCTGTATAATTTAGGAGATCAAACACTGTTTGAACAATGCGCAGTAAACAATGCTCAATGTACTTGATCTTAACCCTTCCTCCATAGCTTGTTTACAATATTGAAGACAGATAGTTGCTTAAAGCAGGCTGAAAGTAAAGCAGAATGCTCCGTAAAGAGCATTCTGCTTTACTTTCAACCTGCTTGAAGCTACCATCTGCTAGGATATATAAAATATTACTTCTACGCATACCCACGACACTATAAAATAGAACTATTTTCGATCTTGGAGAAACAATAAAGGCATTAAAAGGTGTATTTATGGAGTTATTGGTTAAGAAATATATGTTAACTTGATATACCTATACACTATATTAGTCAATGCCCGCCATTTTATCATCTGATATAATGGCCGCTTGGTTCTTGCTCTAATTTTGGTTTAACTCTGAAATCTAGGAATTTAAACAGTGTTTGAAATCACACTTGCTCCAAAGGATATGTTTCAATTATATATATCAAGAAATATTGCAAAATGTCAAACCTTGGATCGAAGACATCAGACTCAAATCACACGCTTTATAACCTCTGTATCTGGTCAAAGGGCTCCTAAAGATCTGGATCTACATTGTTTGTAAATGATTAATGTGCTCGTTCCCTGCACAAATAGGGTTACACTTTCAAATGGATTGCAACTGCTATCAAAACGCCGCTAGTAGCATGCTAGCGGTAACCATTAGTGACTATTTTAAGTAACATCACTATATTGCGTCCCTTAAAAACACCTAGTAAAGAAGTCAAAATACGCATTGCGGTTTTCTCCCTTTGTTTCAATACATGACATATAACCTATCCTTATAAAATTGATAATGTTGGGATCCGGTCGCCGATTCCTATCCGGAAAGTACGTTATTTCGGTGGCTTGCCGACTGTGATAATAAAACAGACGCCATACTGTTTAAAAATGACAGCCCGAAGCAGTTAAATATGGACTAGACATAACTGGGCTGAAATTTGTCATTTGCATGTTCACGAGTTTTAATAAATGTTTTATATTTATGTACAGTAAAGGTCCCGTAAAACGACCATCAGATCAAAAAGACTTGGGATATTTAACTAAGGGTGACTGCTTAATGCAGGACTAAAGTGGTTCAGAAACCTCTTAACCTCTTACAGGAGCTTTCTCCGTTACTTTTGTTCCCATTAACCACAGCGTATGTCGAGTGTTACAACTTAACGCATTCTGAAAGTAAAGCAGTATGCGCATTAAGACGCCATCTGCTTTAATTTCAGCCTGCTTGAAGCAACAATTTGCTTTCTGATCTGGGACTATACTGTTTTGCATTTCAAAGCGTTTAAAGGTTATTCAAACCATTTTGCTAAAACAAAATGTTACTCAACATTCGATCTTTAAGATAACGCAGCATATTGGATAATATTTCAATACAAGAAAATGTGACCAAATTGCTAGATATTACAAATCTAATTGAATTCGGTAATTTACCTGATCGTTTATTTTATTGGATTTTTCATGACACTTTGGTAAAATAAGTTATTACACATTATAACAAATTACATGTCTAAAACAATAATATAAAGATTTATTCAACATAAAACGTTATTAATATAATTCTGCTGCTACAAACTTCGTAAAGAATGTCTCAAATTCACGCTTTGCTGCATTTGTCTTTTCTTAAACTGTACATGCGACAGAATATTTCTAATAGGGTGGAAAAATATCCTTCCCTTGGCAGTTTTATGATACCAGCGCGATTAATGATCCGGGGGGTTTACTCGCTGATAATGCTACAGTCGGTAATTTTCGTTGGAAATTTTCGGGACATCACGAGTGTTACGAACATCTAGGCAGCACTTTACTGTTTAAATAATCCAAAAAATACTGTTGAAGATGAAATATTATTTTTAACAAAATATACCATCATTAAATTTAGATTTATACCTTTCAACTCATAACAAGGCGGATATTGTGATTAAAACAATAATGGTTTTATTACAGTTACAAATGTTTTTTCGCTATATATTCCATGTAATCTAAATCGATGGCTTCTTGCTGGACGGTCGCTTATCGGCTTATTTTCAAGAGGAATAACTCCTCCGATTAAGCCAGGCATTTCACCAAAATACAGCTGCTAATTCGTCGAAATTATGTCTCAGGATTTCAAACTAAAAATGCTGTCAAGCTTTTGAATTTGGAAATACTTTCGAGTTCGGCTACGATGAATTCGAGTTGTTTATGCACTCAAACTAGCTTCAATAGAATATGTCCTTTATTTATAGGATAAAGCTAAACAAAAATTTCTTTAATATATTGATAAGTTCAGTGCCTATCCGAGTATCTATCTTAATGCTATTTGAAGGCACAATCTGTTGTTCTTTAGATTATGTGTAAGTTTTACATTTTTTGTCATTGCAGGTCCCATAGTTGGAGCGTTAGTGAACAAGTTCGGGTGCAGGAAGGTGGCTTTTGTGGGAACAATAATAAGTTCGATATCCTTCTTTATGAGCACATTTTCCCCGAATGCTGAGGTCATGATCGTTGTATACGGGCTATGTGGAGGTAAGATGTACAAGATCAAACCCCTCTAAACCGGAACCTCTTAATACCGGAATTCTCTCTTAACCGGACATTCATGAATATTTATCATCAGAAATATTTTTACATGCTCGCAGATTATAGCTTAAAGGCGCATTCTGCTTTACTTTCAACCTGTTTTAAGTGAACAGTTATCTTCCATACTAGAAACAAGTCATGGGTTAAAACCCCTCTATACCGGACATTAATGTTGCCCCCACACATGTTCGGTTTAGAGGGGTTTCACTGTACCAGCTAAATGGAATAGGAAAACAATTCTAAACGAGAAGGATCTGCACTGTCGACTATAACATGTTTTGTTTATTATATCTTCTCTACCATATTATTACGTGTGATACATTGGAGAAGACGTCATTCTTTCAAGTTTAAACGAAACTTAATGTAAACGCATTAGCAACCAAATGTAGAAAATATCCTCTTTACGAAATTGTTAACGATTAGTTTTTAGTCCTGATTGACAAATGATATGGACCCTTTGCAGATATCGGGTTCGGGTTACCTGACGTCTGGCTCCAAATTGCTTGCAGGGCGCATATACATGTATAAGGCTTTCAGCATACTCTAGCTCGACTATAGCAGATTCGAAATGTATATGGATATTATAATAGATTAATTTTGTAAATCTACGAAGTCAGTATATACAGTAAGAAATGTTTGTCTACGAAAACAAAGTTGCCTTTTTATATGTTGTCGTAGCTAAACATTTCATCGTAATACCTACCTCGTTGGCCCCCAGTGACAAAGGTGATGCAAAAACGGTACAGTTTTCAGATTAAAATAGGTTGTCTGCCCTTTGTGTAACCTGTAGAAAAATAACAGTGTTTTTTGTTTGTTTTTTTAAATATAGACGACCTATTTAAATCTGAAAACTGTTTGCAAAGGACATTACTCGTTTGCCAAACCCGCATTTTTAAAGACGTCTTGAGGGCTGGTTTTGTTGTGATACGGGTATTATACTTTTCAAAGTTTAATAACCCCTACGTGAGAGAACGATACTAAGATAAGCCTTTTCACACTTCAGGTATCGGGTTCGGACTGATGTATCTGCCTTCTATAGTCATGGTGGGCTATTATTTCGACAAACGCCGTGCACTGGCCACCGGTATAGCTGTTTGTGGAAGTGGAATCGGCAGCTTCGTCTTCTCACCTTTGTTCGAAACATTGATTCAACAATTTACGTGGAAGGGGGCTATGTGGATAATTGCCGCCCTCGTTCTGAACGGTGTAGTGTTCGCATCGCTTTTCCGTCCACTAGAATTCACCGACACAAATGTTGTATGCGAAAACGCGGCAGAAGTGGTTGAAATGGAGTTACATCCGGTAGGGGCTAACAAAGCCGTTAAGACTATACAAAATGACGAGCTTTACCCTTTATATCGGTGTCGGTCTGTGGAACTTGTGAAAAAGAGCGACAGTCCTTCTGGAGCCTCAGAAACAGCGAGACTTGGAAATAGTTTATTTTTAGACGGTGCTAACAAGCCCAGAAAACCAGCTAAACACATACTTAACCCTTTAATCAGAAAAGATATATTTTACAGCGGCAGTATACGAAATCTGCCTGAATTCCAAAAAGCAGAAACTGAACAGAACTTTGTGAGAAGCATGCTTAGTTTAAACCACTCTGAAAGTTCATCGATAAAGTCATCTGCGGGATTTTTACAGTCGATTCACGAGATGTTTGACCTGTCACTGCTGAAAAGCCCAACATTTGCTTTGTATGGGCTCTCCTGTTTTCTGTGCATGATAGGTAAGATAATAAACGTAGGCTTCATTACCTAGAAGATGCTCTCGGGCCTTTAGAAGAGTCTATAACAAAGTGGAAAATCGTTTTTTTCGTTCCAATTTAAACGAAACTAAACATAAAGGCAATGCTATAAAGTATATAAAAAAATTTTTTTTCGAAAATTCTGACAAATTATTGTAACGTTCGTAGAACGTTAGTATATGCAAACGAGGCTTCCAAAATCAGTGTATGTTGGGAAGTGACTTAATATAATAACAGCGCAACATACACCTTTTGGTGTGAGCTTAAGTTTTGCATCGACAGGGTTTGTTGTTGCTGGGTCACTCGGTAAACATGCTATAAATGGTGGCAGCGATGGGATGAAGACAACTGCCGGACCGGAGTTGCCCTACTCACGGTTCTCCCAGGGTCAAAGTCTATAAACGAGACTTCTTGGATGGGGAGAGTTATGTAACGTACGTTGGTATATGCAAATAAAGCTTCCCAAACCGTTGTATGTTGGAAAGTGAGTTAATATATATATCGCAACAAACACCTCTTGCATCGACATGGTTTGTTGCTGCTAGGTCACTCGGTTTGCACGTTACATTATTTCGATCTGGATGGCAAACAGCTTTCGCTATCCGGTGCATGATCAGGTTCCCAATCGTTTGCAATGGAAATAGTTGTTTTAGGGAAATAATAACTTTTCCTCCACTATTCCTAGCACTGACATACTACAAACGGTTGTCTGCGTGTTTCTTGCCACGTGGCGTGTTTCTAGACTTAGTGCCAAAAGTTGTTACTGAAAATGGTTTGTTCCTTTTGCTACCTTTTACATAAATGATTCCAACCATTTTGCAGGTTTCTTCGTGCCGTTTATTTATATACCAGATATCGCCAAGGGATATGGCATGGACATGTCGGAGGTAAGTTAACCCTTATCACACTTAGTGACTTTTGTTGGTTATTTGGTTTCCTTGTTGATCATTTTAGTTACCACATCATGAACCAGCATATTTGGCTTTATGGGTAGTTTAATAAACGTTTCTCTAAATTAGCAAACAGTGCAGATCCTGATCAGAGGGCTCCTATAGGAACCCACCGATCTGGGTCTTCACTGTTTGCAAATGTAATGAGTATATTTTAAACAGGCCAATGGTGTTGAAAGAGTTAACACTATATTGGTTAGCGCGTTTTAACCGACGTATCCAGGTCAGGTACAGACTAGTGCGTTCTCTGATCAGGATTTAAACTACATGTATTTGACATGTTTTTGATACTTATATAGCGTATATAGCGGTGAAGAGAGTTTTTCGTTCCTGTTTAGACAAAACTACGTGTATTCACAAACGCAATGCAATATAATGCAGAACTTGATTGTTTGCCTATATTGACGATTTATTTTGATCCAGTAAAACATTTGGAGAGCCTGATCAGGCGCCTGGTTATCGAGGGTCTGCTCAGGCTCCACACTGTTTGCAATTGATATAAATATTATGTCATAGATGCGTTTATTTGTATAGAATAACGTTTTATACACTGTAACAATATTGTAAAATATGCAGATGATAATTCTAAACGAATGATATCACGGAATGATACAGATTAATTTACTTGTAAGTTGTAAATTACATCGAGTGTCACTTTGGTTGTGGCCAGCACGACCGGGTCAGGACATGCTGGTCCAGCGAGGCCTGGTCACTTTATCTGTGTGGACAGCCAACACGGAGACTGGCAAATCCGTCTGGCGCCAACCAAGACGATAACATCGGCGAGAATAGCCAAATATATAGACAATAGTAATTATATTGTACAGTTTGACTGAAGACGTTAACGCAAACACATTGCAATAAAACGTAAAAAGGACAAATGGTAGACAATTCTGACTATTTCGGTTAATGTAAGTGGAAAACAGTTTGAACCTGATCAGATGCCGGGTTATCCTGCATCTGATATGGCCCCAAACTGTTTGCAAAAGAAAGCATAGTTTTAGCGTAAACGCGTTTATTGTGACAGACTTAACGTCTTCTCCATTGTAAGCTCGAGTACAGAGTGTAACCTGGCTAACATTTGCAATCATTTTTCATCCGGGTCATATAATGAATAACTCAATGTCTGATCAGCATCCAAACTGTTCAAGACCTCTGTATTTATCTCTTTGCTGACAAAATGCATGAGTTCTAGTTTTAATAGATTAAAACAGAATATGGCTCTTTGGCAGACAATGAAGCATACTTATAACGAAGTCGACGTGACCATCTGATTTCTTGCGTTATATCCAAATTTCGTTATACAGTAAAAACCTCTCTATAACGGCCACTAAATTGTGTAAATTATTTTTTGTTTATGACAGGTGACTGCTTAAAGCAAGGTGACATTGAAACAGAAAGCTCCTTTAGGAGCTTTCTGTTTCACTGTCACCTGTCTTTTATATATCTAATTAGCATTTATTTTAGTGGTCGTGATAGAGAGGTTTTACTGTACCAGGTCCATTTTACTATAAATTATGTAAATTAGAGATGGGGAATAAGATATTTTTATTATATCCAATATTATATAAATATTAGATGGCAGTTTGCGTGACATTCAAATTGTCAACCCTAGAAACAGAATGTGGCCCCAAGGCTAAGCCGAGGATGTCATTCTTGTTTTCGAGGGATGACAATTTAAATGTCACGCAAACTGTCATCTAATTTCTTTTATTACACGGAGCTTATAAATCCTGGCTGTGGAATTGTCTCGTTCGTATTGAATAAAATATGTTGTAAACACCAATATAGAGCCGCCCTACGAGTAACGCGGGAAACGACGTCGACGTCTAAAACGTCACATTGTTTATATCATTACAATGAGAAATAGGAATAGAGATAATAATATCATATAGAGTGACAGTATTTTTTAACAGATGTAAAAGACGTCCAACCTGTTTCATTTTGGTCTATGGGATATTAACATGATTGTAACTCAAAGCGAGTTGTAATAATATATAAATATTAAATGGCAGTTTGCGTGACATTCAAATTGTCAACCCGAGAAACATAAAATAATAGCATATAGCTGACAGTATTTTTAAGAATAGAGAAAAATAATATCATATAGATTGACGTGACAAAAAGAATATCATAAAGAGTGACAGTATATTTTTGGATAAATGTAAAATACATGCAAAATGTTTAATTTTGGTCTATGGGAAATTATCATTAAAGGTGTATTAGCTTCGGGGCATTTCTCACGGTCTACGTGCTGTTTGCAGTACCTTCATTTATAAACAGTCACTTTAATCATGTAGATACGGTTTTTCACAGATAACTAGTGACTAAATGGTAACATATAATTCATGCCTTATAAATCTAATTAACTGTATGAAACACAGGTGACAGCTTAAAGCAAAGTGATAGTAAACCAGAAAGCTCCTAAAGGAGCTTTTTCTTTTGCTGTCACCTTGCTTTAAGCATTCATCTGGCGTTAACACCTTATAATTAACACAATTTAGTGGTCGTAATAGAGAGGTTTTACTGTAGTAACAACATACAAGCCTGTCTGTATAATGTATTCTTGTGATTTCAGACAGCATGGATAATTTCGACTATTGGAATAACTAACACCGTGGGGAGAATCGTCTGTGGATACGTTTCAGACAAACCCTGGGCCGACTGTATCGTAATCAACATTGCAGCCCTGGTAGTGGGTGGGGTATTCACTTTATTCGTTCCATTATATCGTTACTACACCGTGTTGATCATATATGCTTTGATCTTTGGATTCTGCATCGGTACGTTATCTAGATTTGTGTCTTTATTAATAATCAGGCTTAAAGGATGGACAGTTCCACCTTTGTATACCCCAAACTAGCTTTGGGTGCAAACAGTGATGTAACTGAGCGTGTGTCCGTCCTTGAGTTTGTCCAAGTTGCCTGTAACATATTTCCTATACCACATCAGCTAGTGATATGATACAAAATGTGGTGTGCGAGTACATCTTTGAAATGCGCGTTGTCATGTATCAGTTTCAGGTCACTGTGACCTTGACCTTGATATTTGACTTCAATTAAAAGAACAATGAACAAGCATCGTGGAAGGATATTTTCAGGTAACTTTGCCATTGATCTTGAAATTTGGCCTCCTTTATAGAAAACGCTTGTTCAGGACATATTTCTATACCACATCAGCTAGAGATATTATACTTTGAATGTGAGTATATCTGCGGTTATCGGTATGTAGCATGCCATTTTAAGGCCAGCGTGAACTTGATCTTAACCTTTGACAGCAATTATATAAAAAGCTTGTTTGATTTTTTTTCTCAACAACCTCAGCTAGGAATACAAGCTGTTAGGATGGCCGAGTAGTACTGTACATACTACATTTAGTTCACTGTGGCCCTGGCCTTTTACATCAGTCATAGAAAGAACGTGTTCGGAGCATAATTCGTTAACCATATCAATAAGTGCATCAATTTGACTGTCTTCTTTGATATCAGTAATGCTCCTATACTGAATAAGCCAATTGTAATTTTTTTGGTATTCGATTTTTATAATTTAAATGCTGGAAATGATTATCACGTGTCTCTTCTTTTCTTTCCGTAGCTGCGTTTGTCTCGCTGAGATCTATCATCATCGTGGAGTTGCTGGGGATAGACAAACTGACGAGCTCCTTCGGGCTAGTCGTCCTCTGTCAGGGCCTGTCTACCTTCATTGGATCACCCATAGCAGGTAAGTTTTAAAAAAAACAGCTGCAGGCCCGAGGTTATTCTTAGTTATAAGACTCCGTTCTCAAGCATCTGATTGGTAAGATTTGAGCCGAGCTTCATTAGCTTGAATCCTGTCGACTCTTGTGAATGCGCCTTTTACGCCCTTTACATATTTCTCCACAGAAGAACATAGTTCCACTTTATACCGGTATGTAGTCATGAATATGCTTTATAAGACATATTTTTCTATATCCAAGCAGGTGGTAGCTTACAGCATTCTGCTTTACTTTCAACCTGCTATAATAGAACACCAGTCCTGTCTTCGAGACTAGAAACGTTCTACAGGGTAATGGGTTAAACAGTTGTATAGCATCTACATTACACCTCGAGCTATTGTGCTAAGCCGTACTGACTCGTCGTCTCACCAGGTTCCAAAGTATTTGACACTTACTAGTATAATGAGCTTTTTAGTTATTTATAAGAACGCGCGAACTTATTTCTAGGTTCAACCCTTTCAACCCTACAACCCCCTGTAGAGATTACTGATTCCATATGCAAACAGTGTAGACCCTGATCAGAGGGCTCCTATAGGAGCCCTCTGACCAGGGTCTGCACTGTTTCATATTTACATTTTTTTTGTCATATCAAAAATGCAACAGTAGACTGGTTCAAAATGTTTGTGCTAGAAGAGTCCAAAAGGATAATAAATACCCATAAGAGATATTTAGGGTTGAAAGGGTTAGGTAACCGTTGTACTCGGGGTAAGTCAGTGGAGGGGTTAAATCAGATCACTGACTTCTATATACAATATAACTCGTCTATTATAACCGCACAAAACAGACTCGTTAATAGTGAAAGATAGATTGAAGTTTAAAGCAAGATGAAAGGAAATTAGAAAGCTTCTTCGGGAACTATCGGTTTTAATTCAATCTTGCTGACAGCATCCAGCAGCTGTCAGTCTTAAAGCTATAAACCACAGCATATACGACCTACCAGACTGGCAGGATTTACTGTAACTCATCTTTCAGTGGGGTCATTTTGGATTTATCTTACATTGCACTACTCTATCTATCAGCTGTTCTGCTGTTGGTTATCTCAGTCAATATTGACATTGATGTCACCGTTAAGATAGACTATAGCCCGGTCATATAAGGTCATATTGTAGGTCAACAGACTACAAATTTGGAAGCCAATCCTCTGACCAACATGATCTACATCGACCCAGTTATAAAACCACTTTGGACCTCAACCAGTGTCCGCTACAAAGGTTTGTCAATCGGCTATATATGACCTATTTTGTACTGTAACTTATTTAGTGATATCGTTAGTCAGTAATAAAACTTTAATGTTGAGGACCCCAAATGAGATCGGACCAAAATCGGTACCCACGTACATGTACAGTGTTCGACCATCCTCGTCCATATGACGACAATGGCCGATCACTCTCCGTAGAGTTACGATACTAACCGACATTGACCGGGGTCCGTTTTACTAAACAACTTACGCAAACATTTTGCGTAAGTCAAAATCGTTTAACTCTTATTTTTCGATCATAAACGTTTGCAAACAGCAAACAGCCAGATCAGAGGACGCGCTAAAAGCGCGTCCTCTGATCTGGTTATTTGCTGTTTGTAGGAAGTGATAATAAAACATATAAATTAAAATGACCTACGCAAAAATTTTGCGTAAGTAGTTTAGTTAAACGGGCCCCGATCTCATGAGGGGTCCTCCTAAACTTGAAAAAGAAACGTCAATGCTGTGGTATTATTAATGCTGTGGTATTACTTTTAGGAGCCTTGTCTGACGTCACCGGAGACTATCGAGCCTCGTTTTATCTTGCCGGGACGGTCATCATTGTTTCCGGCTTGATGTGTATCCCATTGAGGCGCATCAGCAAATGGGAGGCTGAGCGTAACGCCAAGAGAAAAGACGCACAGAAGAAAGCCAATGTTGAAAGCGCCCCCATGCTTCAAACAACTAAAGGCAACAACTCTATCAAGTAAAACTCATCCGTGCAGCGGGGAGAGAACTTCGATGTTCTTTGTAAGGTACAAAGTAACTGGTGCTACAGGGGACCATATGAGGACAGTCAAAAGAACAAGCATTGAAAGTTTTATAGAGGAGCAGCTGAACACATGACTTAGTTACAGAAGTTTCCGTAAGAGCATTCTTCATTGGCTTTGTCCTGCATTAAACAATAATATTTGTCTTTAGAAGTAGACATATTTGAACCGTGCCATGAGAAAACCTGACTTATTACATTGCAAACAGTGTAGATCAAGGTCGGCCGCCGCGTCAAAACGCGACAGCTGGTCTTGATATACACTGTATGACAACCACATGCATATGAAGCATTTTATATACAGTGGAGAATCTGTTATTCTTTCCCAATAAACGCGTTTACGCTAAAACTATTATTTGCAGTGCAAAAAGTTTGGATCCAGATCAGACGCCGGGTAACCCGGCGTCTGATCAGGCTCCAAACTGTTTGCCACCAAGATAAACCTGATTTATCAGAATTGTCAAAAAGTTGTACTTTTCTACGTTTTAGTGTTTTGCGTTTGCGTACGTTTGCGTTTAAACGGGAAAGAATAACAGATTCTCCACTGTAGCTGTATTATATACGGTATTTGACAGTGTAGACCAACCCAGATACAGAACCTGAGGTGATTGGTCTGTACAATGTTGGAATGTAAAAATGCTGGTTTTGGCATGGCATGGCTCGTTGCTTTATTGAGTTGCCGTTGAACAAAGTATTTACTTTACATCATATATGGACAGTGTTTCTTATAACTAAATCGGCGTTGATCAGGAGCAAACAGTATATGAATTTTATACGTTTATGAATCTGAAACGGTACCTTCGTGGAAGAGGCAAACTTAATTTGACGTAGATCTACATATTTTTCAAACGGTCATTCAGAAATCGACGAAAGCAGAGAAAGGTCTTTTAATTGTTGCCATTTGAAGTTCCTGTTGTAATGTTTGCGTGTAGTTGTTGAACAGTTCTAGTCCTTATGTAGACATATAGTTGGGTTCCACAGTCAGTGAATCGGTAAAGACAAGTTATAAGACAAGTTATACTGGTTATAAGATGTTTATTACAGTAAGCCTCATCATCAAGCGATCAGGTGACTAGTACATGGTATAGTGCTCACAGATACAGGCATACCGTAACAGTAGCTCTTACATAGGATATTTTAACTAGGTTAAGTATATACAGAGTAATGTCCCTTAAGCATTAACCTTAATACTGTAACACCCGTTACGTAGAAAAACCCCATTATCCTCTTTGATTTCAAGACTAAAACGCTCTTTTACAGGGGCGAAATTTTAGTTTTACCCTTTAACACATTGTATTATAGTTACGTGTATATTCCCTTTGCAAACAGTGTACATTTCAGCAGTACATGTGTCCTACGCAAACGGTATCCTGCATTGTTTGTAATATTGTAATATTGATTTCTATTTCAAGTGCAATCCTTAATTGTAAACAAAAAGCAAAATATTTAATTGGACACGGGATTTATCCAATGTTATAACATGAGCAAGAATACAGTTCTATGTTAATTGGTTTGTAAAGAACAGTTAGAATAAAAGAAAGTAGTCCCGATAAGGCATGGCTTAACTTTATTTTGTTCATTGGGTTATGATTTAATATTGTTGGGGTTTTTTCATTAATTTTGGTTAGCCGTGATTGGCTTTTTTTGTATTCATGGATGTGTGTTACTTTTCTGAAAATACTTCTGAATGAAACCGCTCAGCGGTTTCATATAGTGTGACCAGTTTGTTTCAAACCTCCATGAAAACAATAAATATTCGAATTATTCCTTAAAAGACCCAAAGAGACCAAAATCGCTGCAAAGTAATAGACTTTAAAGTCATTAAATGATTGAACAATAACAATGTTTTGAGTCAGTCTTCTCATATACGATACAAGCTAAGAACACAATGTTTATTATACTGCAAAGTAAATTCCTTACTTTTCATTGGTCAACGAGCCCTAGACATTATTAGTTATACAGTTTCTTCACAGTGTACATGAGGATTTCTTCCCGGCTGAGGTAAACCATGTTGCCCGAGCCGTTACATTATAAGCGCTGTACACGACACATTCCGAAATATTTCGTTTGAACAGCGAAAACTTTGCAGTATAATAAATGATTTACCTCAGCCGGTAAGAAATCCTCATGTACACTGTGAAGAAACTGTATAACTAATAATGTCTTTATTTGGTAAAGAAATCGCTGCAAGAGACCCGGCTACAATGGTACAGTGGAGAATCTGTTATTCTTTCCCAATAAACGCGTTTACGCTAAAACTATTATTTGCAGTGCAAACAGTTTGGAGCCAGATCAGACGCCGGGTAACCCGGCGTCTGATCAGGCTCCAAACTGTTTGCCACCAAGATAAACATGAATTATCAGAATTGTCCAAAAGTTGTTCTTTTCTACGTTTTAGTGTTTTGCGTTTGCGTACGTTTGCGTTTAAACGGGAAAGAATAACAGATGCTCCACTGTATGTACATCGCTCCCTCCTCACAACGGCCATCTGAACAACGATTTCCTCCATACAGAAACGCTTGCCGCTGTACCCAAAACACAACCATTATTCCAACTTTTATGCGGCTGCAAAATCGTCTGCTTAAAATTGGCGTTTGTTGTTTTTCTCAAAGTCCAATATTGGACATTTACAGTAAAATAACATAATGACGAGTGACAAAGAGCTTGAGTCCAGATCAAACGCCGCGTGACGCGGCGTCTGATCTGGATTTAAGCTGTTTGCAAATATAACCAATTTCTCTTCCTATAACAACTCCCTCTGAACAACGGTCCCAATATTTGTCTCCCATGGGATGTTGTTTTATAGAACTAGAGATTGAGCACTGTAATCGCAAGACCCGGCTACATTGGTATTTTCAAACCGTTTGGACCCTGATTACATACAGAATCATTGGTATCTGCTCAGTTGCAAAGAAAGTAGATTAAATCTACAGGTGAATAAAATGAACAACTCTTGAAGCAGAGATGCAGGTAAGGAGAGTATCTCAATCACGAAAATCTTTATGCCTCCACCAAACCCTTTAAAATCACATCATAGTATTTGGTTAAGGCATGGTGTGTGGGTGGAGGGGGGGGGGGGGGGGCAATGTAAAAACTTTTATTGAAAACTTCAAAACTTGAATGTTAAAACATTTTATTTCGGGATATTGTGGTGCTTGATCTAAGATTTTGAAACTGGCTACCGGGATTTGATAAAAAATAAAAATAAAACAAAAAACAAACAAAAAACAACAACAACAACAACAACCAAACGTGTGTTGAGCGGTCACTAAAAGTATGAGACAATTATATAGAAGCTTTATGCTGGACAAATATGCAGAATCTCCTACAGGGGGGGTTTCAGGACTGCCATAAGTAGATCTTGAAACATCCTAAGATCTCAAAATTTTCTAATTTCCAAGAGCAATTACTAAAAGCAGGTTGAATCTAAAGCAGAATGCGCCATAAGGCGCATCCTGCTTTACTTTCAATCTGCTTTAAGCTACCATCTGCTTGCATAAAAATTCGAAGATTTCGGAAAAATCCGGAGAATTTGCAGCCCTGGGGTTTCTACTTTATTCATTAAAGTATCTATGACAACAAGCTGTTCCTTGCATAAAGGTACCACCTGTTTTTAGAAGTCCGCATGCTTCTTTTAGAAATAAACGATTAGAACAAAGTTACATATACAAGCGGAGATGTCTGTGTATCGTCGCATCAACACCGTTTCGAATCCCGATTTAAGCATTTTATTCCCGCTCATCTGGTACACGGTCCAATATTTCCCGGTCCTGTGCCATAAACCCAACCAAGAACATTATACAGGTCCCGATCTTTCTGGTAAATATTGTATCGTGCAGCCTGTTCCGTGGAACACAAAGATCCACCACATCTATAAAAAAAAAAAAGAAGAACCCATAAATACATGTACATGTACTGCAATAATTTCAAAGTTGGGTTTCACACATTTAATCCTAGCGATGAGTATACTCGTCATTTACAAACAGTATAACTGTGACGATTTGTCCTAACAAAACAGTGTAAACCCAGATATAATGACTTTTAAAGGAGCCCTCTTATCAGAGGTTGTCATTTTGTAATTTATTGAAGAAATATAAACAATAAGTAGATCTAGATCTAGTCAAAACTGGACTATAGATTTGAGAAATGATAATTTCCATTTAACGAATATTAGTAAAGACTTTATTTGACGAGAGAACTTATTTGACAATATCAATCTTGAATGAGGCCCTAAAACAACAGTAAAATTTAAAAGGTTACAGTGTACATGAATCAGTACACTAGATAGGTGTTCAACTTCAGAGGTGAACGGGGCAACACTTACTGCTAAGAAATATCGATATGAGAGCCAATCAGGTTGGATTAAGAGGTACCTAATCAAAACAAACAGTATCCCTGTTTGCTGTATGTTGAAAAATTAAAACTCCATCCTTTACACTGTTGTCTAGGATAAATATTATGGATTGAACGGCGACATACTAAGATCAATATTACGGATTGAAGGGCGACATACTAAGGCAAACAGTATGGATTGAACGGCGACATACTAAGATAAAATGTATGGATTGAACGGCTACAAACTAAGATAAATATTATGGATTGGACGGCTACATACTAAGATAAATAGTATGGTTTGAACGGCGACATACTAAGATAAATAGTATGGATTGAACGGCGACATACTAAGATAAATAGTATGGATTGAACGGCGAAATACTAAGATAAATATTATAGGACGAACGGCGACATACTAAGATAAATTGTATGAATTGAACAGCGACATACTAAGATAAATTGTATGGATTGAACGGCGACAAACTAAGATAAACATTATAGGATGAACGGCGACAAACTAAGATAAATATTATGGATTGAACGGCGACAAACTAAGATAAACATTATAGGATGAAAGGCGACATACTAAGATAAATATTATGGATTGAACGGCGACAAACTAAGTTAAATAGTATGGATTGAACGGCGACATACTAAGATAAATATTATGGATTGAACGGCGACAAACTAATTTAAATAGTTTGGATTGAACGGAGACATATTAAGATAAATAGTATGGATTGAACGGCGAGATATGGGGTATGGGTAGTATTTAACCCTTTACTCCATGACGTGTCTAGTATTGGAGACAGATGAGTACTAACATCAGGTTTAAAAATGTAGAATAGGTTAATATAACCCATTACCCCATAATATGTTTCTAGTATTGAAGATATGTGACCACTTAAAGCAGGTTGAAAGTAAAGCAGAATGCGCTTTAATTACCCCCATAGCCTGTTTCGAGAATTGAAGATATGTGACACTTAATGCGCATTCTGCTTTACTTTCAACCTGCTTTAAGCTAATATAAACTAGGATAAAGAAAATGTTTATTATGGTTCGTACTCATAACTGTTTAAAGCGAAATTATTTTCTTCAGATGACGAATTAATTAATGGCGTAAAAGGGCGTTTTTATGGGGTTATAGATTACTAGTAATTAACAATAACATCATTATGAATGCATACGAATTGATGGTGTGACGCTTTATAAGAATGGTCTCGGAGAGGCAATTCTTATGAATCGTCACATCATAGGATTTGCTGAAAAATTGAAGGCGACACTTGTGGCAATATTAGGTTTAACCCTCTCATTCTCAATGACGTCATCAATCGCATTTGCAACCAGTTTGGGTCCTTGGGCCCGTTTCATAAAACATCTTACGACAAATGTTGTCGTAAGTCAGATTATAAAACTTTCAATTATTATTTTTTTCTGCATCTAATCCTGTCTTGTGACATCTTTTTGGAATCGTCTTGAAAAGACGATTCCAAAAATATGTCACAAGACAGGATTAGATAGAGGAATCAAAAATTAAATGTATTGTAAAGTTTTGACTTACGACAACATTTGTCGTAAGATGTTTTATGAAACGGGCCCCTGATCAGTCGCCGCGTTACGACGATCCAAACTGTTTGACACTATTGTTGAAATTTCCTCAGTCATACTACCTTAAATTTAACTTTCAAACAATATTGCCGACAACAATATTGAAGCAGACGACAATGTCGCGGGGATGGGGTAAAACCCTCACGATTAATTTGATCATCAATGGGTTAAAGCCGCATTGTGTTTTTGGGAAACCTGCATAAAACTGTTGTTTGGGATCCCATTAGAACTACATGGGACGTGATTCTTTCAGAAAAAGCGGCTTTATCTAAGAAATTCGCTTCTTAATTATTTTTTTAATTTATGGATATAACTTCCATAAAACAACTAACTTGTGAACGGAAAGAAGGACAACTCTGTAAATACAGGGCTCCAGATAAGGGGAGTATTTCGAAAACTAAACTCTTTATTTCTGCTTTTAAACCCAATGGTGTCATACTCATTAGAATTGTCTCGAAGAGACGGTTTAATCAGTAGTAACACCATAGCATTCGGTGCTGAAATGAGTGAGAAAATGTTGGATTAGTTCAGATAGCTGGAGCATTGAAAATGAAGAAGTTAACCCTTATTCTGCTGCACAGACGTCTGCTTTGACATTGTCGTCTGCAAAATTTGTACAGTTTAGATTTATGCATTGTTTAAATTAAACAAACCTTAAGACGAGTGTCAAACAGTTTGGATCCAGATGAAACGCCGCGTTAAGCGGCGTCTTTCTAGATTCAAACAGTTTGTAAACTCCGTAAAGTTACGACCAGTAGGCACAGGGTTAAACTATGAGATCCAGTCAAAAGCGTAAATAATATTCACTGGGGTTGAGCGATTAAAAAAAATACGGATAATCTTGAGCTTGCTGAAAATGACTTTTTCAGCCTTATCCGCTCTCTAACTCAAGCACTTCTTTTTGGATCTTCACCAAACTTGCTACAAATGTTTATTAGTATAGAATTCAGGTCAGGTTCAATAACTAGCAAAATCGAATGAGGCGTGTCTGAGTTATTGCCCTTGAATAATTAAAAAATGACTATTTCAGCATTTTCTGCTCTCTAACACAAACACTTGTTATTGGATCTTCACTAAACTTGCTGACAATGTGTATTGGTATTAAATCTAGGTCAAGAAAAATAACGAATACAGTTGAATGAAACTCCTTCAAGAGGTAAAGGAGAAATGGAGAGGTCATTTATTACTTTACTTATTACCAACACAGCTAAGATGAAGCACATGCAACCATTGACCAACTATTTGGCTAAAATAGAATAAAAACTGGTCCTTTTACAGAGTGGACAGGGCAAAAATAAGGATAAAATAGCAAAAATTAAAAAATTGAAGAACCATAACTCCATCATGCCTTCGGCGATTTGGGTATTTATAGAACTGGACCAAGATTTTATACAAATATTATTTTCAGTAAATTTGGTGAAGATCCAATTAAAACTGTTTGAGTCAGAAAGCTGACAAGGCTTGAGTAGTCAATTTTTAGTCATTCAATGGCAATAACTCCAACATGCCTTGTGCGATTTTGGTAGTTAAGATGATTGACCTAGATTTTATATTAATAAACATTTTCAACAAGTTTGGTGAATATCTGATAAAAACTGTATGTGTTAGAAAGCAAAAAATGCTGAAACATGCCACATGCGATTTTTGTAATAATCAAACTAGACCTAAATTTTATATAATTAAACATCTTCAGCAAGTTTAGTGAATATCCGATAAAAACTGTATGTGTTAGGGTGTAAAAATGACTGAAACAGTCATTTTTTTTTAACAAACAGGCAATAACTCAGATATAACTTATGCGATTTTAGTAGTAATCAAACTAAACCTTGATTTTATATCAATAAACATTTTCAACAAGTTGGGTGAAGATCCAATCAAACTTATTTGTGTTAGAGAGCAAACCTTGCTGAAAACAGTCATTTTTTAATACATAAAGGGCAAAAGCTCAGATATGCCACATGCGATTTTAGTAATAATCAAACTATACCTAAATTTTATATGAATACATATTTTCAGCATGTTTGGTGAATATCCGATAAAAACTGTTTGTTTTAGAGTGCAAAAATGACTGAAACAGTCATTTTTTATTAATTAACAGGCAATAACTTAAAAATACCTTATGCAATTTTAGTAGTAATCAAACAAAACCTTGATTTTATATTGATGAACATTTTCAGCAAGTTTGTGGAAAATCGGATAAAAAATATTCGAGTTAGAGAGCGGACATAAAAATATGATAGTCTAACTGACTGATGGATGGACGGGCGAAGGTAATTACGGTTGCACACGGTGAAGTTGATTCCGGCTGTATCACGTGATACTAAGCCGTGTGGTAAGGTTTATGTCAGACGTTCTATTTTCGGTTTGTTATGGTTTTAAATCGCCCTTTTTGATGATTTAGGTCCGTCTTCATCATTTCACAGATCAGTTTGGCCCATAAGAATGTTCAAACATTATTATTAACCGTTATTGTATTTCAGACATTAAGAAAAGCTCTGAAAACACAATGGGACTTTAAACAACATCTATTCCAAATATTACAAGCATTGTGCCATATATTACAGAACATTATGACCAAAAAACCCATTTAAACCTCGATTAGAAAACAAGCTTCTGTTTTTGTGAATTGACATTAAATTGTTATTATTGTTTAGATTTATCTTAAACCATTACCCTATAAACACACCTTTTAACGCCTTTAACCTTATTTTTTTCTGCTGAAAAAACAGTTCTAATTTATACAGTCATGAATATGTATTATAAGAAATACGTTCTTTATTCTAGCAGATGATAGCTTAAAGCAGGCTGAAATTAAAACAATGCGCCTTAGGCCACAGTCTGCTTTACATTCAACCTGCTTTAAAGATAGTTCATCAGTCCTTTGATATCCCCATTGTTCTCGATAGGCGTGAAAGTTACTGTAAAAGCATGCAGCATATGCTTTACCAATCTCAGTTTATCTGTGGCCTACGATTTACTCATACTCTAGAGGTTTTTCAGTGGTGATTTCTAACCAAAATATTAAATATAAAAGTCGGGCCTCACATGAGACGCTTCAATTGTTCATTGCTAAAAGTATGTGCACAAGAAAGTAGGTCAGGAAAGGTATTTTAGTGGACACGTGTGTGTCTTCAAAACTAGAAACAGGCTATGGGACCCCGACTCGTGTGATTATGTGATTTGTACTTACTGGTTCATACCATGACCATTGTGTTCTGCGTTAAAGTATACCGACGAAGCCACGGCCCAGTATTCGTTTTCATTAGCCATATGATAGCCGCTTCCCCAAGTGCCACGGTTTCTTGCTGCATTGTAGGCGGCTGTAATCTAAAATGACATCGTAATTCTATTTATAGAAGTTTATAAAGTTTAGAAAGTGATAGCGACCTTGAAATACTACATCCTGAGACTATAAAACAGACATAATGTAAACAACATCCATGTGCTTCTGTTCAATTGTTTTAAGTTTGTAAACATGTTTGTAATGTATGGCACATGTATATACAGTAAAACCCAGTTATAGTGAACTCTGATACAGTGAATTTCTTGTTATAGTGAATCGAAATCGATTCCCCGGCGAAAAGCCTCTATAGCCTATACAAAATTTGATGTTTATAGTGAATTTGGTTATAGTGCAGTTTCGTTTATAGTGAATCAAATCTCAGGTCCCGAAATGATTAAAATTGCATAAAATGCCTGCGTTATAGTGCGGTCGAATCTGGAGGCATAATTAGTTCAGCATGTATGTTTTTTTGCATTCTTTGATACATTACCTAATCAGATTTTAGTAAAGTAATAAAAGAAGCTCATTAATTTTATAGATACAAAAGTTACAGTAAGATGTTTAAAGTACATTTTTATTTAATTAGAATTGTATGATCTAATAATTGATTAGGCTTAAATTATACATGTATTTACAATTTACATACATTTAACAAGATCATAGAGATCTATTATATAAATCCATTTCAATTTATTTCCTACAATGACACTTAAACACTCAAATGTGTTAATGTCACACCTCAAATAACTAACTGTTGAACCATAAATGTTTGACCATGTGCGAAAAAGTGTTAAAACACTATCTTAAAGTCTTTAAATACAGGGTGATAATTGCCGATGGGAGTCACATTTCATGGTCACTTGTCACATAAGACAGGTAGTCTCTGATTCAGGTTCACTATATAGTAAAAACTGTTGGAAGCCTCAAGTAAGGTCACATAAAACAGATAGTCTCTTAAAACAGACGGTCACTAAGGCATATTCGACTTTACACTGAATTAGCCTAAACATATAAAGTTACTTTACATGAATGAATAGTTATTATTTACTGTTGTATAACATGTATTTCATTTAAATACAGATTCAGCTACACATACATGTACATGTAGATCTATGCACTGTACATATAAAAGTATATGAATCCATATTTGAGTTGAAAAATTGTAGCGAATTATTTCACTATATCAATATAGTGAAGTATGCTTATAGTGAAGTAAATCTGGTGGTCCCCTGAAATTCACTATATCAGAGTTTTACTGTATCTCGAGATTTAACTAAAATCTAGCTTTGGCATAATCATAGTTGGGTGAAAACGGTATTGATTTCAAAATATTACAAACATTGTGTCATACATTACAGAACATATTATTATACTGCAAATAAAAATAATATTTTTGATTGGCTAACGAGTCGAATACTTAACCCCATGTACTGTGAGCTGACAGGGTACATCGGAATGCAGCTATTTCATTGGCTGACAGGTCCCTAATAGGTCAAGTGTTGCAGAAAACAATTATGGCCGACTGCTTGGCAGGAGTGTGCGCTTTCAATCGTGCAACCTCGGTTAATGAGTCTATCTCGTCTAATAAACCAATCGAGTTTGGATCTTTGAATAACCGTTTTTTTTTATTAGTTTTGGGAGTTTGACGCCGACGACAACGATATTGCCTATTTTTCTTTTGAACAACAACCGTCAGAAGTATGACGTCATTTAAACACGTCATCTTTTTGACGCGATTTTGTAACTGTTTACTGAGCGCTTTACACGCTACATGCCGAAATTGTTGGGACATAATTTGTTTGAACAGTGAGATATTTGCAGTATAATAAATTCGTTATACAGTTTCTTCCAAGGGTACGTGAGGATGTATCCCCGGCTGGTAAAATCGTGTAACGCTCGCCTAACGACTCGGGAAACATGAATTTCCTCAACCGGGAATAAATCCTCATGTACACTGGGAACAAAACTGTATAACTAATAATGTCAAAAAGATTCAAACATGGGTTAGAAATCAAGCTACTGAAAACGTATAGGGCAATTAATGACAGGCAATACAGGTATTCTGGTCAGGTTTAAACGACATAGTTGGTTTACTATTTCTTTTAACGAATTCTATCTTATTGTTTCTTTCTTTATTTATTTTCGGTAGATCTATGTAAATGCGTAAATATAAGTAAGAGTGTTAATCTCGGGATATTTCAGTAGTTAATAGTAAGTAAATTGTATGCAATTCCTTTTGTCCTACTACTAACAAGCTTGAAGATGTGTACATTTAAAACATCAAAGAGTTTATCACCATATCTTACATTCAACTTATTAGCAGTTAACCAATTTATACCCAGTGGATTCTTCCATGTTTATATATTGGATTAGTCCATTTTTCATACTTACTTACTTACTGGCGTTCACAGTCCATTTTTCATCAAACGGATGCCTGGTCAAAATTTTCAGTTTCATTTTGTTTTACATTGAAATTCCTATCAGCAAACAATGTAGACTCTACGATCAGAGTCTACACTTTTGCCATTTCCAATATATGGGATCGTGGGTTCAAATGGGTTAATTGGAAGCAACAACCGAAACTCGATACTTCGAATTTGCGTAACTTCGAATATACCGATAATTCATTGTCAATACAAATGTATGTTTTGTGTTAATTATATTGTTATTATTGTAAGTATGTTTTAAGGGCCTCGAGGAAGATTGGTTATAACTAAATGTATTCCTACTTACACTCAGTACAAAAAGAAACGCACATTTTGTATCACAATCATATTTTTATGTAGAAGGAACGTATTTGTGAATTATTATTAAATCATTATTGAATTGGTAGCATCACAACCTGCACTAATCGGTGCGGTATTTTAAACAAGCTGTAGTTAATTATTTCGCTGCCAAATTAATCGTGAGGTTTTTACCCTTCACCGTCTTATTGTCGTCTGCTTCAAATTTGTTGTTTGCAAGATCGTTTCAAAGTAAAATTCAATGTAGAATGACTAAAATGAAATCAATAAAAGTGTCAAACAGTTTGGATCCTGATCAGACGCCGCGTTACGCGGCGTCTGATCAGGATCCAAACTGTTTGCAAACGCTTTTTGGCGTCATTAGGAGGGAAATGGTTAAAAGGCAGCACAATATTTTTTGAGTATTTTTTTCTGAACTTGTTGCAGAATTAAATAAATCTTGAGATATGTTCTTTCTTTTCTAATTTTCCTAAAATAAATGTATCCTAATCTGCGCCTGATCACGATGTGCGTTTCTTTTTGCACTGAGTGTATATAAGTCTTTATTATTATTATTATTTCAAATTTAAAACGTGGCTTAGCCACGTTCTAACTTTGAAATACGGATATGTTCGACTTGAGCGAGATCGAGTTATCGCAATTTAACTATGAAATACTGGTTAGCTCGATTTTTAAAGCAAGTTCGAAGTATCGAGTTTCGATTTTATTTACCTTTGATGATATAACATTTTATTACGCTCTGCATGCCCGTTATTGAACAGTGAAATTAGCTCAAGAAATGTTTGATGGACACTCGTATTGCCTAGCTTTCACGTTTTATTTTGCCGACGTACCTTTGATTTGTAGAAACTAGATAATGCATATCCCATTATGGTGTGGGCATACTCGTGGACAAGAATGTTGGATTTGTGGAAGTACGTGTCGGCACCATCACATAGCACATTGTCATCAACGATCACCCCACGTTGTCCACCGGTTCCCGCCAGACTTTGGTACTTCCGGCCGTCAAATGTACATGAATGCTGACAACTACCGCTGCAGCCTGATAAAGAAATAGAACTTTCATTAACACATTCAACTCTAGCAAGGACAATACTCGTCATGTTCAAACAGTAAATCTGTTTAAGTACACTTGTCTGAAATATATAGCAAGCAATTGGTCAAGAACAACATAATTTGTTATTAAGCAATCAACTGTAAGAAGAATCCTTAATTGAAAACAAATCGAATAGACTTCACCCATTACCCCATAGTCTGTTTCCAGTTTTTTAAAAATGCACTACTTAAAGCAGGTTGAAAGTCTGCCTTTAGCTATTATCTGCTAGGATATAGAAAATACCTCTCGTAGTACATGCGCATGACTCTATATAAAGGAATTATATATATCTTCTGTTGTGAAGGAATAATTTAAATGCGTAAAATGCATATTTATGGGGTAATGGGTTAATTGGAAAATATTTAGAATTTTAGGGGTGAATGGTTGTGTTCTAAATAGTTTGTATACAACACGAAACAGAGTGGGTCCAATTTATACAGTCATTGATAAGTAACATGGAAAATAATGTCTATACCCTGACAGAAGGTAGCTTAATGCAGGCTGAAAGTAAAGAAGAATGCACCTCAGTGAGCTTTCTGCTTTACGCCCAATTTGACTTTAGTGGTTACTTGTCTTCAGTACTAGAAACAGACTAAGTGGTAAAGGGTTAAATACAATGTTTAACCCTTTCCCTTATAGAAGCGACTTTTAGCACATTCATTTTATTCATCATTTGCAGAAAATAGTTCAAAATTATACCGTAATGAATATGTGTCATATTAAATTATTTCCTTATTCTAGCAGTTAATAGCTTAAAGCAGGCTGAAAGTAAAGCAGAATGCGCTTTAGGGCGCATTCTGCTTTACTTTCAACCTGCTTTAAGTAGTCACATATCTTCAATACTAGAAACAATTCTATCAGGTAAAGGGTTAAACAAATGCAGTGACGAAAAAGATACTCTTTCTAAAAAGGGATTTTAATAATATTAATTTATAAAACACCTCTTTTCTAATATGTCGACCTCTAAGGGCCTTTTTCAAAGAAATTCATGTCCAAACACACGTCACATTTTTGTTTCATGTATTCAGTCATAAAGTCATATTATTCTCTTTACTTTTATGGCTGAATACATGTAAAAACAATGTGACGTGTATTATGACATGATGTTCTTTGAAATGAGGCACTTAAAGGTCGAAACATTAGAAAAAAGCAGTTTTATAAATTGATAGTGTTTCCGTCCAAAAGAAATCTAAATGACAATGCAATTGAAAATGAAAGGTCAATACTTGCACTTTTAATCATTAACCCATTTTAATCGGATTATTAAACAGACATGTCTTATCAGGCTCCACGCTACTTTTCAGTAAAATTAAAATTCGCCAATATTTACAAGACAATGTCATTTTCTTGAAAGACTAACGTACTAAACACATTACCTGATCCACAGCCAGCTGGGTTCTTGAATTCTGCGTATTGTGGGAAAACCGTCAGTCCTTCGCTCCTCGTGAATACCCCTACATTGGTTTTTGCACAAACTCCGCTGAATATAGCGCTGGGCATATGGCGTGTCATGCGAGAAATTGTTGTGGCAGCCTGAACATAATAAAGTTTAATTATGTCCCAAATACATAGTACCTTGGGCTAGGCATGTGGCGAACCATGGGAGTTAATGCTGTAGCAGTCTGAACATAATAAATCAAATTTTTAACCATTTCTCAATATAGTTAATGTGTAAGGGTGAGTGGTGAACATTTACCAGCATCGGTTCTAGCAAACTGAACATATTAAGTCAACTCTGTTTAACCATTTATCAATAAAGTTAATATGAATGGATATGTGGTAAAACATTGAGATCTTCTCTTCTAGCAGCCTGCATATAATTAGTGGATTATTAACCATTTCTCAATATACATGTAGTTAATATGGCTGGGTATATTGTGAACATTTAGAGCTACTGTTCCAGCAGCCTGGGCATAATTAGTCAACTTTTTAACGGTTTCTCCTTATAGTAAATGTAACTGGGTAAGAGTTAAACATTGAAAGCAACTGTTCTATCAGCCTGAACGTAAATAGTCAACTGTTTAACCATTACTCAATAAAGTAAATGTGACTGGGTAAGTGGTGAACGTTGCAAGTTACTGTTCTAGCAGCCTCAACATAATAAGTCAACAGTTTGACCATTTCTCAATATATGATTGGGTATGTGGTGAAAAATGAGAGCTATTGTTCTTGCAGCCTGAACATAATAAGTCAACTGTTTAACCATTTCTCAATAAAGTTAATGTGACTGAGTAAGTGTTGAACATTGAGAGCTACTGTTCTAGCAGCCTGAACATAATAAGTCAACTGTTTAACCACTTCTCAATATACCGGGTAGTTAATGTGACTGAGTAAGTGTTGAACATTGAGAGCGACTGTTCTAGCAGCCTGAACATAATAAGTCAACTGTTTAACCATTTATCAATATAGTTAATGTGACTGAGTAAGTGTTGAACATTGAGAGCGACTGTTCTAGCAGCCTGAACATAATAAGTCAACTGTTTAACCACTTCTCAATATAGTTAATGTGACTGAGTAAGTGTTGAACATTGAGAGCGACTGTTCTAGCAGCCTGAACATAATAAGTCAACTGTTTAACCACTTCTCAATATAGTTAATGTGACTGAGTAAGTGTTGAACATTGAGAGCGACTGTTCTAGCAGCCTGAACATAATAAGTCAACTGTTTAACCACTTCTCAATATAGTTAATGTGACTGAGTAAGTGTTGAACATTGAGAGCGACTGTTCTAGCAGCCTGAACATAATAAGTCAACTGTTTAACCATTTCTCAATATAGTTAACATGACTGGGTATGTGGTGAACAATGTGAGCCACTGTTTAGCAGCCTGAACAATATGACAATTAATCAAACTTTTTTTCCAGAGGACAATTATATAACTGTCAAAGGATAACTATTATTTGTTATATAGTCTAGAACTTTTTACCAGTTGTAGGGCGTGGTCAGACACGGCGTACGTAGCATCTACGCGAATCGTACATCCGCCAGGATTGCTGTAATGTATTGATCCACTCTGATCGACATATCTTGACTTAAGACTGAGCCGACGATACAATGGGTGCACTACAGATCGTTCTTCTACGTCTTCTACACTGTATTATATAGACATAAAATAGGCATTTGTAATGTATTCAATACATGTATTTTATTTTTAAAATAGCCATGATATAAATGTATGTATAGACCGATTTTTTTCACTTGGCAGGACGGAGCTAACCTTTGACAAAGATAAACTAATTTGCATTTGATTTAGCGGTGATAGGTTATAGTTATATATTGAGTACTTATTCTCCGATACTTTTAACATGAAAAAACACATGGGCGTGCAGCAATGTCCACGTGAAAAAAGTGTGTATACAGTGCTCCCTCTCTACAAAAACACCCTACGGAAGACAAAGTTTGCGTGTGTTGTTCAGAGGAAGTTGTTATAGGGAGAGAAAATTAAGACTTGGTTTACATTTGCAAACAGTTTAAATCCAGATCAGACGCCGCGTGACGCGGCGTCTGATCTGGATTCAAGCTGTTTGTCATTTTTCATTATATTCCTTCTTTTAAAATGTTTACTACTATGTAAAGTTGATAAAATACGGCAGACGCAATAAATTGCGATAATAAAAGAGCGTGCTGTCGTCCCCAAAGGTTGGAATACAAAGGTCCGCAAACTCCGCCCTGCCAGGTCAATAAAATCGGCCTATACCTACATACATTCAATATTGTAATTTCAAAATAACCATGATATAAATGTATGTTCTGGTCTACGCATACAGCCACAACATGCACGCACATACGTACACACACGGGCACACCTATCCCTTACTAACATGGAGATTCGTGTACACAATATTTAAATACATACTTGTAAAATTTATTTTATTATACCGAAATCCTGAGCTTTAACTAGGAAATCTATATCTTTCATTATTTTTTTTAATGACTCGAATCATGAATGTAACTAGATCCGTACAAAGAGATGCAACTCGTACAGAAAATGCTAAAAGCTGATAAGGCTTTACCTGCCGGTATAGAAATCTACGACATTCACATAGCGAAAATAATATCACATAGAGACAGTATTCTTTTTAGATAGATGTAAAATACAAGCAAAATGTTTAATTTTGCTCTGTGGGAAATTAACATAGTAACTCAAAGCGGATATGTAACAATTTAAAATATGTACACCCTGCTACTCAAAATAAGATACAGTTTAAATATGTACAGCTTCAACTCAAACTAAGATACAGTTTAAAATATGTACAGCTTCAACTCAAACTAAGATACAGTTTAAAATATGTACAGCTTCAACTCAAACTAAGATACAGTTTCAATGTGTACAGCTTCAACTAAAACTAAGATGCAGTTTAAAATATGTACAGCTTCAACTCAAACTAAGATACAGTTTAAATGTGTACAGCTTCAACTCAAACTAAGATACAGTTTAAATGTGTACAGCTTCAACTCAAACTAAGATACAGTTTAAATGTGTACAGCTTCAACTCAAACTAAGATACAGTTTAAATGTGTACAGCTGCTATTCAAAAAAGATACTGTTTAACTTGGTACAGCTGCTACATGTACTAAAATTAAGATACTGTTGAAATGTGTACAGCTGCTATTCAAATCAGATACTGTTTAAATTAGCACAGCTGCTACTCAAATGGAGATATTGTTTTTAAAAATGCGTACAGCTGCTACTCAAAATCAGATACAGTTAAAATGAATGCAGCTGCTGCTACTCAAAAGAAGATACTGTTGAAATGTTTTTGTTTGTTATGTTACGTTTTACGTCGCTTTTAACAGTAGTTCAGTCATATCGCGACGTCGTGCTAATTGCAGGTGGAGGAAGACCCCAGAAGCCTTGTTGTGTACTGTTCCAGGCAAAATTTGGCAACTGGGTAAAACCACCGACCTTCCGCAAGCCAGCTGGTAGGCTTCCCCATATGAAAAATCCGAATGCCCAGACCGGGATTCGAACCCACAGCGGTGAGGAGCTTAGCGATGTAAGATACAGTGACTATGACCACTAGGCCACGAAGCCCCCCCCCCCCCACCCCTGTTTAAATTAGCACATCTGCTACTCAAAAGACGATTATGTTTAAATGCGTTCATGTGCTACTAAAATCAGATACAGTTTAATTACTCAAAAGAACATGCATTTTAAATGAGTGCATCTACTACTCAAAAACAGATACTGATTTAATGAGAGCAGCTGCTACGTAAAATTAGATACAGTTTAAATGAATAAGTCTGCTACTCAAAAGAAGATACTGTGTAAATTAGTACATAATTATGCTGCTAAAAAGAAGATACAATTTAAAATGCACACAGCTGCTGTTAAAAAAAGATTGGGCTTTAACGTTGAATAAGTGTGATGCATAAGTTCTACTTACATGTCTACGGGGTCCCCCGGAGCAGGTGGCGGGATAGCAAGCGAAGCTGCACGTGGAAATAAGTATAATTAGATTCAACCCCCTTCACGGCCTTACCCCGAGCACGATGGTTATTTGTAAACTGTTTGGATCCAAACTGTTTGTTACTCGCCTCAATATTTCTAAAGTTTAAAATAAAAGCAGACAACAATTGTTAAAATGTATAATAATAATAATAATAATAATAATAATAACAATAATAATGATAATATAAAGACTTTACTTAACGAGAGAACTCATTTGCTAAATATCAATCTTCTGTACATATATATACACAGGTACTTGACATATACATCTAGATCTATTAACAAACCCCCCCCCCTTTTTTTATTTTTTTTTACTATAATTCTATTAAACAGCGCAATTCGACACCTTGTCTTTACTATCGACTTAAGCTGATGCTAAAATAGACTCGATCGCCGATATTCTCTTGTAATACCCTCGGGAAAAGGATTAATTTATCAATATCTACTTTTTATTTCACCAAATTCCGTCAAATAACGCCACAGTACGTGAATTATAACGAAAATGTGCATCAAAAAGTTTTATGTCGTTCTCACGGTATTCTCCCCATGGAAACGGGCATACATGTATGTAGGGATGATCTGTTACGTGTTCACAGTTAACGACCTATGCCACTTGAACTCTCACCAAATATTATAAATCATCTTTAAATGAAATATATTCAGTTTTATATAATTTATTTAGAATGGAAAATTAAAAGAAGCTTTTACCTGTGTAATTTTGGCCAATGAAATCGCTCCGTTCATTCGATCCATTCCGGTATTCAAAATGGCATTGAAAATGAAATGAGTCTTTCACTTGTCAATTTCGTGCCAAATTACATGTATATTTCATATAGCTGATAGTGAAGAGGGTCATGTTCCGTCATAAACGCATTTGCTCTAATGAAATTAGGTGAAAGTTCCAGGCGTAAAGGCCGTTTAAATGTGCAAACCGACTAGATTACCCCTTATTTTGGGCTGTAAAAACCGTACCGTGAGAACGACATAAAACTGTTTGATCTATAATAGAAGTATAGTGAAAAAATAAATTTAAAAGGGGGGTGTTAATAGATCTAGATGTTTGTGTCAAGTACCTGTGTATATATACAAGTAAAAGGCTTTACATACGAAACAAATAATTTAACAATATAACAATGCAATGTACTAAGTGGATGTAGCAATTTGTAAGAAAAATGTATCTTGGTTTTTGAAAAAGTGTACCTGTTAAGTGTACACTTTTCCTATGTAAACAGTGAAGACCCAGATCACAGGACTCTTAACGGAGTCCTCTGATCAGGGTATGCACTGTTTGGCATTTTACAATGTATGAAGAAACGATAAAAGATAAATGTATGACGTCATAGCAGTGAATGGGCTAATGTGTATCAATTACCTATTGATTATAACTCGATTATTACTCAAATTGTTCGTTAGATTATGGTTGTCTGTAGACTTAGTAGTCTTCAGTGTTCAATTCCCATTATAGAGCCACAGCTGATATACAGTGGAGACAACGTTCTTCTTTCCCAATAAACGCGTTTACGCTAAAACTATTATTTCCATTGCAAACAGTTTGGAGCCAGATCAGACGCCGAGTAACCCGGCGTCTGATCAGGCTCCAAACTGTTTGCCACTCAGATAAAAATTGATAATGAAAAATGTCAAAAAGTTGTTATTTTCCACATTTTAGTGATTTGCGTTTCGTTTGCGTTTAAACGGGAAATAAACACGTTTTCTCCACTGTAGGAACTGAATCTTCAATCACTGATACTCGTATTCTATAATATTGTTTAATAACACAATTCCTGATTTCGTCATTAAGGTTGAGGACTCCTAATGAGATCGGGTCAATGTCGGTCAATATCGGAACTCTACAGGGAGCGATCGGTCATTCTCGTCAAAAGCATGGTTCGGAACAGATCTGCAGTTGACTAGAATGGCCGACGGCCGTATTTATGTTTAGTGAAGAATGACTGTTTGTAAACTACTTTGGAAATAAAATGTGTTTAAACTAAACTAGCGTGAATAGGCGAAGCAACTCTCATAGTATTGATGCAAGAGTTGGAATTCTTGTACAAGACACGTGTAACATAGTAACTATCTAGCAGACTATAGAAAAACGCTGCCAATTCAGATTATCTGTTCATAGGTTATTTTTAGCATGATGTTCTTAAAATGAATCATTACTCAATCTACGTCACACTTTCTGGAATGCGTGGAGGATTACGAAAGATCTACGTCACTGATTAGCAAGACTTTGGTAACCATCCTTATCCCGAAAAGGCAACTTCCTGTCATCCCACGCTTCCGTTATGCAAATTACATAATAACTAACAACAGATGTTACGTCAATCGCCTACGTTAATTATATATTTGACCATGAGCCGAGGTAGATTACCATATGATATAAAGAGCAAGGGCTAGCTAAATGCATGATAGTTACATTGCTAGGACTAGGCTGTAATGTGCTTACGTACAGTAGCTCTGACGTTAAGTCACAAGATTATGCATTCGAGCTCGTACATGCGGTATATAAAGAGTGTGTGTGCTCTGCCAGGATGGATAAGAAAGGCGAATTGTAGGGAATGTAACGGCTAGAACTGGCAAAGTGTAGGGATACGTTAGAGCAGGGAATGGAAAAATGTAGGGGTGGGGTTAGGCATGCTGGTAGATACCGACCGTGCCTGGAACAGTTTAAGAAATAAAAGTTAGATAGAAAACGTTTGCCTTGTTATAAAGCAGATCCATGAACCTGGGTTACACAACGCTAAATAGATTTAAATGTCGAACTATACGAACGAACGACGGAACTTCTCGCAACTTTTCTGTTGCTAGGCTGTCCACATAACAGAATGTTCCGTTGATCTAACTTTGCAATATACTGACTTATAAGCTAACCCTTGCCCTAACTCTATACCCACTTATGGCCAGTTTAATAGCACAAGAAATGAACTGGTTAATATCAAAAGAGATGGGCAATCTTATGGGTTTTTTCACTTAGGTGGCTAGCTATTTCTGCAACACAAGTAGATACATGTATATTGTTTTATGCGCCCTGGCGGACAGGCGGGCAGACATTGGACGGAAAACTGATCCATACGTGTTTCCCTATGCCTACAGCAGGTCACCCAAACATGGAATTGACTCAATTGGAAACTGGAAATGTCCATTTGAAGTTCCGGGTGCGAATCAGTTAATACAATATTGAAAGGAGTGCTTACCTTGGAGAAGGCAGGACAGGAAGAGGAGGTGGAAGATTGTAGCCGACATGTTTACTCCAGATCGCCGCGGGACCAGTTCACGATTCTAACGTAGTCTGAGAGAGCGTGGACTTGTACAGGCTTTATATGTTAACTATATTAGAGATAATGTCAGTCAGGTTGCAATCTATGACATTTAAACTGGATAGGTCAGACCTTTTGGTGCAAAAAGCATTAACCTTTATTGTGCAATAGACTTGTCGACCTCAAATTGGTTTCAGAGTTAAGTATATGTACAGAAAAAGTGTTTTCAGTGAACATTCTATTAACCCTTTCACTTTCAATGACGTCATAAGGCGCATTTGCAAACAATTTTGATCCGTTTTATTACGACAGGCTTTTGTATATTACAGGACAATGTAATACAGAAAATTCCTGAGCTTTCCTAAGAACCATAGGTGCACGACTCGGAAGAAATTGGTGCTATACTGTGTATGGATCGGTATTGCCAGAAATTTTGTATCGCAATATATTGCGATACTCCATCACTGTATTGCAATATATATCGCAATATATATTGCGTGTTATTAAAATATTTACACTCACCCTGTAAAGTCTTTATGTAATCGTATTGAAATATGCAGTCTATTTCTCTATAAACCTACACATCGAAACTGGTTCCAGCCAGTTAGAAAGAGGGTGGAGCCTCCGCCGGAGAACTACCGACCTAGCGACCAGCTAATTGTTGCTATGGCGTTTCATTAGGCTGAAATACACATCCGCGACTTATTTTGTTTTAAAATATGCTTTAATAATAGATAATCAAGTTGCATTGTTTATTTTTAATGTCTTATAAGTGTTCGTAAAGCACACGGAGACAGTTTACTGAGTAAAATGCTGAATTTGTAATGCAACTCCGAAACATCATGTATTATAGAGATCGAATGACTGTTACATCCGGGATTACAGCTATCAAACATATTTGGCCGGTATATGATATATTCATATATATGAAAACAAATCTGGTCAAAATACACATGGAAATGGACAAGACAGAAAATATAAATATAAGGAATAAACAACATCTTTTTTGCCATTTACGATGGCATGGACCCATAAGCTTCGCAAGGTAAGTTTATCGTAAACGCCATTCGATCACTTACAAAACTTACCCCCTGTGAAGCTAATGTGTTCATACCGTCGTAAACGGCAAAAAGATGTTGTTTATTCCTATAATGAACTACGATGCATCTGGGATGTTCAGATGTTCAGATTCGGACAAAGTCCTTATCGATTTTTTTTTAACTGAGAAATCGTTTCTAAAATAACCGAAACACTTCAGTATTTGATACACCATCATCTGTACTTTCAAATACTTTGATTTCAATCGATTTCTTTATTTACATTGGATTGATGGATGGTGTGTTTGGTTAAAATACAGCACTGTGACACAAATAGTAATGTAGCGCCAATAAATGATGAGATTTCAGTTGATTACGGCTAATCTCATTCGCTACAATCAAAACCACCGACCTGCCTTCCTTTTAGTTCTTGGCAGAGGGAATAACCTCAGTCAAATAAACAAAAGCATCCCCTTTTACAATTAAGGTAAGAAGGTACGTTGGAATAAATAAATAAGTTATAAATAGTTTCACCGAATTGAACCCAGGTGAGGTCTATAGATACGCGCTCAAAACACCGTACAATTGTCCCAGGCACATAGTGTAGACTCGTATCAGAGGATTCCTACTGGGTCTGCACTCTTTGCCATTTTACAGTAGATTGTAAAACAATCCGTAATAATAAAAATGTACTAGATTTTATGGAAGTGTTCAGTTGATTTTTCAGAGGTCAATGATAACGCTTAAGGATAAGGACCCATAAGGGTCAATGTTGATCAATATTGGCACTCTTCGGAGTGAGGATTGGCCATTCTCGTCAACTGTCGGTCCGTTCAGAACCATGCTTTAGCATGGTCAGAACCATGCTTTAGCATGGTTCTGAACGGACCGACAATTGACGATAATGGCCGATCGCTCTCCGTAGAGTACCGATTTAGCTCTGGCCCCGAGGTTTTTAAACATAAAATGAACTCTGTGCTCAAAACTCAGAATTTTTCTCAGCTCATAACTCTTCAGCAGACATTTTGTATATAACTAGTATTTGCATATCATAATTCTACTGTAAAAATATATCCAAACCAGGTTATCAAAACTGAGTTTTGAGCACAGAGTTCGTTCTTAGTTTTATAACCTCTGTTTCATTAGGGGACCACAACCTTAACACGCATTTGAACTGAATAGATGGCGAGTCGGTGGATAAGTACAACTATAGTTTCTTGTCATACTTTTTGATGCGACCTGAAATACAGCTGTTTAAGTTCTAGGACGTCTCCTTTCCATAAGTTCAAAATCCAGGCTTTCTGTATATCCGTAGAAGTTGAAAGATTTACAGCAGAGGACAACACGTGTATATGATCTGTGCCGTGACAAAAACCAGAAATTGCACTTTTGTACAGACCAAGCACCATTGTCACCCCGGGCTCTGTATCTGAGTTTGGTCTACACTGCCAAATACCGTATATAATGCAGCTGCATAAAATGCTTTAGATGCATGGTAGTGCCACACAGTGTAGATCAAGACAAGCCACCGCGTCAAAGACGCGGCGGCTGGTCTTGATCTACATTGTCTGCAAAGCAATAAGCGAGGTTTTCTAATGGCACGGCTCATATACATGTATATACTCTAACGCAAAAGAAACTGTGCATACCTCAATCCTTTATATCGCATATATTAGACATCGGTTCTGCTTAAAATGTTGCACAATACATTGCCTATCATCAGTAAATGGAATGAAATGAAAACAACGTTGACTTTTGTGAGAAAAATGAAACGAACAACAAAAATTTGAAATGCATGTTAAATGCACATAGAACGCGTGCAATCAATGCAAATCGTCCAAAACATAGCGTGAACCATAATTTTTTTTATCTATTGGCGATAAAAACACACAATAACCACTGATAGCATGTGCATTGTAATAAGGATCTTCTCCAGTGTGTGGTAATACCACGTGACTTTGATGTCATAAAAGCTACCATGTCCAGCCGTGTTTTGCCTCGAACAAACTTTTTAAAGAGCTATAAGTATTTTATTTGCCACGCAAATGTGACGAGACCCGGCCAATTCGAACGAGAAAGCAGTACGCTTTGATCGTGTCCACCTTTATCGCGGATTTAATACGGTGTTTTTGCTAAATCGGTGGAAAACTGGCTGGTGAGCACGCAAGACGAAGGGCTACTGTGTTCAGCGAAACCAATTTCTCGGTAAAAATTATAGGTTGATTGCATTGAAAATAAAGGAACATTATCGTGTCGGATATATCGCAATTGCGACCATCATCAATGGTAAAGATTCATGGAACTTTGGATACCGGATAAGTCATATTTCATCAATCAATATACCGTGAATGGCGTGACATAAGCATGGCCACTTTCTTTTGCGTTTGAGTATATATTTAATTAATATTCTCATTCACTGTTTAAGCGTCTTAGCGCACATCTACTTACGCCACAACATAACTGAAAACAATGAATATTCATACAGCGCTCCCATCCAATGGGAGACAAAAATAGAGTGCGTTGCTCGGAGGGAGTCGTTATAGGGAGGGTAATTGGCTTACATTTGCAAACAGCTTAAATCCAGATCAGACGCCGCGTAACGCGGCGTCTGATCTGGATTCAAGCCGTTTGTCACTCATCATTATTATTTTTTCTGTCAAATGTCCATTATGTAACTTTGAGAAAAACAGCAGACGACAGTTTTAAGCAGACGACATTGCAGCCGTGAATAGTTTGGACATATTTGTCATGTTTAGGGAACAGCGACAATGGTCGTTGTAAGGAGGGAGTCGTTGTTGGGAGGGCTGTTGTAGGGAGGGAACACTGAATTTGGTATTGAATACAGGTACATGTGTCAGCAATCAATCATTAACACTGCCATTACTTACGTCTTATCAGTATCCAAACTGGTCGGAAAGCTAATAGCCACTTTGTTGAAAATGTTAATCCATTATTTATTATTGTATCTAACATGTAACTCAAGGCTTTAAGTAGTCGCATGCCAACAAAACAAGAAATAGGCTATGGGGTAAAGGTACGATTCGTAAAATCGCACTTGAAAAATGCAAATTTTGGAAATCTTAGGATTTTCCATGTCAACTTAGGCAGCCCTGGGTTCCACGTATATATGAAGTTGAGTTTTCAACTGAATTGTTTAATACCACGAGTATCACCCAACCGTGACGAGCGCTAACTGCCCTGCGTTCATTAACGAGGGCGCTTCGTGGCGCTTTGCTACGGCCCGCTTACCTCAAGGCGCACAAAAGGTGGAATGACTATCACTGGGGGCCAACGAGGTATCACGAAGACCCGTTTCGCACAGAAGTCCCGTATATCGCACCTACAATCCATGTAAATACACCCATCTGTGTACTATTTTTTATAAGCTGACATTCACATTAACCACTTGTGTCCATAGACACACATATCAATTGAATTATTTCTTTGCAAATTACAGTATAGGTTCGTGAATAGACTATTTACATACCATTTCTTGTATTATTTATGGAAAATAAGTATGTATATCAAGCACAGACGTCAATTTGTCACTATTACAGTAGAACAACGATCGGATGGCGTTGTTTACAAAACAGTGCGAATGTAAACAAAGAAAACTAGTTAAATTACCGATAAGTAAAAGTTTGACAAACATACAAGCATATGCTGTATTGGCGTAGTGGTTATGCTGTTTGACTTTCACGCAGAAGTCTCGAGTTCGAATCCAACATTCGGTGATTTTTTTTCTTTAATTGATTTTCCAATTAACGACGTGCTGTTTCACTTCCCATAGATTTTCATTCTCACAGATTCGTTAGTTATATCATTGGGTCTGGTTTTCATTATCGTTGTATTTCTACATCGTGCAGTAATAGGGTCAAACACGTCTTTGTAATCAGTAAAAAGACAACATGATGTAGCTCTCTATTGTCTGTGATATCACTTGACTTTGACTTACTCATTCTATTCATGTTTATTTTAAACTATGTATTTCAATGTAATATAAAAAAAAAAGAAAAAAAAGAAAAGTGGTGCTCTCTAGGTTCGAACTCACGACCCTCAAAAGTAACTAGTAATAAGGACTACTAGGCAGCACGCTTATCCAATACACCATACAGTCACACAAGCCGCTTGCTTTGATTTACCAATACAACATGTAAACAACGCCATCCGATCGTTGCACTACTGTAAATGAATATTACCGGGCGATTATCGAAAAAAACATTGGAAGGATCCACTATATTTACAAATATTCGGGAACCCCATCTCAGACATGATGTATGGTTATTGAGAGCTTCATTTTTCCATAGTTTTTCAACTTATTTTTCACAACAATGTACAGTAAAACTTTTTTATAACGAACTCTGATACAGCGAATTTCGGCTTATAGCGAATTTATTTTCGTTCCCCGGCCGAGCTCTGCATTAATTCTATGTTGACTAACATGTTTAGTACGAATTCGGTTATAGCGAATTCTCGTTTATGGCGAACTGATTTTCAAGTACCTTTATTCACAAAACAGTGTAAAATACCTTCGTTAAAGCGAAGTCTCATCTTGCTTCAGTCTTCAGTCACCTATGTAATTTTCGCGATAAACACCGTGACGCATAGGTGTTAAAACACACAATAAGATCTGGATGACTTGTGAATTGATCCGTAATTACGATATAATCTAAATGCTTTGTTAACTCCATTAGTCCTGGAAGCATAATGTGCGCTTCACTGTACGTGTTGTCACTATGCAGTTCTCGTGTAAACGTTTATTTTTGTCCGTGTCGAATTATAGATATGCGTAAGTAACTGGCCCCATATCTTGTCCATTTCCTACGTGTAGACGAAAAAGATGAAGTAATCCTATTGTCGTGTCATTTACATAACCGGGTCTGATTATTTCGACTTGTTTGATTGGATGTTTAAAAGAATAAATAAAAACATGATAACTCTCAGCCGGTGAAGCAGAAGATTTAACTAAACGGAATCTCAATGATTTAAAAATTAGAGGTCGGTAATATTATCACGGAATATTTATAACAACTCAAGTAAAATGAGCATATGATGGCTCGCGTGTTAATCAAACTGTACACACTAGTGTATTTACGTGTTTGGTATCATGGAAGTTTAAGAGAATACACGGCATATGCGCTAACAAATAGCGTTATCGCTGCATATTTTTCTTTTCCTTTTTTTCGCTTGAAGATGTGACATAGATCGTGAATTGCATTCCAAGATTAAATGGTAGATTTCTAGTCAAGGTAAATAATAACCAGTGTATGAATATAGAATGTGACCGCGTACATGTATTATGGCGACGTATTTCAATATGGCACTGAATATAAAGTTCAGTCGCAAACCAGGATGATAACTTATAACGAATTTCGTACTATCAATATAGCGAATAATGTTTAGAGCGAAGTAAATCCTCAAGTCCCTTGGAATTCGTTATAACCGAGTTTTACTGTATACAACTTTGAATCAATCACAGTACCCTGAAGGGTTTATGACTACAAATGTATGTGCCCTCCTGAAGTCGCATTTACGTGTATACGTTACCAACAGAAGGTGTATGTGTTACCTCCTGAAGTCAATTAATTGATTTCTGTTGTAGTGACAAAAAATTGATTGGAAAAATGTATCGTTTACGCCTAGCTCACATTTGCTGCGGCGGCCGTACGGCAGTCGCACGGATTATTATTTCTACGGCGAGTAGCAATTTCCCGGCCGCCGTAGATTTCCTACGACCGCCGTATGTTGTGCTCACATTTGCTGCGGCCACCGCAAGGCGAGATTTGATGTTTTGGGGTTTCGGCAGCCGTACGGCACCTCTGCGGCGGCCGCGATTTCTAATAAAAACCCCGGCGACCCGCGACGGCCGTACGGCGGCCGTTGATGTGCACTCTTAATGCTGCTCCTGCTACACACATTGACTGGCTACATGTGCACATAACTCATATCAGTCCAACTACACCGAGAACTCAAAAGCCAAATACGGACAGCAGTATGTCTCATAAGAACATCCAAATCTGAATAAGGGGAGATCCTTTGAAAGCACATAAAACAAAGCAAATACTGCAGACTCGGTTTAATTGAGTCTGTTCATGAGCAATACTGAAATATGCTCACAGTGCTCACGCCCCTAGCACCAGCTTAAGCGGAATTCAACTTTCAACTGTAAATGCGCTGAAATCAATGATTCTAAAGGACCAGAAAGTATAACAACACTGAGAATGAAGTACGGAGCGACTTTTTACAGCCGCCACACAAGCACTTAACATCTGCTGTTGTGAATTATATAAATCTGAATAAGGGGAGATCCTTTGAAAGCACAGAAAACAAACCCACTTTTAGATCAATAGACACATATGAACAAAAGTGCAAATGCCCAATAGTAAAATTAACCATTGAGTCCCGGCGGCCGCCACAGAACCGCTCTACGGCGTGTCGTTTTCTACGGCCATCGTAGAAATGAACTTTCTTTTTATAACTCCGCATTATAATACTGCGGTGACCTCTACGGCCTGCAAAACTTTGGGATTTGCCGTGCGGCCGCCACACTGCCGCCGTAGGATTTCTTCGGCCAGCGCAAGAATCTTCCGATTTCACGTTTAGTTTAAACATATTTATTGTATAATATATACATGCAGGGGATTAGGCTACAAGTCTTCACAACATTAATATTATATACATTTGTAATGCCCGCTGCCCGATTTAACCTTTTTGCGACCGCCGTACGCCCGACGTAGAGCAAGTGTGGGCGCACTTTTAGCGATGAGGCCGTCCAGTCAAGCGGTACCAGTGTGACCATTATACCAAGTGGTTTGTGACGTTAATTTTGGTACAACTGACAGCTAAAGTATCACCAAAAAGCCTCGATTCGGAGTTTTAATCAAATGTGTTTTGTTTTAATATTTTGGAGTCGATTTCAAGGAAACATAACCTATGCTAAGGGTATTAATAAGTTATTTTAGAATGATGTCAATGTATTTGTCACTAGATGGATACTTTTTGTCTGAAAGCGAGGCAAATATCCAGAAAGTTTAACACACACAATGATACCACGACAATTTAATACTAGATATTGCCAACTAATTTGCCCCATTTTCAGGCAAAATGTATTACCTTGGTGACAAATCCATTGATACCACTGTAAAGAATCCAGTTCCCCGTATCATAGGCTATGTTTCTTTGAAATCGGCTAAAACAAATTTCTTACATTTGATTGAAGTTCCGAATGGAGGCCTTTTTGTTGACAATTTGACTGCCAGTGGTATCCACATATTACGTCACAGACCATGTGGTATTACTATCCATTTATTTTCTCTTCGCTTTTTGATAAAACGTGTAATATAAAAGACATTCATCCATTACCCTAAAGCCTGTTTCTAGTTTTGAAGACGGGTAGTCTCTTATTAAAGCAAATTGAAAGTAAAGCAGAATGAGCATTAAGGTACTTTTACTCTGTTTGCTTTAACTCATTGAGCCCTAGTGACGCATATATGCGTCCTTTACCAAATGTGTACCTGCGAAACATACACGTGTCCTATGCAAACAGTGAAGTCCCTGATCAGAGGGCTCCTGCCCTCTGATCAGGGACTTCACTGTTTGTCATTTCGCAATTTATTACAAAAATCAACCCTAGATAGTCTAAAATGGACCAGCCTCTATTGCAAACTGGAATTGTCCATTGGAAGTTCCAGGGGATAATGAGTTAAGCTACCATCTGCTGGTATAAAGGTAATTATTAGATTATTGTTTCATAAATAGAATATATATAGGAAAAAACCTGTGCAGCTTCTCATACACTTTTCTTAACACTTTCCCAGAGTAATTGCTTATATATGAAGGTGTTCGTGTAGTTTGGAATATTGGCTGTTTCTGTTTTACAAAATTATAGCCCTTTGAGTATTTTCCTATAAAGAACATGCTGCAAACTTTCACAGATTAATTAATTAGATCTACATAGACGAAGGTGTTCATGAGGTTTTCAATTCGGGATGCAACATTTTTAAAGAAGTAATGTCGCTTTGAATTTGTTTCGTACATAACAATTATAGTGTATTCCAGTTGCTCGGACAAATCAACACTCTGTCAGCTTCATCTGATTCCGCAATAGTTGATTGATCGAATTCATTTCCAAGTCATGCACTTTTAACTGCTTCAGAAACTTACATGAAATGGACCGGTTTTTGTGTGTTAACCTTTAAAAAAGTTCTCACTGGACTGTCACTATCAACAGATTTGGTGGAGATCTTCTTTTTTTTCGAGATAAACGGTAGGCAACAGTAAATGCATGATACGTGGCGGTTTGCATCCTGTAAATTCAATGATGACTTCAGTTGGTGACATATACATATAAAATGGACTTCGTTTAGTAACATATACATTCTCTGTGCAGCACCTATACACGGTTAATTTGTTAAACTCGATTTAAAATTCATTTATTGCATTACTACAGATTCTTTATACCCCAATTAATATTCCATTGATACAATCAATCTAAAAAGGTAATGTTCATATCATGTTTAATAGCATTGTTTACCAAATAGCATACATTTGAAACATTTTACATCATAGGATAAATGACTATGTTATTTTGCAAGTAGTACAATGAATAATATGAAACTTGTACGTAGAGACACTCAAGGAAATTCGTGTTTTACTTTCGTTTTGGGTACACAAAATACACTAAACGACACTTATACGTGTGCAAGTATAAAAATGTCATTTATTAGTTTATTCCTGGTTTGTTTTCAACCATATTTTTACCAAATAATTAAGACTATATTGCAATAATAACTCGCTATTTATTTTTTAAAAAGCGCGACATCTTCACGGTCAAGTGAGCAAACAAATTAAAACATAAAAATGCACGTGAAATTCGACGCAGAGTGCAAAATGAAATTTTACATGGCGATAAGTAATGGAATAGCTCACGTTTGTATGAAAAACAGAAAAAATCAAGTATTCTATCCCGCAAGGAGACGTAGCCATGGGTTGAATTAAAGCCGATGTCTATCAATGCGTAGTTTGCATCTTAGTTTTTGATTTACAAATCAATCTGTGGTACGAAAATGATAAACTCACCAGTGAATAATAAAAAATATTTGTTCTACAGATTGGCATAATTTAATTTTCAAAATTATTTCTCCAATTTAATAAAACATGAGTTTTACTTGCTCTTATATCGTGCCATCTTACACGATACATAGCCCATGTAGGCAATTGATTTTTGAACACAATATTTTTGAAACATTTTCTAATAAAGTCCAAAAATATTTATGCAACATCGCGCTTCGGAGAAATCCACAGAGTTCTGAAATTGTTCAAAAATGTTGATTCTATACCGATTTATACTATTGACCTAAGCATACGCCAGCAGCGGAAAAATCGATAATCAATAATGCCTGCAGGTAAAGGGCACAAACACTGTGTTAGATGAAATTTAACGCTGCCTTAAAAATCGACACGATGTAAGTTTTTGATATTAAGAATCAACCCAGGGTCAGTTTTCTATGTTAAGAATCGACCCAGGTTATTAAACCTTAATTTTCGATCCCGTTGGGCTCATTGTTACCTTTAAGAATCGACCCATTGTAAAACAGCTTTTTCTATTGGTTATTAGTTTTTTTTGGGAATTTCGTGTGATTCATCAGTCCTTTTTTAACCTCTGTCATTAGTTGGCTATTCATTGATATCAAATAAAATATAAATCAGTGTGAGACATGGTCTCTTAAGCACACATTCTGAAAATTTGACTTAATTCGGTTGATGCGTTAAAACGATATTTTAAAAAATAATACTTGCACACTTATAAGTGTCGTTTAGTGTATGCACTTTTTCGGTGCGGAACATATACAGGACTTGAACTGTGCGAAACGATCCTCGTGATACTCCGTTGGCCTCCAGTGACTATGCTTGCAATGTTGAAGGCACGTGAACCTGTGGGTGCCCTGAGGTAAGCGGGTCGTGGCAACGCGTCACGAGGCGCTTTCGTTAATGAACACAGGGCTAGTGTATGCTGGGTGGGTACACATGGTTTTCACGTTTTGCACGAGAAATACTTAGAAAGTGAAAAGAAATCGAATTTTATTTCCATTATTATTATTATTATAAATTATTATTATACCAGATTTATATAGCGCTCTTTTCACACAGGGGGTTGTGCGTTCATCCTAATTTTACATCCGAAAAACTCGTGTGCAACGCGGTTTGTGCGGGAAGAGGGGGCTAGGGGTCTAGCTTCAATGGGTTAACTTTTAAAAGACATTCTCTACCAGTGACGAGTACTAATCCCTAGTCTCAAACTTTGAGTCCAAAACCCACAGGAAAAACTGCTGTTGAATACAAAGATTTAGACACAAAATTGAAATGCGTGTGTTTCACGTGCATTTGCCAGAGAATTCGCGACATATATGAAGCCTATTGATGCAGGGGAGAAAAACATGTGCGATATTTTGTTTTTGATTGGAGAGTAACGTCCCATTTCCTTCCTTTTGTACCCTCGCCAGTTCGCACCCGCATAGTTGTTAGCTGTTTAACCAACGTACGAGATATCACGGGGCGAATAAGTTACTATTGCGGGTCCATTCGGAGCACTTTATGTTTACCGACGTTGTTATAGTGCGCACCTTTGCCTTAGCGATACAATGACATTCCAAAGAAACATGGCATTAAAGGTAAGATTAGTTCATCCTAATTCAAGTGCATCATTTTTCCATAGATTTTATCATTTCAGTCAAATTATTGCCCTCCTTTTTATGCATAGTTGCAAATATATATGCAAAGATTCAAACGTAAAAGTTCTGTCGACCGGTGGGTGGAGTGTAAGGATCTCCTTCCAGATAGATCGGTTTTGTTGACAAAAATTATTTTAGGCACCAGGTCACATGTGATAATAAATCGATTAAACTGGGGAAAAAATGTTATTTCATTATGTGAATTCATTTTAAAAACGTGGGAAATTATTAGAGTTTTGTTATTTTTTACAGTGAATGCCTTTTGAAACTACGTTTTATATCATTGATTTATTGATTTACACTAAATTACAGACGTTTCGGTGAATGACAAGTTCTGTAAATTGATTTTACATAGGACATTTAGATAAAAAGGTAAATTGTAGTAATTAACGGATAACGTATATCCAAGGAATTATACACACACGGAATCGCAACTCCTTCTCGCCGACGTATGTGATTTTGCGAAATCATCATCATCATCATGGATATACTGCACTCCTTCACTAAAATGGAAGTTTATGTCACGTGACGTGACAAGTTGCAACAATTGAATTTTTCCACCATTTTTTTTGTCGACTCAAGTTTATTTTGTGAATCATATACTAACCGGATTTAAACCACTTGGAGCATTTGTATCAGGTGAGTATAACTTATAAAAAGTTATATTCAATTTCAAGTGATATAATTAACTCATATTTAATCCGTGATCAATCAGTTTTCTTTGATCACAGACATTGATAATTCTGATAGACGCTTTATTATCGGTATAATCGCTCATGTGATGTGATTATCAAGTCTCGAACCGCGGGATAAAATTGGTGAGATAGCTCGAAGTTTCCATTCCGTGTGTGTATAATTCTGTGGTAAATCGCACCAGGTTTCCCAGTATCAATGAACCTAGTAATGCCATGGTGTTGGTGCCATGTTTGCAAGGTTGTTTTAGTATGTACTGATCCTGATCTGACATCTAATTTGATGGACATATGCCAGGGAATTGAAAATAACTTGATTTTTTTTCTCAAATGTTGTGGTATATCTGTTAAACATAAAAAAGTCTGTCCAGTCTCAGGCGGTATATCCTTGATTCTCATTAATCAGAAACCTGCATGATTCTGGAAGCATCACAAAAAAGCTTGATATGGCGCTGCGATCTGCTTACCTCATGTCAAAAAGTGGTTCCGGTTTGGTATTAGATGTGGGCAGCAACATAGCCGGAAAAATGCGAAAAAAAATGGAAATCATAATGAAACTTTGAAGAAAATTCTGTTTTCAAAAACGAAAACCAATATTTATCACGTACCTTATTTGATTATGTCTTTTTGAGAAATGATTCCGAATAACATTTTTTCAATTGACAGTGCTCCCTCTCTACAACAGCCCTCCCAACAATGACTCCCTCCTTACAACGACCCTTGCCGTAGTTCCTTAAATGGGACAAGTATGTCTAACCCTTTCACCGTTTGCTTGACATTTTGACAGAAAAAAAAACTTAATCGACGAGTGACAAACAGCTTGAATCCAGATCAGACACCGCATTATGTGGCGTCTGATCTGGATTCAAGCTGTTTGAAAATGTTAAATAATTACCCTCCCTACAACGACTACCTCCGAACAACGCACACAATTTTTGTCTCCCATTAGGTGTCGTTATAGAGAGGGAGCGCTGTAACTAAATGTTTATTACGTGTAGCCAGTGTCTGGAAATTGACCTTTCACATGCAGTATAGATTGTGTACAAGTGCCTATGCTACTCGGATGATGTTGTCAAGGTTCCGGTGCAATGAGAATTTGTGGTGCTGCATTTACAACCAAATGTTACATGTAGTTTAAATAACTGGTATTTGTTTAAAAATTGGAGTTGTTTGGTTACTTTTAAGTGTTATTTTCAGTTAGAAAACTATTTTTTCTCCATATTCCTTCAATGTATCTCCAGGTTGCATTTAAATTGATTATCTTTATACAGGGCTCCAGATAAGAGGGAGTTATTTCTACAAATCAAACATTTTCTCACTCATTTCAGCACCAAATCCTATGGTGTTACTACTCATTAGAATCGTCTCTTTGAGACGATTCTAATGAGTAGTGACACCATAGGGTTTAATTCAGAAATAAAACTTAAAGTTTTTGAAAAACTACCCTTATCTGGTGCTCTGTTTATAATTGTTTTTCGCTAAGGGTTCCGGTGGTACGAAAGCAGATGATATATATTATTATTAAATAGAACAAAATATAAGATTGTAAGATACAGATTCAGTTTATTTTCATAAATCAAGCGGGTTTGAAAGCCCACGACGAGAAATGAAGCATTACATAGTTATGTTATAAATATACATGAACAGGTGTATTCAAAATGTATTATAGATGAAGCTATCATACAGTCATGAATTGTATTAGATTTAAAGAGACTGGCAACCTAATTGGCATAAAAAAATAATTTGTAAATGTATCTCAAACGCTTAAATAAAGTTTTTAAACACATAAACATATTACCGGTAGTTTAGAATAAGAAATTATGTTAGCTCGTAGGGATTAGAACCTTAGATGCGGGGACAGGATTTTTATTTTGAGTCAGACATCTTAACCACTGGGCAGACGAGTCATTCATTTATTGAAAGTCTATACTCTTTTAGTGCATAGTGGTGGAGACAATGTTATTCTTTTCTGTTTATGCCTGCGCATGCTGAACAATATGAAATGGATTGCCTCAATGGAATAGATTTTACGATTGAAAAATATCTAAATAACTATAAGATTCAGAGATTTTTCTTTAGGATATCTCAATCTATACTGATCAGATTTGTCTTATGCATGGCAACACCACAAATTTGCTTTAATTGGTGTATATTCCCTCTCTTTTTTTCTCCGCAAATATACCATTTTCAATTGTTAAGAAGAAATTCACAATTTAATGACCTGATTCAAACCTGCAAATAGTGCATATACCAAGAATATTTGCCATATTTAATGCTAAAAAGTTTTAAAACTCTACCTCCTAAAAATACTATAGGCTGAAAGTAAATTTTATCATAATTTCAGATTTACCGGTATGCTTTAACCCATTACACCATAAATACCCCTTTTTACGCCTCTAAATTATTCCTCCTCTGAAGAACATATAGTTCCAATTTATACAATCAAGGATAAGTATTGTAAGAAATATTTTTGATATTCTAGCAGATAGTAGCTTAAAGCAGGCTGAAAGTAAAGCAGAATGTGCCTTATGGCACATTCTGCTTTACTTTCAACCTGCTTTAAGTGGGCATCTCTCTTCAAAACTAGAAACAGGCTATATGGTGTAATGGGTTAAAGATAGCAGTTAATTACTGTCTTGTAACTTTCAGAAGTTTATCCTATGTTTCAGGTCACAGTTTGATTTGATCCATTCCTTCCACAAACTGGGGACCACACAATACCCTTTTACAGTATCCTGGAATCTTGCTCATTGCCCAGACCAGTGTCTCTCCACATAAAGGCATATCAGTACACCAGGAAGAGAAACCATAGCCGAACATACTAGAGAGTGCTTCACCAAAAAATCACCCCAACATACTAGAGAGAGTTTCACCCAAACATACTAGAGAGTGCTTCTACCCATACAGCCCTCCATTATTGTTAGAGTGCGCAAATAGTCACACAAAACAAAAACTACATCATTTTGTTTTAGATCTTGCATAGTATCTTAAAAGGTGTGTGACATGTCTGATGGAAGAGAGGTCCCGAAATGTGCGTCAAGTACAAGTGGTTTGGCTGAAACCAAGGTTTAGCAGTTTCCTGTGTTGGTAGTATAAGGCTGACAAGTTTCAGCAACAATGACAAAGAACCATTTCGAAACTCTTGGTTTGAAACCAGGGGCAAAAGAAGACGATATAAAGAAGGCTTATCGAAACCTTGCCAAGCAGTGGCATCCAGACAAAAACAACCAGCATGGTGCAGAAGAAAAATTCAAAGAAATATCTGCAGCATATGAGTATCTGAAATGTGAGAATCGTCGAGAAATATTGGAAAGGGATTTAAACAAATCAAAACCAAACGAATCTTCTAGCTCGTATAATTTTAAAAGTGAATATAAAAGTAGTCAAAATGGAGAATCAGACAGTTACTGGTCTAAAAAGTTTGGCCAGAAATCAGAAAATAGATACAAGAATTCAACTTTTAGCAACTTTGCTGATGAAGGAAGAGATCCACCTTCTAATAAGAAAAAGGAACCAAAACCAAACCAGAAAAAGAAGAAATCTTCCAAACCCACGAACAGACAATTTTCACACGGTTGGAATCATATGGATGATGAGGAGGAGTACTATGATATTCCTCGCAGTGCTCATAGTGCTCACACCGCTGGCTCCAGACCCAACTTTTCATTTGCATTCAAGTCATTCGTAGATGATCTGGGAATGTCTTTCGATGCTTTCTTTATGGGACCATCTATGAGTGAACCGTTTCAATTTTCATCATTTTTCGATGGACCTGACCCGTTCACGGAATTCTTCCGACAAGGTATGTATGGTTGGTCAATGGTTTGCATGCACAGTAAAACATGTGTCAGAGCTCCAGATAAGGGGAGTATTTCAAAATCTAAAATCTTTATTACTGCATTAAACCCTATTGTGCTACTACTCATTAGAATCGTCTCTTTGAGACGATTCTAATGAGTAGTAACACCATAGGCTTTGGTGCTGAAATGAGTGAGAAAATTGTGTATTTGTTCAGTTCACTCCAATTTATCTGTTGTCCTCATGTGTCTTACTGTCACTCAAGACAAGAGTAAACATAAATGCGAGTGGCAGATAATGCAGGATAAAATGTAGTCCTTTGTTTTCTGGATTAATTTTGTCCAGCATTAAGCAGTGATGTGTTTTAACCCATTACCCCAAAGCCTATTTCTTGTTTCGAAAACAGGTGACCACTTAAAGCAGGCTGAAAGTAAAGCAGAATGCTCCCGAGGCGCATTCTGCTTTACTTTCAGCCTGCTTTAAGCTACAATCTACAGGGAAATAGAAAATGTTTCTTATTGCACATATTCCTGACTGTATAAATTGGAACTCTTTTCTTCAGTGGAGGAATAAATTTCAGCGTGTCACCTTGTGAGCATGGACCAAGGTTAAAGGTTTTCTGGATGCATTGTTTTAAAGCTTTTCAACATTTGTGCTAGGATGCTGAAATTTTGTATGGAGGTTCTCTTTGCGTCAAGCATTGCTGCCAAGGGTCAAACATTTGAAATTTGTCACTTGTCCTGCATAAAAGACAATGAAGGCAAGCCAAAAAATGCCCTGCATATTAGACAAAGAAGGGAAAAAGCATGCAGGACAAGTGGACGAGTATAATTTGTTTACCCCTGGATGCTATGCTCCTTAAAAAAGAGAATGACACTTGAAAATATCTTCCTGACAACAGGTTGATAGCTAATTCTGCTTTACTTTCAGTCTGCTTTCAGGGCTCCAGATAAGGGGAGTATTTCAAAAATTAAAATCTTTATTTCTGCATGAAACCCTATGGTGTCACTACTCATTAGAATCGTCTCGAAGAGACGATTCTAATGAGTAGTAACACCATAGGATTTGGTGCTGTATGAATGAGAAAATGTTTGAATTGTTCAGAATACTCCCTCTTATCTGGAGCCCTGGCTTTAAAATACCATCTTCTAGGATATAGAAACTATTTCTTATGGTGCATGTTCACTGTTCAGGTCTGTATAAATAAATTTTCAGTGGATGAATAAATTGAAGGTGTAAACATTTATAGTGAAATGGGTTAAAACAAGTTCTGCAGTCTGCGACTTGTATGATCATCAAAGTGTATTACAGACTTTGCCGTTGGCCATTTTGATAGTGTGAATCTGTAATTCTGACAGATAAATCTTTAAACAGATGCCTTATCTCAAGATAACCTTTTATTATTATTAACCTGTAGAACCAGCATTCCACTCTGAAGCAGTGTTCTGGTCTGTTCTGTTTACGAGGTTATACAGTGAAACCTCTCGAAACAGGCAGACATGACACTTGAAAAACAACGTTTTTGGTCTCTAAGCCCATCGGTAAAAAGTGGCAACTTAATGCATGATGAAAGTAAGACAGAAAGCTCCCAAAGGTGGTGTCTAAACCAGATATTTTATAACTGTGTTGGTCTTGAACAAGTGGAAGTCCTTTGATAACAGGTGGCAGCTTAATGCATGATGAAAGTAAGACAGTAAGCTCCTTTTGGGAGCTTACTGTTTTACTTTCATCCTGCATTAAGTACACTTGTCTTTTGTGGTCAACCTTCTTTTCCAAAGAGTGTTTTGTGTAGAGAGGTTTTTACTGTAGTGCTAAAAATAGATTGTGCTGTTTAAAAGATCTCATCATGTTTGGAATGATTCAGGATCATCTGTTTATATCATCAGTTCATGTACCATTTATGCTTAAACTCTTTCAACACTAAGTAACTCTTGTGGGTTATTAGGTTTTCTTGTGGATCCTTTACCAAAGTTTCCAAAAACGTCAACCAGTCTACTTGGATGTCTGGGTAGTTTAATATATACTGGTTTAAATTGGCAAACAGTTCAGGCCCTGATCAGAAGCCCTCTGATATGGGTCTACACTGTTTGCAAATGACATGAGTATATATATATATTTTAAACAGGTCAATGGTGTTGAAAGCTTTAATCTCTACCATGCTGTATTTATGGGTGTTGCAACTATACGTATTATCATCAAATTGTATTGCTACGACAACCTCTATAGGTATTATAACATTTGTATTGCTATGAAGTCAGTGTATACTGTGAGAAATGTTTGTCTACGAAAACAAAGTTGCCTTCGTAGCAATACAAATTTGTTATAATAAGTTGTCGTAGCAATACATTTCATCGTAATATCTAGTTGGCCCCCAGTGTAGCATAAGGGTAGCTTAAAGCAGGCTGAAATTAGAGCTGATTGCTCTTTAACCCATTACCCCATAGCCTGTTTCTAGTCTTGACGAAATGTGACCACTTAAAGCAGGTTGAAAGTAAAGCAGAATGCGCCTTAAAGAGCCTCGCAACCGGATTTAGCATTAAAAATAGTAATTTGTAAATATATGTCAAATGCTGATATAAATGGGTAAGATTTAGTTAAGGATATAATAAATTCTGTTAAAAAATGCATTTCAAAAAAGAGAAAAGAAGAAGCTCTGGTGGGATTCAAACCTGTGACCCTCCATGCGGAGACAAACATGAAAAATGAGGCAACGCCTTTACCACCTCGGCTACCAACGCTCTCTATATATATGGTAGCGAATTAACGTACTTCACTGGTAGCGATCGATAATACTTTATTTGGCTCGGTTTATGTCTGAGCCCGTTTAGAGAAGCAACAACAACAACTATACCGTCAGCTGACGCTGTAGAAAAACGATGGAAAATATCTAAAAAAAACTAAGATTCGGTGACAATTCTTGAGACTTTTTTTGGACTGATCATATTTTTTTAATGTCAGAAGCCAAATAATGCCACAAATTTGCTTTTATTTGAGTATTTTATTTTATTTTGACAAGTACACCATCCGGTTGCGAGTCGATTTAAGGCGCATTCTGCTTTACTTTCATCCTGCTTTAAGTTACAATCTGCTAGAAAATATTATTTTTTTCTTGTAATTCATATTCGAAACTATAAATTGGAACTTTTTCCTTAGTGGAGGAATAAATTAAAGGCGTATTATGGGGTAATTGGTTAAGGAGCATTTTGCTTTACTTTCAGCCTGCTTTAAGCAAGAATCTGTTATCCATTCTGAGAACAAGCTATGAGAGAAACGGTAATAATGACTTCACTCAGTTCACTGTAACAAATATACGCTACATTAAATCCATCAGCTGATGAGTACTGATTATTACACTGGTGACTATGAAAGAAAGGGTTATATTAACCCTTAGCCCGCCAATTAAATTGTCGTCTGTTATATTTCTCGTCTGCTTCAAGTTTCAAAGTGCTTCAAAGTTGCTCAAAATTGCTGAAAATTTTGTCCGAGTGTCAAACAGCTTGGATCCGGATGAGACGCCGAGTTACTCGGCGTCTCATCCGGATCCAAGCTGTTTGCATATGGAGCTATAGTCGTGAGTGGCAGGCTAAGGGTTAATACACAATTTACTTCACTAGTGCTTCTGTTACTATTTGCATGCTAGCAGCAAAACCATGACGACCTTTGCAAACAGTCTAGATCCAGATTAGACTTGGGAGCAGCCTGGCATCTCATCTAGATCAAAACTGTTTGAAACTGACCATTTTCTGAAAAGAAATATTGACAAAATTGTAACTTTAGAACAGAAGCTGACGACATTCATTGCAGATGACAGTATTTACTTTGCATTCAAAGAGTTAATCATCTGTGATAAAAAAAAACAAGCAAGTGCTAATAAGCCTTACAGGTAAAGAGGTGCCCTGAAGTCTTTTATGCTGGGTAATTTATTCATCTTCAGCAATTGTCGTCTGCACTTGTTCTAAAAATAGAATTTTTCAAAAGGGGGTCAGAGTGTCAATCAGTTTGGATCCTGATGAGACGCCGCGTTACGCTGCGTCTCATCAGGATCCAAACTGTTTGCAAAGGTTATCATGGTTTCACTGTTTGCATGCTAAGAGTTATTAGATTAGTCAACTCTTGGAACACTTAGAAAAAATATTTGCATTCAAAATTGTGTACGTCTTGGATAACCATTATATTCTTTTTCTATTCCATTCTTTTTCTGAAAACAAAACTATCTATGTGACAAACAGTTTAGATCCTGATCAGATGCCAACTTGCCAAGTACCTTGGCATCTGATCAGGATCAAAACTATTTGCGTTATTCAAGGTCAGTTCATAGTCAGCATTCTAAGGAGACCAGTTGGCATACATACTGAGGTGATATCATTGTTTCATAACTGACCTATATTATCGTAACATTCGTACCCAATGTCACATGGTCCGGTTGGCATGAACACTGGCCGACTCTGCTGAAAGTGTTCCAACCTTTCGACCACTTAATTACTTTCAGCTTAGGGTTCCATTATGTGCATACACATGGACTTGAACAGGTTCTTCTGTTTAATAAATACAGTGTAGACACCTATAGGAGCCCTCTGATCTGGGTCGACACTGTTTGCACATGTAATGATTATATTTTAAACAGGTCCATGGTGTTGAAAGAGTTAAGTCTTGTTTGCATTTGATCATTTCCAATCAACCAATATCACCCAAGTTCCAACCTTGGTTTGACCTTGACCTCATTTGAATTTTGATTCAAAATCTGTTGTAAAACAATCTCCTCTGAGAGACATATAAGTTTATTGTTTCACTTGCGATGGTGTGCCTTAACCCTTTCCCCCATAGAAGCGCCTTTTAGCGCATTCAGTTTATTCCTCCGCTGAAGAAAATAGTTCCAATTTATACAGTCATGAAAATGTATCATAAGAATTTTCTTTATTCTTGCAGGTGGAAGCTTAAAGCAGGCTGAAAGTAAAGCAGAATGGGCCCTAATGCGCATTCTGCTTTACTTTCAACCTGCTTTAAGTAGTCACCTATTTTCAAAACTAGAAACGGCCTATGGGGGAAAGGGTTAAGAGGGGATAAAGGCACCATATTTTAGATGCTGTTTAAAGTCGGTTAAAAGAACTTTCTGCTTTATTATGCCTGCAAATGAAATAGTCAGGCTACATGCTTTTTCGTGTGTCTGTCTGTCTGTCCACAACTATAACTTGGCCATGATTTTGGAACTGCATTGGATAGAGACTGTGTACTCAACTCAAGAAGCTCTCGAGTTCAGTACAATGTAGGTCATGTATGCTCAAGGTCAATTTAATATTTCAAAAGTCAAATAGGCTGAATTTAACCTTGGCCATAAGAGCAACAACGTCAACACATTACTTATTATGCATGTTTACACCTCAAGAAGTCCACTGAGCTGAGAGCAAGTTTGGTCTGTCAGATAAGGTCAATGATATTTAGAGGTCATGGTCACATCAGGGTGTTTCACAAACACATCTTGTTTTCAACCTGTTCTATGCAGCCACCTGTTTCGATGTTGGAAAAGTTTTCTATGACACATTTATCTATGAAGAAAAGGATGACTTGGTTTGATCTTGATTAGGTTGCCATGCAGTACTTTCAACCAGTTATTTAAGGGAATGATCAGGTCTGTACTCTAAGTAAGTCATCTTAGGATCAGGTTCCAAACGCCAGATCTTGAAGTTTCTCAAATATCAATAGAGATTGTGTCTGTTATATCTGCCAGTGCACATGTTTTGTTTGTTACATGTATATTGCATGTCAGCCATATAATCACCTGGGTGCCTTCGTCTATTTCTGACAGGTAGGTGAGTACATGGGTGCTCATTAACTTGCTTAATACTGAATACATAGTGACTGCTGGAAACGATATCTGCTTTATTCTGAAAATAATATCTTCTTTATACTTGTAGATTTACAGTCACAAATGGTTTGGATCTTGATCAGATGCGGATTTGTCATTATCTGATCTGGATCTAAACTGTTTACAAAGGTAAAGAAAACTGGGTTCTTGCATTAAAAGTGGTAACCATCATATCACAGAGAGATAAAAAGAGCTAACAATGAGACCTGGGTTATAATCACTTATGTACCACTTTATAAACATGATACATGAGCAGTTTTTAAAGACAGGTTGTCAGCTTAATGCAGAAGAAAAGAAATGCAGAAAGCTCCTTTAGGAGCTTTCTGCATTACTTTTATTCTGCATTAAGCAGTAACCTATCTCTTGAGAACCATTATTTGTAGATGGAATGGTTGCACGAGACACTCATGCCCTACTGTAGCTATGAATAGTATAGAACATGTGGTACAGATTCCTTCCTGGCACATCATACTATACAATATGAATTGTCTCATAATGTCTACCAGTCTTTAGTGAAATCATTGCCAAGAAATTATGTTTTCTTAATCTGGATCCAATCTGTATGGGACCTGATTTTTAACTGTTAATGAAACTTTTGAAGTTATAAATTTAAAAAATGGATAGAGGCAGAAAATAACTCAGTCATCAGAAGGATGAACAGTCAACCCTTAATTTAGCAGTTTTTCAAAGAAGAAACAAAATTTGAAATAGAGATTGTTAACTTGTTAAATGCAGAAAAAAGTAAAACTGTTACAGGAACTTTCTGCATTACTTTTAACCTGCAGTTAAAGTCAGTACTTGTCTTGGGTGCATACTGTGAATGAATGGTAGGTTGTCTAATACAGGTTAGACTGTATATCTGTCTCCTCACCATGAGTCAGGAGTGACTACCTCGTGTTTTTTGTGGCTGATGGTTTATGTCCAGTGTGAGCTGGCTTAGGTTTTTTTGCTGAAGCAGCTTCACGTTTATTGTATACATGTAGTCTGTATAATGAATATATATACAGCATCCACAACTGGACTAGAAGCGCCTTTTAACACATTTAATTTTAATAATTCCTCCGATGAAGCAAATAATTCCAATTTATACAGTAATGAATAATTATGTATTATAACTTTTATAAGAAATAGTTTCTATATTCTAGTAGATGGTAGCTTAAAGCTGGCTGAAAGTAAAGCAGAATGCGTTCTTAGGCGCATTCTGCTTTATTTTTAACCTGCTTTAAGTGGTCACCTATCTTTAATACTAGAAAATAGTCTATGTGGTAAAGGGTTAAATTCAAAAGTCTCAGAAAATAGGTATCCACTTGGACCATATAATATGCAGCACAGCCGAACTTCGGTATCTTAAACTGGCATGGAACTGACCCATATTTCTACATTTCAATTTAGATATTTTAAAAATTGACTTGGTCACGTTTTAACTTTAAAATATGGACATGTTTGACTTCAGCTAGTCAGAGATAGATGGAAGTTTCATTGTATTTGTAATCCACCTCTTTTATTTTAGCTCCAAAATGATTGGTCATTTGTGAACCAGATCAGACACTAGGTTATCTCGAAAAGTCACCATGCCTTTATGTATATTGAACAAAGGGTTATCACCAACTGAACATATTGGAGAACATAATACATCAGTGTCATAATCCTATCAGGACTCCAGATACACGTAAGAGGGAGTAAACTGAACAAATCAAACATTTTCTCACTCATTTCAGCTCCAAATCCTGTGGTGTTACTACTCATTAGAATCGTCTCGAAGAGACGATTCTAATGAGTAGTGACACCATAGGGTTTAATGCAGAAATAAAGATTTTAGTTTTTGAAATATTCCCCTTATCTGGAGCCCTGTGCAGGCTATGTATGACTTTGTCAGATTGCCCTGGCTTCACCGCCATCTACATTATCACTGCTTGAAAGAATGGTACCATCAGATTACATTGTGGAAACCTTGGGAAGTTGGTAGAACTGTAAATCAGGAAGTCTGCAAAGTTTATCTAGGAAAACTGCAAGTGAATTCACCTAGATAGCTGAAGAATGAAGCATCATTGTTTTAATGTCTTTAACAGACATAACTGTCAAACTGATATTTGCCAGCCATTGGATAAAATATAAAGATATACTAGATAGGTAGCATGCTTAATGAAGGACAAATGTAATGCAGAAAGCTTCCTGTGGAAGCTTTCTGCATGACTGTTGCCCTACATTAATTAAAGCTGCTTACGTACATGTCTTAAAAGGTTTAATTACGCCTTAACTCTTTGCATGCTAGCGGTGGCCGATACATGTACCACAGTGATTCCCCTATGCAGACAGTTTGGACCGTCATGAGACACCGCCTAATGCGGCGTCTCATCAGGATCAAAACTGTTTGACACTTCGACCCTGTTCTGAAAAGAAATGTTGAAACTTCTATTTTTAGAACAGTTGCAAACGACAATTTTTGCAGACGACATTGAGGTATTGGAATGGTAGTTTGATACAGATTTGACGGTTGTAAAAGAGCTAAAGAATGCTAGATGATGCCTGGTATACCTCAGTGTCTGGGCTGGGAGAAACTTATAATAGACCGGCAGCAATGAGGCTGATAATGAATTATTGCATGTATTGAAGTCTACTCATTATTATATTCTTGTGGAAAATAGTTTTTCTGGAATTTATCTAGAGCTTTCTCGTTTGCAAAATTAATATGAATGCAATACAAGATTTCCACTTTCATAAGGGAACCGTGAAAAATATGTTATTTTGCCCCGATACGGCATGCGCACGTTTGTGCTGAACAAATATTTCCATTGCAAACAGTTTGGAGCCCAATCAGAAGCCGGGTAACCTGGAGTCTGATCTGGCTCCTGGCTGTTTGCCATTGGTTTTAAAAAAAAAAAATATATTATAGTTTTCAAAATGGTATCTCACCGTATCTGCAATTTTGTTTTGCCATTGCATTCCGTTTTTAGCTCACCTGGCACAAAGTGCCAAGGTGAGCTATTCTGATCGTGCTATGTCCGTCGTCGTTAGTTCGTCCGTCGTTCGTTCGTTCGTCATCAACAATTTCTTTAAACGACATCTACTCCGAAACCACTCAATGAATTTTTACCAAACTTGGCAGAAATGATCCTTATATGGTCCTCTTTGAGAGTTGTTCAAATGTTTCCGGTCCGTTGCATATCTAGGTCACAGGAGCTAAAAATAGATTGTTTCAATAAAACCTTAAAAAATCTTCTTCTCTGAAACCACAGTACCCTGAGCTTAGATATTTGGCACAAAGCATCATCTATAGGTCCTCTATCAAGATTGTTCAAATTATGTCCCTGGGGTCAAAAATGACCCAGGGGTCACAAATTTACATAGAGTTATATAGTGAAATCTTCAAACCTCTTCTTCTCTGTAACTAATATAGCTAGAGCTTTGATATTTGGCATGGTGTAACTTCTAGAGGTACTTTACCAAGTTCAAATGTTTCCGGTTCGTTGCATATACAGGTCACAGGAGCTAAAAATAGATTGTTTCAATTAAAACTTAAAAAATCTTCTTCTCTGAAACCACAGTACCCTGAGCTTAGATATTTGGCAAAAAGCATCATCTACAGGTCCTCTATCAAGATTGTTCAAATTATGTCCCTGGGGTAAAAAATGACCCCACCCTGGGGGTCACAAATTTACATAGAGTTATATTGTGAAATATTCAAACCTCTTCTTCTCTGAAACTAATATGGCCAGAGCTTTGATATTTTGCTTGGTTTAACTTCTTGAGGTACTTTACTAATACTGTTCAAATCGTTCGGGTCCATTGCATATCTAGGTCACAGGAGCTAAAAATAGATTGTTTCAATAAAAACTTAAAAAATCTTCTTCTCTGAAACCGTCAGGCCCATACCCTTTTATATTTGGCATCTAGCTTTGCCTTATGGTCCTCTACCAATATTGTTCAAATCATGACCCCAGGGTCAAAAATGGACCCGCCCCGTGGCTTATCAGTTTTACATAGACTTCTACAGGAAAACCTATTTTCCGAGTTGTTTCAGTTTCATGCAACAGTCCTCATACATGCAATGACAAACTTCATTATGCATCAAGTATAACACAATAGTTCCTCAGGTGAGCGATTTAGGGCCGCATGCAGCTCTTGTATTGTACTCTCACCATGTTAGCTGTGAAACAATAAATAACTTTTGCAAACAGTTTGGATCCTGATGATATGCTGCATAATGTGACGTCTCATCCAGATCCAAACTGTTTGACACTCGGAACCTCTTTTAAAAATAGAAATTTTGAAAAATCTAGTTTTATAACAGTAACAGATGACAAAAGTTCCTGTTGAAAAAATTACCCAGTTTTCTCGAGCGTACAATGGGGAGGTAAAAACCTAGCTGTATACATATAGTTGTTGGGTCTACGTGCTGTAGAAACACTGACAGAAACTGCTATCTAACAGGGCTCCAGATAAGAGGGAGTAAACTGCACAAATCCAACATTTTCTCACTATTTTTAATATCAAATCCTATGATGTTCCTACTCATTAGAATTGTCTCTTCGAGACAATTCTAATGAGTAGTGACACCATAGGGTTTAAAGCAGTAATAAAGATATTAGTTTTTGAAATACCCCCTTATCTGGAGCTCTGTATCTAAGATTCATTGTTTCACCATAAAAACTATTCCTCTTCTTAGCAGTCTACAGATAAGCATTTGTATCTGCATAATGCTTTTTTAGGCCAAAACATTAAGGGTGTGGTTCATGTGACAATGGCACTGGGAACAGTAACAGAAAGATCAATGTTGGATGTAATGAAAATTAGTTTACTAAGATTGTATGTTTAGGTTCACAATATTTTAAGACTTTGTACTAATTGATATTGGTCAATAATAGATATACAATATAACGGTATTAGCGTCTCTATTCATATGGCCACTATTTGAGGTTAAATTATTCAGAGCTCCAGATAAGCCCACATACTCAATGAAATACGCGAACGTTTCGACCGTGAACGCGTTAATTTCAAAATATTGAAGTACTATGTACGCGAGAAATTCTCGGGGACGCGTGTATTAATTCAAAAGCCGAGTTTTTGTCATACCAATATTTGCAAATAGTCAACCGCGACATGTCAATTTTTATTGATTTGCGGTCTCTTAATGAAGCTTCGTTTTATCGTATGGTAATTTTTTACTTGCGCACCATTAGCAAAGGGAGGTTACTATGCACACTCGCATATACATCTATATCTTCATTGGTAAATGGACGATAAAATCCAAGTTCTCCGAAAAGCGTTTTGGTTGAAAACCTCGCAACAAAATGTCAATCTTAGCATGGAAGATTCAGAAAAACGATAGAAAGTTGAAAACCGTCTGTTGTCAGCTATCTGATTTATAAGAAACTAACACCTAATGAAACTTGTGGTAGGCGTAGTTTGTTGAACAATATAAATTCGAACGTTGTTTCATCGGCGGAGAAAAAAACCCGCATAAGCGGCTAAAATGTTTGATTCTTGAAAATCTTAATTTACATACACGTAGGTAAATTACGATTTTGAAGAATCTAATATTTTATCTTGTACTTCTACTTAAATATTACTCCCTACTGTCAATTTCTGACAATGACAGGGAGGTCGGGGGCAGTGTTAAAAAGTAAAACATAATGATAAACAATGCAGATCTCGAGCTGAAAGATCAATTATAAACAGAGGTTAAAAAAGTTTAAAAACAACTCATGCAGTTAGGGGTTGTGAGATCTGAGGCTGGCAGTGAAGCTTGTGAGACTGTCACTGGCCTTAGTGCTGTGTGGTAGTTTATTTCAAAGTCTGATGGTACGTGGAAAGAATGAGTTTGAGTGATACTGTGTCCTAGTAGAGAAAGGTATGATAAAGTTGAGATTTCTGGATGGATGGAGATGTTTATGGTCTACAACTATTAGGTTATTTGATACTTTGTATAGCATAATTACTGAGGCATAATTTTTCCTTTCTTCTAAAGCTGGCCATTTAACCCGCGATCTGCCGATGAATTGAAAATCCATGTGTACTGATTAAAAAATCTGGGGACTGATTGTTTTCAAAATTGATCAGTACTGTACTGATTAGAAGCAAAATTATCTGGAGCCCTGTTATTGGTGTTTAAGGCAGGTGGCTGCTTAAAGAAAGATGAAAGTAATACAGAAAGCTTTTAGCTATCACTTATCTCTAAAATAACCAATTAATATTCGTTTTTAGTGGTCGTAATGGAGAGGTGTTACTGTAGTATTTCCTAATTTCCTACATACAGTCAATCCAAGAAAACCCATTCAATAAATCAGGTTGAAAGTAAAGCAGAATGCGCCTTATAGCTGCTTTAGATACAGCATAATTTAAGCTATCATCTGCTTAGATATCATATTGTACATATCCTTGACAGTATAAATTGGAACTACATGTATTTACATTGGTTGAGGAATAAATCAAAGGCGTAAATAGGCATATTTAAAGAATAAGACTTAACTCTTTCCTCCCTGAAACTTTAAATGGACAATTCCAGTTTCCATTTTAGTCTAAACCATTTCTGACTTTTAAGGGTTGTTTTTGTCAATGTTTGGCATTGTGACAAACAGTGAAGACCCTGATCAGAGGGCTCCTTTCGGAGCCCTCTGATCAGGGTCTTTACTGTTTGCGTAGGACAAGTGTACTATTCACATGTACACTGTTTGAAAAGCACGCCTATATGCGGGACTAGGGTTCACAGAGTTAAAGTAATGTAGCTGAGAAAACTATATACACATGTATATATGTCTGAAAATTCCAATCCTTTTGTTCTGCAGTAAGCAGTGTACTGTGTTAAACACAAATCTCAATACCTCTTTATTGAAGACACTTGGGCTTATCTGTAGTTGGGTTTGTCATAACTTAGAGGACAATTACCAATTCTCAGTACACGGCTCACATATGTTTCTAATTATTGTTAGTCTAGCTACACTATAATAATATCATTTATAAATACAATACAATTAACCACATTTATGTGATCAATCAATAGAAGACGTACCCATTGTAGTAATTAATACTGAAAATACACTGTACTTTGTCCTACAGGAGCTTTCTTCATTGTTTCTATCCTACATTAAGCTGAAAAAGAAGTTAACATTCTGTTTATATGTGGCTTGGTAGACTCATGCAAGAGAAATGAATTTAAAGCCCCAATAGAAGCTTTCTGATTTATTTTTTTCTGCAATAAAGTGTTGTCTGTGTTTTGCTTCTACAAAAATGACACACAAGTTTCACCACAGATTGAAAACTCTCTTGTCACTGTACATGGGCTGAAATGTTCATTTTAGATTTTATAAATTATAAGGGAGTTTTATTCCTTGATTTGTATACCATGCATAGTGTCCAGCATCATGTGTTCATTCCTTCTTTCAATGCATCACCCATACCTAGTTCTATACAGGGTTCCAGATAAGGGGAAGTAAACATTTTATCACCGCATCCTATGGTGTTACTACTCATTAGAATTGTCTCGAAGAGACAATTCTAATGAGTAGTAACACCATAGTGTTTAAAGCAGAAATAAAGATTTCAATGTTTGAAATACATGTACTCCCTTTATCTGGAACGTACCCGGCTGTCTATAGAAACAGTGTGAATCATGTTTCATCACCCTTGTTTACCTATTTGTTCACCCTTATCCTGCTGAGCATAGCTAGAATTACGTGAGCAAACAGTTTTGATTCAGATCAGATGGCAAGTTATTCAGCATCTGATCTTGATCAAAACCTTTGGACATTTGTATTTTAGGTATCTTCAATTCATAAATTATGTGATACTTTTCATTTGGGAAAAAACTCAAGTATCAATGCAATGGTATAGCAGGATAAAGGTTAATTAGATTTATCACATAGAATTACCCATGTGAATGATTATGTGTCCAATCAGATTTTAGAGTATGAATTTTCCGACTCTTATTTGAATATAAATTGGATCAGTGACATTTTGGTTAGAGCTTTTAGGTTTCAATTTGGAAAATTTAAAGTTTTTTTTTATTCTGCTTGTTTTAACTAGTATTTTACTTTTCTAGTTAATTTCAAAACTATTTTGACAACCTCTTTGCCTGTACTTATAATATATAATATATATAAATAATAAAATTGCAATTTCTGAAGGACACATCATCATCTACAAAATTAATACATTTGGGAATTCTGTTTTACCTCAATTACCTGCTATATAGTTTACAACTGATGCATGTACCCTCTACCCCTATAGGTTCGCTTTACTCTCTACGCAAAGGCCCCTCTCCACGACGACCCCGAAAGCATGACACGGCCCCAGAAGAAGGGGCAGAAGGGCTTGACCCCGAGTACCTGTTTACCCCACCCAGCACCCAGCGAGCAGGCGGCTCAAGTTACAGTAATAAGGAGAATTTGTATACAGACAATGACACTACAGTTAAAGATGAATCTGATGACGGTATTATTGTTGTTGTTGTTGTTTTTGTCATGTTTTAAAATGTTATTGAACAGTAATTGAACAGTTAAGTCCAGTCATCATCTTTCATACTTGAAATATTTGATTAGGTAATGGGTTAAAACAGTTCACAGGTTTAAAGCAGGCTGAAAGTAAAACAGAAAGCTCCTCTAGGAGCTTTCTGCTTTACCATCACTATGCTTTAAACATGATGGCCTGTCAAGGAACTTTTCTATGATTCTTCAACAGGGCAAAGTAAAAGTAGAAAAAGTTATCTCCATAAGGAAAATGTATAAATGTGCTAAAGGGTGCTTTGACGGGAAAAGTAAATCAGTAAATACAGTAAAACCTCTCTATTAAGATCAGTAAATTGTTTGAACTATTAGGTTTTTATGACAGGTGACTGCTTAAAGCAAGATGACCTTGCTATAAGCTGTCACCTGTCTTTTTAGCTCACCTGGCACAAAGTGCCAAGGTGAGCTATTCTGATCGTGCTATGTCCGTCGTCAGTCGTCCGTCCGTCGTCAACAATTTCTTTAAATGACATCTCCTCCTAAACTACTGGATGGATTTAAACCAAACTTGGCAGAAATGATTATTATATAGTCCTCTTTGAAAGTTGTTCAAATGTTTCCGGTCCGTTGCATATCTAGGTCACAGGAGCTAAAAATAGATCATTTCAATAAAAACTTAAAAAATCTTCTTCTCTGAAACCACAGTACCCTGAGCTTAGATATTTGGCACAAAGCATCATCTTTAGGTCCTCTATCAAGATTGTTCAAATTATGTCCCTGGGGTCAAAAATGGCCCCGCCCCGGGGGTCACAAATTTACATAGAGTTATATAGTGAAATCTTCAAACGTCTTCTCCTATGAAACTAATATAGCTAGAGCTTTGATATTTGGCATGGTGTAACTTCTAGAGGTATTTTACCAATATTGTCCAAATGTTTCCGGTCCGTTGCATATCTAGGTCACAGGAGCTAAAAATAGATTGTTTCAATAAAAACTTAAAAAATCTTCTTCTCTGAAACCACAGTACCCTGAGCTTAGATATTTGGCACAAAGCATCATCTATAGGTCCTCTATCAAGATTGTTCAAATTAAGTCCCTGGGGTCAAAAAAGGCCCACGCCCCGGTGGTCACAAATTTACATATAGCTATATAGAGAAATCTTCAAACCTCTTCTTCTCTGAAACTAATATAGCTAGAGCTTTTATATTTTGCATGGTGTAATTTCTAGAGGTACTTTACCGATATAGTTCAAATGGTTCCGGTCCGTTGCATATCTAGGTCACAGGAGCTAAAAATAGATTTTTTCAATAAAAACTTAAACAAGAAATATCTTTAAAAAAGATATTCGGCGAAATGGGTGGTGAAGGTAATGCTGTATATGGAATTGATTTTATCCAAGTTGCAATAAATAGGATGGTAAATCAGGATATTAAGCTTAATATTTATCTAATAAGACACGCGCAGTAATCTACGACCACATACATATAATCAAAGACTGAAGGTCTTGAGAGTCGCCAAGAATGAGTTTTTGCAAATTTCCACTTCCATCTTTATAAGCCAATTGAATTGCACTTACTTCTTCCTAGGATGTGACTGAAAGTGATGAGAATTTTTAAAGACAGATCTAGATCACGGAATTATACTTCCATGTCTAGATCTACGTGTATAATTTTTATTTTGTAATTTGTAGATACCATAAATTACTAAAATTCGTATGTGTGTGCTCTTTTGTTAGTTGTTTATACTTTAAATATGGTTTGATTGTTTAAATATTCTCAATCACCTGATTTTGATTTGAGATTTTTGGAAAGCACCCCCGAAATATGCCGAATATGAATTGTTTGAAACGACCCCTCAAATGAGAAATTCATGTTGCCACCGGTAAATAAACTTCAAGAATTTGTGTATGGAATTTGTCTTGTAGAGTTAGTTCTATGTTCTGATTTATTATAATATCTACAAAGTGTAGCAATGTACGTTTTAGGTATCTACGTGTTGTTGGGTAGAGATTGCGATCGCGTTAAAAAAATCACGGTTTGTTTACATTTGAAGTCACAGATTTGCGCATGTGCTGGAGGAAAACGGTGTTAACACAAAAAATACCCATCGAAATCTTTTCGATATCTAGGTTAAATTCAAACGCCAGTTTTCTCGTAATCTCACTGAATTGTTACTGCTATTCTTTCTTTTTCATATACTTGGTACTAGATTAAAATTATGATCAATTCTATTATGAACAATTTCGTTCTGATTTGCAGAACGCATCAAATCATTGCCGAACTTGAGACAATATGTCATATCTTAAAATAGAAACACTATGTCATTCAAATCACTACCTAACGGTCGGGACACGTAAAATTTCTCAGTTATAACTCACTAGCAGTAGCGGAAAGGCGTGTTTACTACTGGTACCGCTACATAGCAAATCAGCCTATAACAGTCTGTGTCTCTTATTTTACAAATTTGTAAAAGTCAGTAGTCAAGTCTAACCGCTACCCAATCAGACTATTCGATTTTAAGCACGTGTCCTTAAGCTTTCATTTCTGGTCATTCACGACTGGTTGGGCCATATAAGGTTTGAGGCTCAATGAGAAATCAGACAGCTACGCCGAAAAATCTTCTTCTCTGAAACCATGGTACCCTGAGCTTAGATATTTGGCACAAAGCATCATATTCAGGTCCTCTATCAAGATTGTTCAAATTATGTATGGTCAAAAATGACCCCGCCCTGGGGGTCACAAATTTAGAAAGAGTTATATAGTGAAATCTTCAAACCTCTTCTTGTCTGAAACTAATATGGCTAGAGCTTTAGTATTTGGCCTAGTGTAACTTCTAGAGGTACTTTACCAATATTGTTCAAACTGTTGCGGTCCGTTGAATATCTAGGTCACAGGAGCTAAAAATAGAGGGTTTTTTTTCAATAAAAACTTAAAAAATCTTCTTCTCTGAAACCACAATACCTTGAGCTTAGATATTTTGCACAAAGCATCATATCTTCAGTTCCTCTATCAAGATTGTTCAAATTATGCCCCTGGGGTAAAAAATGACCCTGCCCGGGGGTCGTAATTTTACATAGAGTTATATAGTGAAATCTTCAAACCTCTTCTTCTCTGAAAGTAATATAGCTAGAGCTTTGATATTTGGCAAAGTGTAACTTCTAGAGGTATATTTTACCAATATTGTTCAAATGGTTCCGGTCCGTTGCATATCTAGGTCACAGGAGCTAAAAATAGATTTTTTTTAATATAAAGCTTAAAAAATCTTCTCTTAAACTAACAGTACCCTAAGCTTAGCTATTCTGCACTCAGCATCATCCAATCAGCAAATGGCACAATCATATTGTCATAATTTCTCAGCTTTCCAAGATATGTTACATTTACATCAACGGTCCCAGGTGAGCGATTTAGAGCTGTATACGACTCTTGTTTACAATTAATTAGCCTCCTTTTAAATGGCCGTAATAGAGAGGTTTTCCTGTATATATGCTCTTTCTTGCAGATCAGAGTGATGGAGTGACAAACAGTTTCAGTCCTAATCAGATGTCAAGTGACTGGGCATCTGATCTGGATTAAAACTGTCGGCAATTTTCCACTTAAAGTTTCAAGAGTTAACCCCTTAACCCATAAATACTGCTTTAAATTATTATTTCACTGAAGAAAATACTTCAAATTAATACAGTCATAAATATATATCATAAGAAATATTTTCTATATCCCAGCAGATTGCGGCTTAAAGCAAGCTGAAAATATAGCAGAATGTGCCTTCTTCTTTATTTTCAACCTGCTTTAAGTGACCACCTGTCTTCAAAACTAGAAACTCTGGCTATTGGGGAATGGGTTAAAGGGTTTAGATGTTTCTATAGTGAATAGCATACAATAGAGAATACAATATGCAATGCTTAGACATGTTGATTACAAACTGTTGTTTATTTGCAGATGACATGGACAGTCGACTGTTCAAGTGCACATACTGTGAGAGAAGAATGCCGTTCAGTCAGCTGGTAATTACCACGTATCTTGACCCTTCTTCCACTAAATAGTCATAACTATAATGCATACTTGCAGAGTGCTCCCTCCCTACAGCAACACCCAATAGGAGACAAAAAGATTGTGTGTATTTTGTAAGGAGGAAGTTATTATAGGGAGGGACATTTGCAAACAGCTTGAATTCATATCAGACGTTGCATACATCTCAGCTAAAAGATTGTTTTCTGTGTGTTACATCCCACACACTGACCTCTCTGTGTGTACTATAAATAGCATAGCTGCGGGGGGGCGGGGAATGATATCTATAGTACCGAATTCCTGAGTTAGCGAGTAGACTCTTTAGCTCAGAGGTTATGGTATTAGACTATCACGCCAGCGCCCTGGGTTCGACCCCCGCCCGGGGAGTTTCATAATTTCCGATGTGGATTTTCTGCTATGCTTCGTTACGGGAGTTCTTAGTTAGATGTGTTTAAGCAGAAAGCTCCTGTATGAACTTTCTGCTTTATACTCCGCCTACATAAGCACAAAATATATGGTAGCGTTAAGCTGTCACCTGAGTAAACATCATTAGTGAGTAAGTACATCTTAGCTTAAGGTGCATTTTGCTTTATTTTCAGCCTGCTTTAAGCTACCATCTGCTAGGATATAGAATATATTTCTTACAGTTCATATTCATGGCTGTTTAATTGATTGAGTTGGGTTTTACAACATGGCTGTGTAAAGTGGAACTATTTGCTTCAGTGGAGGAGTTAATTTAATGGATAGAAGTGTGTATCCCTGGGGTAAAGGGTTGAGCAGAACTGTTGCAAAAACATCCTAAGTTGCTACTTTTGAGGAATGGGTGCTTTGCATTCTGGGTAAATTTTGGTCTGCCAAAATTGTCGTCTGCAACAGTTTACTGTTCTAAAAAACTGTTTGCAAAGGTAATCAATTTGGCACATGTATCAGTCACTAGCATGCAAAGAGTTAATGAAAAAAATCACAGTGTCATAATGCTGTAAATTTACTTACAAATCCCAGTAATTCACAGCTAAGCTTTAGAGACATTTTTTGTAAGCATCTGCACTCTTTACAAGATTCTGGAAAAATTGTCTGCATTTAGTCTCAGATTTGTTTCTGCTAATTATTTTATCAGATGTTAATTAATGCACCCTGGATCCTGAGGAGGCGCTAATTTAGATAAGATCCCTTTGGTACCAAACTTTTATAAAAATGTTCCCATAACCCTTTACCCCCATAGACTGTTTCTGGTATTGAAAATAGGTCAGGGATTTCCCCAGGCCGTTTTCGCCTGTCGCAGGCGACATGCCTTCCTTCCAGGCGGTCTCTTCGCGACATGCTTTGATCTGGCCGACATGTCTTAATCCGTAGAGCGACTAGCCTTAATCAGGGCTCTGTGTTGTGTATTCCAGTAATTATTTCATATGCCAAACGCCGTCACGCGCGTCGGGCGTGTGATTAGCTTCATCAACCAATCAGGAGCCGAATTTCCTTATCTAAACGGTGATTGACAGGCACTCGTTCCATTTTGAGCGAGATTAACTTTTGATTGACGTTTCTAAAACCGCTAGTGCGAGTAGATTCTACAACATGGCTAACTTTACAAACAGCGACTTGAATGATTTTTGGAATTCAAGCTACGAACAACGCTGAAAGAAAAATAAATACTAGCGGAAACCGGAATCTCGGACATTCCTTTTCCCGAATTTAACATTCATAAGATTATTAACGGTGGACTGAAAATTCGCCGCGAATAATGAGACGTGAAATCGCGTGTCGCCTCGGAAAAATATTCTCGATACGGGGCCTGTTAAATAAGGAAATTCTCCGCAAATACAGAACAAACAAATGTTTCAAATGACTATAAATTACCTTTTAGAATTTATTTCCTCAATAATCACGTAACAGACGCAAACAGTATTCCAAACTTCCGAAATGAAATCCAAATGCGCGGCATGCTTCGAACTTTGTCACATGTCTTTACTTGTAATTGGTTATCAAATAGATCTAGACTAGGTAATTCCCAGCGTCTTTTTTTTTAAAACATCCAATTAGATTAGACGTTATAAACTTCCATTTAGAATGACAGGAAATTAACATAAATTGCGATGTTTAAAATTAGCACTTATTCGTATGCAATGGCTATCGACGTGGAAGACGTTTTTCGTGGGAGTTCCGGGAAAAAAGTTACAAGAGAAGAACAAAAGCAACACATACACGCGGGAAACGATGAATCTCTTAAAATAGCTTTCTGGTATTTTTGGTAAATTGAAATTGAATACTTGGAGATTAAATATTGAAACAGAAAACAATCGTGACAACAAATATTCAAGTAGACTTGGATTTATCTCATGACAGTCTAATTAATTCTTCAGAGTTAAAAGTTGTTTTCTGTTTTTATGATGGATGGATGTTTAGAGCAGGCTTAAAGTAAAAATGAATCCTCCATTTGACATTCACTTGCCGGGATGCAGGGAAATTTTCTATGCTCTTAACCCACAGGTTTTTTTATATTTTTTTTTACTAAACCTCCATTATATTACCGCATCTAGATCTATCTTCGATAGAGTACAAAAACAATTTCTTTTCTTTAACCTCAAGGGAACAGTAAAGGCATAAAAACGTATCTCAAATGGCTATGAGGAATACGAGTTTAAATATGATACATTTAAATCACCATGCACTGTACTTAATTCTAAATAAGGGTAGGTGTTTGTGTGTATGTTTGACTGTGTGTGGCAAGTTAATGTTTAACCGTTTCAAATAAATTCTTTGATTAAGTTTATGAGACTTATGAATGTTTTTCCAAAAACATAAGTAAGACAACCAGTTTTTCCCTGGCCAGGGGCTTCCTGTTCTGGATCTACTGTTTGCAGCACAAGCCCTACCTACTTGTTTCTGCATTTCTGTTTCAGAATTTATTTATTTGAAAACAAAAGTGAGCATTTCTAGTATTTGTATGTATTATCTGATTGAGTGTGACAGTAGTGTAGTATGTATAGCAGAGAAAATTGAAAATGTGTGTACATTTCACATGCTTTAAACTTTCAAATACTGATTTGTTAAAAAGACTGTTCCATTTTGGTCAAGCCACTACATGTTGTTTGTGGTTTCTGTCAATAGTATTTTTTCCAAACACTTTACAATCTTGTAAATGGCACTGACACTGATTAGAGGACTCACACAGGAGACCAGACTGGGTCTACGTTTTTCCATAAGTCCAGACATTCATAGTTTCCACATCCTAGTTTCTGGATATTTTTTATGTAATTATGTATAAAATAAGTGAATTAAAATGTGTTTCAGCTATTTATCATTTTTGTGCTTTAACAACTTGTAAGGTTTTACAATGTAATACTTTGTTGCAAAATAATGGAAAGCTGCTTAATGCAAGTTGCAGTCAGCAACTGTACTGGGAAATCAGCAGGTACATGTATTATAGTAAACTTTAGTTATGAATTGTAACTTAAATATTGGTGCTGAACTTAAAAACAAAAGCCCTACACACACAATATCTAGGAAACAGAATAATACTTATTTCAGCCATTTCCATATAAACACACTATACAATGTAGTATACACTACATATATGTATTGCTAAAAATGCACTATTTCATTGATTAAAGAGCAAAAAATTTCGCCGCAGCGTGGGAGGGAGAGCCCTCCCGCACCCTCCCCCTATGCCCCAAATTCAACATGCCTTCAGAAAATCCTGGGGAAATCCCTGTAGGTGACCACTTAAAACAGATTGCCTGCTTTAAGTTCTCATCTGCTAGAATTTAGAAAATATATATTTATGGCACATGTTTATGACTGTTTAAATTGGGACTATTTTCGTCAGTGGAGGAATATATTAAATGCGCTAAAAGTCGCTTCTATTGGGGAAAGGGTTAAAGCTACAACAAGTATAACTCCAGATTAGATAATATACTGTGGCAAAATTTACAGAGCTCCAGATAAGTGCAATATTTCAAAAACTAAACTCTTTATGTCTGCATTAAACCCTATGGTGTGACTACTCATTAGACTTTTCTCTTCGAGACAATTCTAATGATTAGTTACATCATAGGGTTTGGTGCAGACATAAGGGAGAAAATGTTTGAAAACTTGGGTTTACTCCCTCTTATAGATGTCGAGTCCTGAATTAAACTCAAGTTGTGAATACTGGTTTTTAAAACATCTCTTTTTGTCAACCTAGTCATGTAACTGTTTTATTAGAGAATAGTCTACTTTTAGTTACAACTGCTTAGATATTAACTCATTGGAAAAACGAAAAGACCGAAAGCAACTTACAGTATAATAAAAGTAAAACAAAAAACCTCAACAGCTTGCCTTTATAAACATCAAACTGGCAAAAACACAAAAATGAAGCTGTATTTCTAGTTGTAAAATTTGGACTAACCGAAATGTGATTAATGATATCAGGAGCTATGCTTAAAAAGCATTTGAGTTGAGTCTGAGTTCTTTGTCAAGCATTTGATTGGTCAGATTTGAGCCTATCTGACCATCAAATGCTTGACAATGAACTCAGACTCAACTCAAATGCTTTTTAAGCACTGGGCCAGAGCTCCAGATAAGAGGGAGTAAAGTGAGCAATTTCAACATTTTCTCACTCATTTCTGCACCAAATCCTATGGTGGTACTACTCAATAGAAATTTCTCTTCAAGACGATTCTAATAGTGACTACATAGGATGCAGAAATTAAGATTTTAGTTTTTGAAATACTCCCTTTATCTGGAGCTCTGTAATATTCGTTCATGCTTTTTCTTCAGTCAACTCATGAGCCAGGTTGTGCTCTTCGACGTGGAGGTAAGTTTGAACCACCTCCAGAGGAAGAGTATGATAATTACAATCATTACGAGTACGAGAGTCCAGATGAGGATCAATATCCACAGAAAACTGGCGACTGGCGGCAGACCCACCAGGAGTTGTTACGCAACATTCGTAGAGCAAAGGCTAGACACTCTGCTGGATCTCGGATGACCTCAGACACGCCTCGTATGTCAACTGACACAAACAAGTCCACAACAGATGAAACTCTCAGTAAGTTATGTTTAACTCATTACCCCATAAATATAGCCTTTTAACGCTTCTAATTTATTCCTCCTTTGAAGAAAATTGTTCCAATTAATTAAGTCTTGAATAGGTATCATAAGAAATATTTTCTTTGTTCTTGCAGATGGAAGCTTAAAGCAGGCTGAAAGTAAAGCAGAATGTGCCTTAAGGCGCATTCTGCTTTTCTTTCAACCTGCTTTAAGTGATCATCTTTCCTTAAAACTAGAAATAGGTTATGGGGTTATGGGTTAATGAGTACAGCATTTTAAGACATAGTTAGGTGACCTTTGACCTTGATCTGTTGGGTCAACATTAAAGTTTTGTGATAACCCTTTACCTCATAGCCTGTTTCTAGTTTTGAAGACAGGTGACCACTTAAAGCAGGTTGAAAGTAAAGCAGAATGTGCCCTAAGGCACATTCTGCTTTACTTTCAGCCTGCTTTTAGCTAAAATCTGCAAGGCTATATGAAATATTTGTAATGGTAATTGCTCATGAGGGTATAAACTGGAACTATTTTCTTCAGCGGAGGAATAAATAAAATAGGCTAAAAGTCGCTTGTATGGGGGAAAGGGTTAAAGTATGTTTTTGACTAACTACTGCACCTGCGGTCATGAAACTTCATTATGCTGATGCGCCAAAATGAGTCCACCACATTGCACCGCTAAACTCAAGTTACAATGTATTGAGATTTGATTGAGTCCATAACATTTTTCACTGTTATCTATTTGTCACAACAGCACAGACACGGTGTAAATGGTGTGGCCGATACTTCAGTAATCCTGCAGCACGCCATCACATACCATTCTGTGAGAAATGGACAAAGGAGCACGGAACTCCTCTTAATCCAGCAGGGAAATCAACAGCCAGAGATAAAGGAAGCAAGAATCAGAAAGCAAAAGAGGTACGGTAAAAAAGTTATAAATAGGGACACCCTGTCCCTATATAACGGCTGTTATTATCCTAAAATTTGAATTTGTTGCTTTTATTACACAGTAATTTGTCCAAAAGGATGTGAACTGAATAGCAAACAGTATAGACCCTGATCAGACTGCTCCTGAGGGAGCAGTCCGATCAGGGTCTACACCGTTTACTCAGGACTATCTGTCCCAGTACTTAAGTCATTACCTAAATACATTCAAACATTTAGCTGTGTGAAAAGAATTATAGGGAAATGTTCTATCTTAATTCCTAGGGAGATTTTCACATTAAAATCTGACTCAACCCTTCCTTCATAGCCATAATTGTAAATTACCTATAATCAGCTGAAATTCAATACATACTACAGTGTTCCCTCTCTACAATGGACCTTCCAACAACGACTCCCTCCTTACAACGACCCTTGTCGCTGTTCCCTAAAATGACAATTATGTCTAACCTATTCACGGCTGCAATGTTGTCCGCTTAAAATTGTCGTCTGCTGCTTTTCTCAAAATTACATAATTGACATTTTGACAGAAATAACTTTTAATGGGGAGTGACAAACAGCTTGAATCCAGATCAGACGCCGCTTTACGCGGCGTCTGATCTGGATTCAAGCTGTTTGCAAATGTAAGCCAATCTCCCTCCCTATAACGACTCACTCGGAACAACGCACACAATTCTTGTCTCTCATTGGGTGTCGTTGTAGAGAGGGAACGCTGTAGTATTTTGTTTACGCCAAGCAGCTCTTTCAATCAAGGTTAAAGTAAAGCATAAAACAGTTATAGGAGACAGGTCTGGTGAGGGTCTACACTGACTATCACCAGCATTTCTTGTATTTTGTTACCTAAAGGTTAGCAAGATTTCACGGCTAGCATGCTAAGACTTGAAATCTATATGAAAGACAATTCTAACATAATGGGTTGGATGGAGACATAAAAATTTCAGTATTTAATCTTACAATGCTCAACGTTTTATTTGTTTCTACATCTTTTCAGAGGAATTACCTGTCCGTTAATGTACATTTTGTTACTTGCAGTATGCTAAGCACATACCCAAGCCTAGAGCTCATTCTGAAGAGAAGAGTTTCGAGCCTGAGTCCCCCACCTCACCTAGGAGTTCTTTCGATAACTTCCAGCCAGACTTTGGTAGCAAGCGAGAAACCATGAGTATGATTTATTTTTTACCCTTACACAACAGGCTAACATTTTCAAACAGTTCGGATCCAGATCAGATGTCAAGTAACTACTTGTCTGACCAGGGTCCAAACTTTTTGACACTTGTAAAAATGTTCCTTCAATGAAAATGCCTAGAGTCTACTGTTAACCCAATACCCCATAGCTTGTTTTCACTATTGAAGACAGATGGTTCCTTAAAGCAGACTGAAAGTAAACCAGAATGCACCTTAAGGTGCATTATGCTTTACTTTCAATCTGCTTTAAGCCACCATCTGCTAGGATGTAGAAAATATTTCTTATGATACATATTCATTACTATAAATTGGATATATTTTTTCAGTGGAGGAATACATTAAATGTGTAAAAATGTGTATCTATGGAGTTAACTCTTTCCTCCCTGAAACTTTAAATGGACAATTCCAGTTTCCATTTTAGTCTAGTCCGTTACTGACTTTTAAGGGTTGTTTTTGCCTTTGTTTGGCAATATGACAAACAGTGAAGACCCTGATCAGAGGGCTCCTTTCGGAGCCCTCTGATCTGGGTCTTCACTGTTTGCACAGGACAAGTGTACTATTCACATGTACACTGTTTGAAAAGGACGCCTATATGCGGGACTAGGGGTTAAAGGGTTAAGGGAGAACAAAGTTTAAGCTGGTTTTATTTTCATTTGTAGACAAACAAACCCCATCCTCAGGCACTGGTCTTCATGCTTCCACCAGCTACACTCCTAGAGGTATGCACCCTTCATGTTTGCTCTCAGTTTAATCTATTGTCCAAAACTTTTACCATAGGTACAGTGGAGATGACGTTATTCTTTTTCCCATTAAACGCAAAGCAAACACAAAGGCATTGCAATAAAATGTAGAAAATGTCAACTTTTTGACAATTGCTGATTTTAATCTGAGTGGCAAACAGTTTGGAGCCTGATCAGACGCCGGGTTACCCGGCGTCTGATCTGGCTCCAAACTGTTTGCAATGGAAATAATAGTTTTAGGGTAATTGCATTTATTAGGAAAGAATAACTTCTTCTCCACTTTATGTATCCAAAACTTTTACCTTGGATATAAATGATAAGACATGTGTGGTGTCTGAAGGAACTGTATCTTTTTCCAGTAACTAGTGAACTGATTGTGAGAGAGATAATATCAGCCATGAGTTCAGTAAGGAAATCTATGGCCGTCGTTGGCCATCGATTGCGAGTTGGATACCGGTCTGAAATACAGGGAGAAAACGTTATTCTTCCGTTTAAACGCAAACGCATTGGAATGAAATGTAGAAAATGACAACTTTTCGACAATTCTGACTGGCGAGCAGTTTTAATCTGAGTGGCAAACAGTTTGGAGCCTGATTTGACGCCCGGTTACCCGGCGTCTGATCTGGCTCCGAACTGTTGGCAATGAAAATAATAGTTTAAACGTAAACGCGGTTATTTGGAAAGAAAAGTTTTCTCAACTGTACGGCGCACTCTGCACACGGGGCACATTAAACTGCTAACCTAAACAGCGAAAAATGGTAATTGAACACGCTACTGATATGCAGGGGGAGGGAGGGGTATACACTATTCAGCCTGATTTGATTGTACTTTCAAACTTTTATTAATCTGCTACTCAGAAGATGATAAATGATTAGTCTTTAATACAGGTGACAGCTTAATAAAATACCCTGTCTCTAGTAGTGAAGATAGGTGACCACTTAAAGCAGGTTGAAAGTAAAGCAAAATGTGCCTTAAGGCGCATTTTGCTTTACTTTCAGCCTGCTTTAAGCTACCTTTTGTTTTGATGTTGGAAACATTTCTTATGATACATATTCATGAATGTATAAATTGGAACTATTTTCTTTGGTGGATGAACAAGTTTAGGCATAAAAAGGTTAAAACAAATTTGACACTATGATTATACATTTTGATTTGTTTTTACAGAGAAGCCTGAGAGGCAAAGTGGAACTCCTGGATTTACCAGGAAGTCCTACACACAACCAGGGAAACCCACAATGAACGGAACCGGAGCTGGAAGATTTTCAGCAATGAACGGAGAAACGTAAGAAATATAACACTGTTACTCAGACAGGGGTCTTAGAGCCAAGGATTGACTCTTTCTTCCTCTAGCCACCAGGACAAATTACTTATATCCAAACTGATATGGCATATTTGTTGCAGAAAAGTTTTAACCCATTACCCCATAGCCTGTGTCTAGTATTACATATAGGTGACCACTTAAAGCAGATTGAAAGTAAAGCAGAATGCGCCTAAAGGCCAATTCTGCTTTACTTTAAGCCTGCTTTAAGCTATCATCTGCTAGGATTTAGAAAATATTTCTTAAGGTACATATTCATGACAGAATAAAGTGATTTTTTTTTTCTTCAGTGGAGGAAAAAAGTAAAGGCGTTAAAAAGGTGTATTTGTGGGGTAATGGGTTAAACATTCCGCTTACTAAAAGGAAGATTAGTTTCAAACAGTTGGAATTTAGATAAGACATTGCTACATGGTGTCTGATATGGATACCAACTGATCCTAAAAATCTGTCCTGGTGTAATCAAGTGGAAAAGGGTCAAGTTTGAGATTAACATGTATACAATGAATAATGAGAGACAAGTCTATATTACAAAAAAAAATAGGACTGACAGGGCTCAAAACCCAACTCAATCAACTGACAGGGCTCCAGATAAGAGGGGGTAAATTGAACAAATCCAAGATTTTTCACTCATATTAGCATCAAATCCTATGGCGTTACAACTCATTAGAATCGTCTCTTTGAGACGATTCTAATGAGTAGTGACACCATAGGGTTTAAAGTAGAAATACTCCCCTTATCTGGAGCCCTGGACCCAGGTGCATGACACAAATGCCTACCTGTATGCGAAGTCTCTCACTGTTAGTTTATCTATACTGAGTATAGTAGTAAAAAATCAATATTTAACTCTCAGCGAGGGATTTAGCATACAGGTAGGCACTAACTATGTGTCATGCACCCGGGCCCTGACTGATGAAGAAATGTTAATTAATTGTCCCTGTATTGTTTCAGATCATCATCATATAGGAATGGCGGTCTCGATGACGGCTACAGTTTTGGCATCAGTGGATCCCGATTAAAACCAGACACTAGACCCTCAGGGCTGAGCCCAGAATCTTGTCAACTATGTGTAAAGAAATACGGAATGTATGGACGATTTGTTTGCTCTTGTGGAAATAGGAGGAAAACTGGGGCGGCGTGACATGAGTAATATGGTGTAAATGACAAAAACTAAATGCTCTTTCCCAGGAATCGGGAGACCCGGGAAACAAACTAAAGTGTAGGGAGAGAAGGTGTTTCGGCATTATTATTTTATGATAAAAACAACGAGCAATGAATATTTTATTTGGAAGAATTTATATTTTGGTATAGCCAGTTGCACTGAACTTATTACAAGAAGCGACAAGACTGTGTAGTTGATGAGACGCACAGTTTGTGGATGGATTGACAAACAGAGATAGTCCGGATGAGCTAGGTTTACAGTAGCCAGTTGACCAGGATCTGCACTGTATGCCATCGAATATACCACTATGTCTTCTTTAGTCTTTGATGCTCAAAATTGTCACCTTACTTAAATGTTTGTTTGGATCCGAAATACCAGACAAATTGCAAACATGTCTTTTGCAAACAGTGTATCTGAAAAGAGTACACTCTTCCTCTGCAAACAATGACGACCCAGATCAGAGGGATCCTAAATTTGAAACTGGAATTGTTTATTTGAAATTTCAGGGAGGAAAGGGTAAATGATAGTTGGAGGGAGCGCCTATTTAACTTATAAAACTATAAACAATGAGTTATAACAAGGTTGTTACTGTTAAAAACATACCTGCCTTCTCATAACAACGACTGTATCCTTTGTGCCATGGCGATGAATGTTTGGAGTCAATGTACCACAGTTTACACCTGCTTATCTGCCTCAAGTACCGTAATGACCCTAAGATTTGGGACAGGCAAGCCTGAGCAAACAGTGTAGACCCTGATCAGACTGCTCTATCAGGAGCAGTCTGATCAGAGTCTACACTGTTTGCCACTCAGTTTGCACCTTTTGGACAAATTACTGTGTGATAAAAGCAATTCATTCAAACTGTAGGATTATTACAGCAGTTCTATAGGGTGTCCTAATTTTTAGGTAGTTTAAGTTTATGGTTGTGGACTTTTACTTACGCTTTTGTTATTTATCGTAGTGTCAGTTTACTGCATGACCTGTTAAGACCTATGTAAAGCAGCCTCTCTATTAAGAAACATGATCTCAAAACACAGGTTACTGTTCTGTCACCTTTGTACTGTATTAAGCTGTACGTTTATGTACAAGACAGCAAATTCATTTTGTCTCTCGGCACCATATGACCATATGTGTTGGGGTGCCATAAAATTCAACTCAATCAATCAATCAATTTGTCTCACTGGGATGAAGAAGTATTAGCGAGACTAAAGTATTGATTTTCCGTTGGCGGAGTAGCAGCGATGTCAAACGCCAACATGACATTCGCTGGTCAGACTTCTATGTACTGTGCACATTGTGTTTTGGTTCCGGTTCAGTAATAAGTATGGTCAGGACTTGTTACACTGACATCCCTTACAACGAAATTCTCACTTATTTACACAAATTGAGTATGAACAAACCTGCACAATGTTATATATATGAGATTCAATATAACAACAAATTTGTTACAATTACATTTTTGTTGGGAACGAACTGTGTCGTATCGAGTCGTGACTGTACCCTTGTTTCACTTTCATTTTACCCATGTGGAGAGACATCTAAAACAATCTTGTCTTTTGAGTGGCTGCTTCACACAGATTTCAAAATACAGTCGAAAACTCGATACTTTGAACTCTCTTAAAATCCATCGCACCACTATTTCATAAGTTTAATTTCGATAATATGATCTCATTTAGGTTGCACATACCCTTATTTCAAAGTCAACACGTGGCTAAGCCATGTTTTGACTTTGAAATATAGGTATGCTCGAACTAACATGAGTTCGAAGTATCGAGTTTCAACTGTATTTTATAGATTAAAATTAGAACCTGATTATCAACAGTAGTTACAGTGGAGAATGTGTTATTCTTTCCCAATAAACGTGTTTACGCTAAAACTATTATTTGCAGTGCAAACAGTTTGGAGCCAGATCAGACGCCGGGTAACCCGGCGTCTGATCAGGCTCCAAACTGTTTGCTACCAAGATAAACATGAAATATCAGAATTGTCCAAAAGTTGTCCTTTTCTACGTTTTAGTGCTTTGCATTTGCGTTTAAACAGGAAAGAATAACAGATTCTCCACTGTAGCACATATGATATTATATTCATTTTGGTCTTGTTTGTTTGTTTTTGTTTTAGAGCAAACATGTGATAAGTCAGTGTGGTATTATAGATAGTTTGGCCTCTTTTAATCACTATTTATTCCAGAAGCTTGGGAATCTCTAAAGACAGGTGACTGCTTTACTCTCTGGTTCATATTTATGCAGATGTCAGTTTTAAACAGAAGATATTACGATAGATCTAAATACTCATTGACCTATTGAGCCACACTTTTACACAAACAGTGTACAATGTCATATAAGAAAAAAGTAATATACCAAGTTAAAGTCTACTTTCAGTCCGAATGACCGGTCAGCCGACTGTACGTATACTCCCCTGATCATCGAGCCATCTTGCCTACAATATTGAGCACTGCTAACATATGGCGCAGTCAAATGCAGCCGCAGTACCGACTCGGACCCTTCACAGGTACCCATTTTAACCCCTGGGTGGAGAGGAGCAATTCGCGGTACATGTCTTGCTCAAGAACATTCCTGTACATCATCGGGGATTCAGAAAAAATCCCCTAGTCAGACCGCTGGTCCAGCGGGGGATCGAACTCACGACCCCTGGTACCGTAGTCCAAGGTGTTAACCATTGGGCCACTACCGCCGCATCATGTGAAGAGTACACTTGTCTTGTCCTATGCAAACAGTGTAGACCCAGATCAGAGGGCTTCTAAAGGAGACCTCAGATCAGGGTCTGCACTGTTTGTCATTTTGCAATATATTTGAAGAAAAAAACCACCCAAACAATCTTAAATAGCCCCAAATGGACTAGACTTAATCAGAAACTGGTTGTGACCATTAAAAGTTTCAAGAATGAATGATTAACTGTTTCCTCCCTGAAACTTTAAATCGACAATTCCAGTTTCCATTTTAGCCTAGTCCATTTCTGACTTTTCAGGGTTGTTTTTGTCAATGTTTGGCATTATGACAAACAGTGAAGACCCTGATCAGATTGCTCCTTTCGGAGCCCTCTGATCTGGGCCTTCACTGTTTCCACAGGACAATTTTACTATTCACATGTACACTGTTTGAAAACGACGCCTATATGCGGGACTAGGGTTCAAAGGGTTAAATGTCTTTAACACCATCAACGAGTCTTCTTTGTGAGCATTACTTAACTGTAGTGTGATAGAGTTATGCTAGGCTCTAGTTTTTAACAGTTTTCCCCTATATCTGGTTCCCAGCTTAGGCAGTGTAGTTAAATCTTTATTTTGTTTTTACACAAGCATCTACAGCAGGGCTATTTTTATCAGCCCTTGGAATAACTGAATTTACGCATGTAATAATTGAATGGTGCATGTAATATAATTTTTATGAAATAAGACATGATGTCACATGTAATAATTGTGAATATTCACCATCAACTTGTTCAACACCTTGGACCTGTTTAAACTAAAATCATTACATTTGCAAACAGTGTATACCCTGATCAGAGGACTCCTATAGGGGCCTCAGATATGAGTCTACACTGTTAAATTAAGTGTTTGCTAATTTAGTATTTATTAAGCTACCCAGAATTCCAAATAGACTAGTTCATGTTTTGGTAATGAAAATGACCCACAAGGGAATATAATAACCCACAAGAGTTAAATAGTGTTGAAAGAGTTAAATATGAGAATCATTTAAGTGTTCAATGGTTGTTTAGTTGTTTATTTCACTGAATGATTAGTTTGGTCACTTCCACTACTATTATGTTCTGTAATGTTGCCGTTGGAGTTGTATACAGTAATCTGATTCCTAATTTCCTAGTTTTGTTTAGCTTGTAAGTGCTAAGTTATTTGTTACAACAATGTAATTGTTTTTGTTTTGTTAAGATCGCACTCATTTCATGCTCAGGAACTGATCAGGCTTAGACTAGATGTGCAGGGTTGCTACTTCTTACCCCTCTTTGCAAACAATGATACCTGTTTGAACGAGGCCACATTAACAATGTGGACCTTGACCTGACTGTTTAACCCTTTGACCCCTAGTCCCGCATATAGGCATCCTTTTCAAACAGTATATATGTGAAAAGTGCACTTGTCCCATGCAAACAGTGAAGACCCAGATCAGAGGGCTCCTTAAGGAGCCTTCTGATTTGGGTCTTCACTGTTTGCCATAATGCAAAACATTGACAAAAACATCCCTTAAAAGTCAAAAATGGACTAGACTAAAATTGAAACTTGGATTGTCCATTTGAAGTTTCAGGGAGGAAAGAGTTAATTCAGTGATGTGCCATACAGTCATACTTGTATTAACCCATTACCCCATTCCCCGAACATTAACCCTTGACTTTATAGCCTGTTTCTAGTATTGAAGATAGGTGACCATTTAAAGCAGGTTGAAAGTAAAGCAGAATGCGCCTTTAGGCGCATTCTGCTTTCCTTTCAGCCTGATTTAAACTACAATCTGTTAGTGTATATAAATATTTCTTATGGTATATATTCATGACTGTTTAAGTTGGACTATTTTCTTCAGTGGAGGAAAAAATTGAAAAGTGTTAAAAGGTGTATTTATGGGGTAATGGGTTAAGCGACCAATCAAAGGGAAACGTTTGAGTGCTCTTGGACAGTTGGCAGCTTAGTGCAGGACCCAAAACACATAAAGCTCTGATAGCTTTCTATTTTACTTTTGTCCTGCATTAAGCAGTACCCTGTCTTTAAAGATTGCCTTGGTTGTTTTACAAAAGTATTAACTTTGTTTTAGTGATTTTGTCATTTGCTCAAACAGAAATTGAAAGCTCTGGAATTATATGATTATTTGATGCATGATATTATCATTGTTATTAAATTTAGTTAGAAGGAATTTATTTCATAATATAAAGAGTATTTTGAAGTTTAGTACAGAACATCTGTGCAGGGCTGCCATTTTTCTGAATTTTTCCGATATCTTTGAATTTTTATCCTAACAGATGGTAGCTTAAAGTACCGTAGGTTGAAAGTAAAGCAGAATGTGCCTTAAGGTGCATTCTGCTTTACTTCCAATCTTCTTTTAGTAATCATGCTTGAAAAACAGAAAATTAGGAAATCTTAGGATTTTTCATGATTAACTTATGGTAGTCCTGTCTGTGCTCTAACTTGCTATTTAAAACTGGTGAATGTTTGCGTAATTAAAACATATTTATTTTTAGAATTTGAAAGCCGCCCCTGTTGTTACAAGATTGAGTTTTGATGATCTGTACACACTTCTGCTTAGATCCAAGTTACCGACACTTTAACAGTTGAATCTCAATACTTTTAACTTGCTGATCTCTTTCTCCTGACTATGGCTAACACTATAAGTCACCTCTAGATAAATGTGTTTAGCTCTTTACCCTAAAGCCTGTTACATATGATCACTTAAAGCAGGTTGAAAGTAAAGCAGAATGTGCCTTAAGGCACATTCTGCTTTACTTTCAGCCTTCTTTAAGCTACCATCTGCTAGAATTTCATGTAATTGGAACTATTTTCTTCAATGGAGGAATAAATTAAATGTGCTAAAAGGCGTTTCTATGGGTGAAAGGTTAATTTGCTGATTCTTTAGTGACTATAGCTATCACTCTAAGTCACCTCTATATAAATATGTTTAATTCAATACACTGGGTAAAGTTAGACGAATATAAAGCAGAAAACTTATTTAAGAACTTTCTGCTTTACTTTCATCTTGTTTAAAACTGCCACTTAATTTTAACAATATTATTACGTGGAGAAGTATAAGTAAGTTTCAGCTGATCAATACTTCACTGTATCTACTAGCTGTTGATTAAGTTTCATTTTTTAAGCCATAGCTGTTGAGAATATCATGGTGTTTTTGTTTAAATATCAATTTTATTCCGTCCCATTTCTCAGAATTCAGAACAAATCTGCACTTTGTTATCATTTTGATGGGAAGAAAGGGTCATAGTGTCCTGTTTATTCCGTCCCACTTTCTCAGAACTCTAAGCTAAACAAGTTTTCAAACGAGTAGCTGATGGGATTCTTATGCAGAATACAATCTATGAGAGTCCTTGTACCACATGACTTTCTCCATGCTGTTCACATATAGATCTGATGTATATCTTGCCAAAACCAGTATACCTTAAAACAAGATAAAATGATGCTTTAACCCATTTTATGCGGGATACACGTTTAGTTGTACCTCTAGGCAAACTGTTTTGATCTCAGATCAGGCCCCACATTGTGGGGCCTGATCTGAAATCAAAACTGTTTGCAGCTCAGTCAATATTCTATCAGAAACTGCTAAATTCATTTTGCAAATATTTGAGTTATACCCGCTGCAGACGACATTTTAAAATGGCCGCCAAATATTAACCAGCATACAATGGGTTAAATTTGATATTATGCTTTTAATGAGTTCTTTGTATATTTGACATGTTGAAATATTGGTGTAAAGATTTGTTATTGTTATATAGTATACTATAATAGTTTTTAATCCTTTCCATGTTCTAAATGTAATAGAACCAGAGAAATCTACAAAATAGTCTCTAGACTTCACAAGGAGTCTACAGTACAGTGAAATCCAACTATTAACCCATTACCCCATAGCCCTGTTTCCAGTATTGAAGATTGGTGACCACTTAACTCATTGAGTCCTAGTGACGCATATATACGTCCTTTACCAAATATGTACCTGTGAAGAATACACTTGTCCTATGCTAACAGTGAAGTCCCTGATCAGAGGGCTCCTGCAGGAGCCCTCTGATCAGGGACTTCACTGTTTATCATTTTGCAATTTATTACAAAAACAACTCTAGATAGTCTAAAATGGACCATCCTTTATTGCAAACTGAAATTGTCCATTAGAAGTTCCAGGGGATAATGGGTTAAAGCAGGTTGAAAGTAAAGCAGAATGAGCCTAAAGGCGAATTCTGCTTTACTTTCAGCCTGCTTTAAGCTATAATCTGCTAGAATATAAAAAATAGTTCTTATGATATATATTAATAAGTATAATAGTGGACCTATTTTCTTCAGTGGAAGAATAAATGAAAGGTGTAAAAAGGCTTTTTTATGGGGTAATAGGTTAACTCTTTGCATGCTGGGTCATTTTTTCGTCTGCAAAAATTTTTGCATTACACAGCTTCTCATCAGAATCCAAACTGTTTACAAATGTTATCATGGTTTCTCCGCTAGCATGTCAAGAGTTAACTCTTTGCATGCTAGCAGCAGATAGTTCCCTAAGTGAGTACCTATGCAAACAGTTTGGATCATGTCTCACCAGGTTCCAAACTAATTGACACTTCAACATGGCTTTTTGAAAATTCTATTTTTAGAACAGTAGCAGACGGCAATTGTTGCAGAAGAAAAAAAACCCAGCATGCTTAGAGTTAAAGCCACTAAACACAAGCCTTCTTTTAGCAATGCAGGCAGTTGCTTTACGGCTCATGTTGGAGCTTTCCGCTTTACTTTCATCTGCTTTTTTCTTTCTCCCCTCTTGAACACTGTTACTGTTAGTCTGTTTATGAGACTTCACAATGGTTTGTATGCTGTTTATGAGACTTCACAATGGTTCCTAAGCTTTTTATGAGACTTCACAATGGTTTGCAAGCTGTTTATGATACTTCACAATGGTTTGCAAGCTGTTTATGAGACTTCACAATGGTTCATAAGCTGTTTATGAGACTTCACAATGGTTTGTAAGCTTTTTATGAGACTTCACAATGGTTTGCAAGCTGTTTATGAGACTTCACAATGGTTTTGCAAGCTGTTTATGAGACTTCACAATGGTTCATACGCTGTTTATGAGACTTCATAATAGTTTGTAAGCTGTTTATGAGACTTCACAATGGTTTGTAAGTTTTGTGCTTCCATATAATAAATAAAATTATATAGTTATGTTAATTTAACCTTTTTGAAAGGAATGCCCCACCCACCACATTGTGCAATGCTATATGTCTGTGATAAGAAATCCGTCCTTTGTTGTACATGTACATCCAATGATAAAATGTGAAGAAGTCTTGAACAATTTTTTTTATTAAGTTCGAGATATATTGCTAAACATAATTGTCTTTAGGACACTAGCATATTTTAACTAGCAGTTTTTTTTTGTGCTTTATATTTATAGCTAAGAAATATTAAGCTGGTATTCTTTTTGAACGAATGTGTTCACATGCGGTAAAATATGTGTACCTCGGTCACTTAAAAAGTATAAATTTGTTATCTGATATTTAGATGGCGGCTTAACCCTTTACTCCATAGCCTGTTTTTAGTTTGAAGACTGGTGACCACTTAAAGCAGGTTGAAAGTAAAGCAGAATGTGCCATAAGGCACATTTTGCTTTATTTACAGCCTGCCTTATGCTACCATCTGCTAATACAAAATGTATAGACAATATTTTTCTTAAGGTGCATATTCATGACTGTATAAAATGGAACTCTTTTCTTGAGTGAAGGGATAAATTAGAGATGTAAAAATGCCTTTTTATGGGGTAAAGGGTTAAGCGTTAATCTTTGAAGATAGCCGTATTTAATGAGTTGCTACTGTACACACGTTTTACTGTTTATGTGTAGTTGAGGTATAAATTTTGTGTGCAAGTTTTGGTTATGGATATTCTTTATCTATAGTGTATATATTTTTATATTTCTTCAAATGTGGGAATTAAGAAAAATGAAACTTTTGAAAATAGTGCAATCGCTGATCAGAATTATCTTTAGATATCATAGTGATCAGGGTCTGCAGTTTAAAATCCACTTCAGCTAAGAATAATATATAATATATAGCGAACACTATGACTTTCTTTGTGTGCCAAAGGGATACCAAAGTGATTTCTTAAATTTTATTTACACATATAGACTGCAGTGTTTTCTCCAGCCCGCGCCCTTGCGTTTTTTAGCACACTAAAATCACGAAGAACGCACTTGCGTACTTATTCGGGGCCCTTTAGGGCGCACTCGCGGTAATAAATGACCATTGTTGTTTTCAATGGGTAATCCATAATTTATAGCGGTTCGAATTCTATTTTGGAATTCCTCACAGATTGCTATATATAGCTGTATAAAGTTCTAATAATAAACACAAAATGAAACCGAGACTGTTCTCCATTTGCGCAACATGATCGTCTACGCGCTTTGTGCAATTAAATTGCACTGCATTTCCAAGCTTCTAGAATGAGCATAATGCAGGTAGAATGCGGGACCAGTTAAAAAATATCGGTATCGCATAAAAATGAATCCGTATCTATCAAATTCGACAATGTATCTTCCCAAGATGATTTAAAACGATTGCTTTTAATGGAATAAACAATAACATCTGAGTGCCTAAAGAGCGCGAGATAAATACTAGATATTTGAAAAATTCGAAAAACCACCGAAAATCGGAATAGGGAGCCGTACAACGGTCCGGCAAACGATTGTCCCGGAAAATGGCAGACGGTGCAGTCATCGAGTTGAAAATATTGAGTTTTGTAAACATGAAACAAAACAGACGCACGGTCAGTAGATGTAGTTTAATCTAAAAATAAATGTATTCCAAACCTTATTAAAAAGTCTAAACAAAATGTCGCAATGAGATTTTCCAACTCAACTCGCTAAAAAATGTTTCATTGAAAGTGAAAGTAGCTTTACCATGTTGACATGCTTAATATGGACGGAAAAAATAATCGCTGGCTGAATTACAACACAGACACGAAAACAGTGTTTTGTTCAGTTCGTGAAGAATTACACAAAACCCAGTCTGATGTCAGTAACATGCAACTTCAAGGAAAGCACACAGACTCTGCATTTGCCTAAATTAACAGTGGTACGATTTGCTCTGACCGATTCATACATGAAACATGCCATGGTTAAACAAATAAAAACATTTTATGATAATTGAAAAGCATGGAGACCGTTTAGTTAACTTCAAAACAGTATATTAAATAAGTAAAGAATTATTATTACAAAGTTTGAACAATTTTTTAAAAAGGCCCTCTAGTTTGGAAAAGGGCCCCTTAAACTGTTACCCATGGGCCCTCAAGGGCCCCCTGTGTGCAAAAGCTGGAGAAAACACTGAGACTGAAATGGTTAAGTTTTGTTATATTTCAGTAACCGCTAAGTATATTTAAACAACCAATCAGAAGGTGCAGATGTAGAAATTTAAGTAATTTGCTGGTTTAATGTAGGTCAAAAGTGGTGCAGAAACTCATTTAGGATTTTTCTGCATCACTTTTGATCTGCATTAACCCTATACCCCATAGCTTGATTCTAGTTTTGAAGAGGTTACCACTTAAAGCCGGTTGAAAGAAAAGCAGAATGCGCCTTCAGGCTCATTCTGCTTTACTTTCAGCCTGCTTTAAGCCATCATCTGCTAGAATTAAGAAATATTTCTTCAGGTTCATTTTCATGACTGTGCAAAATTGACACTATTTTCTTCAGTGGATGAATAAATTAAATGTGCTAAAAGGCATTTCTAGGGGGTAATAGGATAAGCACACACCCGTCCATCAAGCTATTACTTCATTATTTTTTAGTGGTGGTTAAACCCATTACCCCATAGCCTGTTTCTAGTTTTGAAGATATGTGACCACTTAAAGCAGGTTGAAAGGAAAGCAGAATGCGCCTTTAGATTCTGCTTTACTTTCAGCCTGCTTTAAGCTTTTTATCTGCTAGAAAAAATTTATTTGTGACAGTATGATTTTTATTTGTTACAGTATAAATTTGAACTATTTTCTTTAGTAGAGGAATTAATTAAAGGCGTATTTATGGGATAATGAGTAAACTCAACTTTGACAGTATTTTGTCTTGAAATTGTTGCTCTAGCTATACCTAGGCTGTGCGAATCACTCATAAGCCATGCGTCCACATCTCATTGCGTCCATATTGCCATATTTTATATGACTGTTTGGTGTACCTGTGTTGACCACAAATAAACTGTTTTCTCAGTCAAATTATTGTCATTTGTTTCTATGAGAACCCCCATACTGTCGTATAAACGCAGTCGAACTTCGATATCTCAGACTCGTTTAACTCGAACTATCCAATATTTCGAAATGTAAATTTGCCTTATTTCAAGCTCGGTTAAAGCATGGAGGAAGTATACCCTGGAGAAGAATCATATACACAAATCTGCATTTTCCCGAAAATGTTGTCGTCCAATACCTGTATGCGCGATAACGCTTAATCGATCAATAATTCAACTGCACCGGTACGCCGATAGCGGGCTATCGCGTTTTTTATCGTGTTGAATGGTTACCTACTGTTAGTTTAAGTTACATAAAATCCTTAATTTTTACCCGATTTTCATTATAATGATCTTAAAAGAAGGCTAAGATATTTATCTTTCACTTGTGAAAATAACATAATATAATTTTTACATTGATCATTTTTATGGCGAGTTAAAGAGCGGTTACCAAATGAATTTGCCGATAAAAGGGAGCAAGCGCTCGCGCAAAAATATATCACGCCCTGTTATAAAACCTTTCATAAAATCCTCAATTTTAGGCCGATTTCCATAACAATGGTCTTAAAGGATAGCTAAGATATTTTTCTTTCAGTTGTAGAAAATGCCAGTGTTTATTTTTGAAATCAACAAATTTTATGGCGAGTTAAAGAGCGATTGCCAAATGAAATAGTCGATAAACGAGAGCAGGCGATCTCGAAATAAATACAACGTCCCGTTTCAAAAACTTGAATTTAATCCATAATTTTCGTCCGATATATATATATATATATATATATATATATATATATATTAAAAAAAGGTCTTGATATAAAGCCGTGACACTTATCTTCGGTTGTAAAAATACCAGGGGTTTTCTTGAAGCGAAAAAAGTAATGATGACCTACAAAGGTAATAGACGTTTATTTAAGAATAAAATCATCAAGAAATTGTGGTTAAATAATGAACTAGGGCTATTCATCTGTAAACTACATGTCTACCATATTACACATCACAAAGGAATGTGACACATTACGTAACCGTACACAATTAGCAGGCCATTTATAAGCGTCATAAAACTCTCCCAGCATGAAGTCCATGCTTCTTGAACATGCCGATTATCTATGAAGTGCTTCTTAGGGAACTGGACACCAGGGGGTTTCCTCTTTAATAAAAAAGATCAATGCTACCCGTGCGTGTAACTTGAACATGTGTTTTTGACTTCTGTAACCGCATGATTTTTATATATTATACAAATCACAAAAAATAAAGATAATAGAATTGAATCGAAAAAAAGAAAGAAAAAAAGACCAACATCAATGCACCTGGTTTGGTTGATGACTGGATTAACCCTCTCATTACGGAATACCAGTAACATGGTGACTATTGCAATTGCAAACAGTTGTAATCCAGACCAGGCTGCAAAAATGTCGGATTCATAGAGTATGTCTCTTGAAATATAGTTTACCCCTTTTTCAAATTAAGCTCTTTATGACACATTTTATCTTTTCTCCGCATGAGGATCATCAGAGAGAGAGACAGACAGACAGACAGACATTCATACAGAAAGATGGAGACAGAAAAGAAGAAGCGAGAGACTGACAGACAGAGATAAGAGAAAAACAGACAGACAGAGAGACAGACAAGAGGCAAACAGACAGTGGCAGAGAAATATAGACACACACAAGCTTCGTAGGTAAACGAAAAAATACGTTTTTCTCTCATTTTCAAAACCTCACTATACTAACAATTTATAAGCTATCGCCTCACATTTTGTACTACGCGTAAGATCATGGTCTAATAAAACATCTGTATTAAAATTTATAACGAAAAGATGACATTAAAAGCATTTCTATTAACACCAAACTTCGTAGGTAAACGAAAAAATACGTTTTTCTCTCATTTTCAAAACCTCACCATACTAACAATGTATAAGCTATCGCCTCAAATTTTGTACTACGCGTAAGATCATTGTCTCATAAAACATCTGTATTAAAATTTATAATGAAAAGATGACATTAAAAGCATTTCTATTAAACACCAAACTTCGTAGGTAAACGAAAAAATACGTTTTTCTCTCATTTTCAAAACCTCACTAAACTAACAATTTATAAGCTATCGCCTCAAATTTTGTACTACGCGTAAGATTATTGTCTAATAAAACATCTGTATTAAAATTTATAACGAAAAGATGACATTAAAAGCATTTCTATCAACACCTAACTTTCGGAAAAACGTTTTCTAGCGGCCAGCGAGCGCCGCTGATTGACCGATTTTGGACGACAAGATAAATCGCGAGCCGGCCGGTTACTTCTCCAGGTATACTTCCTCCATGGTTAAAGTGAACATACCAGTGTTTCAAAGTTGAGACGTTTCAACTTTGAAATATGGGTATGTTCGACTTAACTGAGTTCAAGATAAAAGGGTAAGTAGCTTAAAGTGTTTAGTTCTTCACATATTGGGTTCATATTACCTCATTCACCCCTTAAACGTTTAATGGACAACTCCAATTTCAAAATAAGTTTAGTCTATTTTGACTATTTAGGGTTGATTTTAACAATATCTTACAAAATGACAAACAGTGTAGACCCTGATCAGAGGGCTCCTTAAGGAGCCCTCTGATCAGGTTCTACACTGTTTGCATAGGACAAGTGAAATCCCCACAGGTATACTGTTTGTAAATGACGAGAATTCGTCGCTACGGTTGAATGTGTTAAGGACATATGCTTTGTATCATAAGAGGAAGACACCTACAGTGGAGAATCTGTTATTCTTTCCCGTTTAAACGCAAACGTACGCAAACGCAAAGCGCTAAAACGTAGAAAAGAACAACTTTTGGATAATTCTGATATTTCATGTTTATCTTGGTGGCAAACAGTTTGGAGCCTGATCAGACGCCGGGTTACCCGGCGTCTGATCTGGCTCCAAACTGTTTGTAAAAGAAAAAATAGTTTTAGCGTAAACGCGTTTATCGGGAAAGAATAACAGATTCTCCACTGTATAGTTCTTGAGCTGAATCAGATCATTATGTCCACGGTGATCTGCCCTTGAACCATATTTAAGGAGTAATGTGTTAAAAGAATAACTAACACATGAGTTATATTTACATTTACATGTATATTTCTAATTTTAATTTCTATTTTACTACATTAAACTCATTTTATGCAAAAGTATAAAACAACAATATATTTCGCAGAAAGCGCATTTCATGCACCCTTCATGGAATAATAATTTACATAAAATTCAACAAAAGCAATGTAGAAAGGAAAGAAAAATGCATTATGAGGTGATAAAAGTAGTGTGCAAGGGTAACCTATGATAGATACTTGAGGAGCCCCACTCACACTTAACCCATTAACCCATAAATATGCCTTCGATTTATTCCTCCACTGTAGAAAATAGTGCAACTTTACAGTCATGAATATGTTTCATAAAGAAATATTTGCTATATCCTAGCAGATGATAGCTTAAAGCAGGCTGAAAGTAAAGCAGAATGTGCCTTTAGGCACATTCTGCTTTACTATCAACCTACTGTAAGTTACAATCTGCTAGGATATAAGCACCAATTCTTATTATGCATATTCATGACTGTATAAATTTGAACTATTTTCTTCAATGAAGGACCAAATTAAAGGTGTGTTTATGGGGGTAATGGATCAAACAGGTAATGGATTAAACAGGTCCATGGTGTTAAAAGAGGTAAGACATCATTTTTATCCCGGGTCCAAGGTTATAAAGCATTTGAGCTGAGTCTGAGTTTGTTCCCAAGCATTTGATTGGTCAGATTTGAGCCTATGCTCAAATCTGACCAATCAAATGCTTGAGAACGATTCAGACTCAACCCAAAAGCTTTATAACCTTGGACACAGTACAGCTGTCTGATTGATAATCAATCACTCTAACAAAATAGAGGAAATATTTCCTACATCCTGACAAAAGGCTGCTTAAAGCAGAATTAAAGTAGGTAAAAAGCTCCTGATGAGCCTAATTTAAGTGAATACCTATCTCTTTGCATGCTAGTGGGGGAATTGTTATTATCTGTGCAAACAGTTTGGATCCTGATGAGATCCCACATAACGCATGACATCCTTACCTTGTTATTAATAGAAATTTAGAAGAGTAGCAGACGATAATTGTTGCATACAAAAGAATTACCCAGCATGCAAAGAGTAGAACACTGAAAAAGGTTGTATTGGCTTTATATCATTTGATTGATAAAATTTCAAAATAAAATAACATTACAGAATGGGACAGTCAAAACAGGAAGTTGCCCAAAGTACAAAAACAAAATAAAACATAAATTTGCAGACTGGTGCTCTTATGGTTATCTCACTAATAAACTCACCAGCTTAAAACAGGTGTGAACCAGACAGAATACAAACGTATATCAACTTAAATAGAACAAAAATTTGTAGTATAAATGCATATTACAATCAGGCATAATCCGTACATCAAGTGTCTATTTCTATTAAAAAAATAAAATAAACAAAATTACACAATGTGCCACCTAATTTCATCCCACTATTTCTCATTGAAATACTTTTCCTCAAAAAGGGCTTCCTATGACTTTACCCTTTACTCCATACAATGCCCTTGATGCGCCCTTTCCATCAAAGATAACTGTGCAAATTACCTGTATCTACCTATGTTTCGGGACGATAATTGCTTAAAACAAGGTGAAAGTAAAGCAGAAAGCTCCTATAGGAGCTTTCTGCTTTGCTTCCATCTTGATTTAAGCCAACGCATGTATCTAATTTTCCTACCAACACAAAATCAAAATTGCCTATATCTACCTATGTTTCAGGAAGATAATTACTTCAAACAAGGTGAAAGTAAAGCAGAAAGCTCCTATAGGAGCTTTCTGCTTTACTTCCATCTTGATTTAAGCTGACACTTGTATTTCACTTTCCTACCAACACAAAAATGCAAATTGCCTATATCTACCTATATTTCGGGACGATTATTGCTTCAAACAAGGTGAAAGTAAAGCAGAAAGCTCCTATAGGAGCTTTCTGCTTTACTACCATCTTGATTTAAGCTGACACTTGTATTTCACTTTCCTACCAACACAAAAATGCAAATTGCCTATATCTACCTATATTTCGGGACGATAATTGCTTCAAACAAGGTGAAAGTAAAGCAGAAAGCTCCTATAGGAGCTTTCTGCTTTACTTCCATCTTGATTTAAGCTGACACTTGTATTTCACTTTCCTACCAACACAAAAATGCAAATTGCCTATATCTACCTATATTTCGGGACGATAATTGCTTCAAACAAGGTGAAAGTAAAGCAGAAAGCTCCTATAGGAGCTTTCTGCTTTACTTCCATCTTGATTTAAGCTGACACTTGTATTTCACTTTCCTACCAACACAAAAATGCAAATTGCCTATATCTACCTATGTTTCAGGAAGATAATTACTTCAAACAGGGGCTTTCTGCTTTACTTTCATCTTGTTTTAATCTCCAATTAATGCCTTTTCAGTTGTGATGCTTATATAACGGAGTGGGTGGAGACTATGAAACTATGATTACTTTAGCAAACAGTTTGGATCCTGATGGGAGGCCTAAGTAACTCAATGTCTCATCAAGATCCAAACTCTTTGACCCTACTCTGAAAAGAAACTCTAGACAATACTAATTCTAAAACAGCAAGAGGATGACAAGTTCTGCAGACAAAAGAAAATGGCTTCGCATTCAAAGAGTTAACTCTTTCAACACTAAGTTATTCTTGTGGGTCATTAGGTTCCCTTGTGGATCTTTTTAGTTACCAAAACATGAACTAGTCTACTTGGAATTCTGGGTAGCTTAATAAATACTGCTCTAAATTAGCAAACAGTGTATATCCAGATCAGAGCACTGTTTGCCACCAAGATAAACATGAATTATCAGAATTGTTCAAAAGTTGTATTTTTCTACGTTCTAGTGTCTTGCGTTTGCGTACGTTTGCGTTTAAACGGGAAAGAATAACGTATTCTCCACTGTAACACCTAAGTTCAAACAATAAACAGGCCCCAACGCTATAAAGCACTTTAAGTGGAGTCTTAGATCGTTCTCAAGCTCAAATCTGACCAATCAAATGCTTGAGAACTATCTCAGACTCATCTCAAAACACTTTACAACATTGGAGTCCCAGGCTCCTTTTAGAGCTTTGTTTCATTTTATCCTGCAATAAAGGCAGTCACCTGTCTTATGAGATCTCCATATGATACAAGGATGCCATAAGTTGATCATGAAAAATTCTTATTTAAAGATATCCAAATTCTTTATTTTTAAAGAGCGATTACTTAAAGCAGGTTGAAAGTCAAGCAGAATATGCATTAAGTTAAGGCACATTCTGCTTTACTTTCAGCCTGCTTTAAACTCCCATCTGCTAGGATAGAAATCCAAAGATTTCGGAAAAATCCGGACAAATGGCAGCCCTGTACTAGCAAACACTGATCAGAGGGTTCCTGAAGGAGCCTTCTAATCTGGGACTACACTGTGTGCATAGGACAAATAAGATGTTTACAGTCCACTGTTTATAAAGCACTTGAAAGAATAAACGTCGCTAGGGTTCAAAGTGTTTAACCCATTACCCCATAAATATGCCTTTTTATGCCCTTAGTTTATTCATCTTCTGAGGAAAAAAGTTCCACTTCATACAGTCACAAATATGCACCCTAGGATATATTTTCTGTATTCTAGCAGATGGTAGCTTAAAGCAGGCTGAAAGTAAAGCAGAATGTGGCTCAAGGTGCATTCTGCTTTACTTTCAACCTGCTTTAAGAAGCAAGTTGTTTTCAAAGCTAGAAACTGGTATGGGGTAATGGGTTAAGAGATCTCCCTACTTCACTGAGAGGTTGTTTAACAATAGACTAACTGTACACAGTGTTCTGGTTAACTAGTAATACAGCACAGACGTTAAATTCTGCAGAGTTGACGTAAAAAATTCACGGGATGAGATTTTACAATTTCCGAATCAGGTAATACCTGTGTACAATAGTCTCTCGATATAGAAACATGGCAATATCTAAATAGTTAATCCATATCATTGCAGGGGTCAAGATAAGTGAAGTATTTCAAAAAGTAAAATCTTTATTTCTGTTTTAAACCTTATGGTGTCAATACTCATTAGAATCATCTCAAAGAGACGATTCTAATGAGTAGTAACACCATAGAATTTGATGCTAAACTGATTTTAAACAAGCACCTTAGAGCTGATATCCCCTGCCGCAGCGATTGTCGAGAAGAAAGTGGCAAACTTATTGTGGGAGAAAAGGGCAAATGGTGATGACTTGTCTTTAAAGATCAACATTCAAAAGCTTTTTACAAAGTTTTATAAAAATCCATTCAATTTTGTACATGTTAAAGCCTAAACAATACTAAAATAAAGCCGATTGTAGCAAATCTGAGTATGACTGGGGCAGGTAACTCTTGATTCAATTTCAACAGTAATTAAACACTTTCAAGAACTTATAATTGTGTGCAAGTAATATCAAAATAAATTCAGAACTGTAGAACTTACTAGAGTGCAAACACTGTTAAACATGGCATCTTCAACTCATCGAGGGCGTAACACTCTTGACAATTTTGTCCGTTTTCGACAATAAATGAACGCATTTGAAAACTAATGGCTATGTATTTATACGTAATTTTATAGTAGATCTATAATAAAGTTTTTATAAAAATTTAATCACATTTGTCCATACTAGAGTGTAAACTACTAAAATAAAGCCTTTTCTAGCATTTCGATGTTCATGTGTACATACAGGGCAGATAACTCTTGCCACAATAATCTTGTTTTGACAATAATTCCATCCTTTCAAGAAGTTATACTTATTTTATACACTTTTTGCAAGTATTAATCAAACTCTGTTTAAAACTGGAGTTACTAGAGTGTAAACACTGTTTAATATGACATTTTCAAGTCATCAAGGGCAGATTACTCTTGACTAATTTGCACATTTTCGACAATAATTGAACTCATTCTATAAATAATAGCCATATATGGTTTAATAATTTTTTTTCAAAATCCATTCACATTTATACACACTAGCATGTAAACAATAAAGCCTTGTCTAGCATTACTAAGTGCTTAAAGGGCAGATAATTCCTGCCACAAAGTATCCTTTTCTTACAATAATTGCACCCCTTCAAGAACTTAAATATTTATATACATCGTGTGTAAGTTATATCAAAATCCATTAAAGATTGAAGTTTCTAGATGGTAAAAATTGTTAAATATGCTTTTTTTGACTCATCAAGTGCCGATAACTGTTGACTTATAGTTTCTCCGCTTTCAAAAATAATCACTATTATTTGCAAACTAATAGCCATACATGGTTTAAGATTTTTTTTTATCAAAATCCATGCATATTTATAGACACTAGTATGTAAACAATATCAAAATAAAGCATTTTCTAGCATTTCTAAGTACATCAAGGGCAGATAACTCTTGTCACAAGTATCCTTTTAATAACAATAATTGCACACCTTCAAGAACTTTCACTTATAGACATTGTGTGCAAGTATAAACAAAATATGTTGAATACTGTAGTTGCTAGAGTAAAAACTGTTAAATATGGCATTTTTAACACAAAAAGGGGAGATAACTCATAAATTCCTATAATTTTCTGAATTTTTTTTAATTTCCCACGGTGCTCCTATGATGACAAATAACTATACCAAGTTTCATCCAAATCTGTTTATCGGTTTCAGAGATACAGTTGCGGACGGACAACGTGACGGACGGACAGACCTAAAACAGTATCCCTCTGCCTTTCGGCAGGGGATAATAATATGTTTGATTTGTGCAGTTTACTCTCCCTTATTTAGAGCCTTGACATTTTACATATAAATGTTTAATGCAGGAAAAAGGTTATACATAAAACTTCTTTAGGTCCTTTCTGCATAGATGCTTTCCTGCATTTAATAACCACATTTTAACCCATTACCCCATAAATACACCCTTTTACGGTTTTCATGTATTCCTTCCCTGAAGAAAATAGTTCCATTTTATACAGTCTTGAATATACACTTTATGAAATAGTTTCAATATTAAAGCAGATGGTAGCTTAAAGCAGGCTGAAAGAGCAGCAGAATGTGCCTTACTGCTTTCAAACTGCTTTAAGTGGTCACTTGTCTTCAACACTAGGAATATGTTATGGAGTGATGGGTTAAGACTCTAAATTCTTCTTTTGCATGGCCAGCTAACACAGACTTTAAAGTGTCAACTTTTGTATGAGAAAATTGTATGGATGAGAAAAATATCTTTACAATGGACCTGCTAATGAACTCAGTTATGATTATCATGAAGCTTGAAAAGCAGGGCTCCAGATAAGGGAAGTATTTCAAAATCTGAAATATTTATTTCTACAGTAAACCCTATGGTAACACCATACGATTTTGGTGCTGAAATGAGTAAGGAAATGATGGATTTGTTCAGTTTACTTCCTCTTATCTGGAGCTCTGTTGAAAAGGCAGGGTGGTGGATCTTGTTTGACAGAATTTATTGTTCCTAGTGTGAACAGTTTTATGGTCTTAATTCTTTCAACACTAAGTAACACTTGTGGGTTATTAGATTCCCTTGTGGATCTTTTAAGTTACCAAAGAATGAACCAGTTCACTTGGAATTCTGAGATGTTTAATATAAAATGCTTTAAATTAGCAAACAGTGTAGACCCTGATCAGGGGGCTCCTATAGGAGCCCTCTGATCTGGTTCTACACCGTTTTCAAATCAAATGTAATGAGAATATTTCAAACAGGTCCATGGAGTTGAAAGAGTTAATTAGCATAGGGTTTGTCTCAATATGAGACAAACAAGATAGACTCAAGCTAGGTTGAGGTTTTTGTTGTTGTTGTTTTTTAAATAATCAATTCTTCATTTCTCCACAAAACCCAATATTGTGACTACTCATTGTCGGCAAGACATATAGGACATACCATTGAACATTTTCAGTTAGCTCCCTTTCTTTAACAAATTACCCCATAAATTTGCCTTTTTAAGCCTTTCATTTATTCATCCATTGAAGAAAATAGTTCCAACTTATACAGCCATGAGTATGTATCATAAGAAAAACATTCTATTTTCTTGCAGATACTAGCTTAAAGCAGGTTGAAAGTAAAGCAGAAAGTGCCTTTAGGCACATTCTGCTTTACTTTCAACCTGCTTTAAGTGGCCACTAGTCTTCAAAAGAAGAAACAAACTATGGGGTAATAGGTAAATACATTGATCAGCTGCTCCACTGAAAATGGGATTTCTGAACAGGGTCTCCACTGTTTGAAATGTTCTGTTTTTCTTGTTTGTGACCTAGCTTTAATACACAAATATATATTGCAAGTTCATGCAATTCACAACACAACAGGATTTCCATGCCAGCTTTTACACATTTTGTCGCGATCTCCCATGGATTATTATCTTGGTTTGTATTTTGGGCAGCAGGGTTTATCTCCCTTGTAACAAATGCAGACCATTATTTATCTCCCTTGTAACAAGGCAGACCCATGATTTATCTCCCTTGTAACAAGGCAGACCATGATTTGTCTCCCTAGTAGCAATGCCTCTACCATAAAGCAGTCCACTTTCTTGACACACAATTTGAAAGCCTTGATAGTTCACCATCCAGCAAGTGAGTTATCACATAAAACACAGACCGGCTGTATCACATACTTTTCTGTAACATACACATCCAAGAAACATAACTCTAGACACCCAAGTAAGATAACTCTAGACTGTGTGCAGGGCAGGGTACTGGGGCAGTTCTCGTTTTGGAATTTCTATCAATGGACACATCCATGTCCATGCAGGACCTGAAAGTAAACATTTGCATTTGTAAGTAACATTTTAACCCTTTGGATGCTGGGTAATTTTCGTATGCAACAATTGTCGTCTGCTACTGTTCTAAAAATAGATTTATTCAAATTTTCTTTTGAAAACAGTCTGGTTAGAGTGTTAAACAGCTTGGATCAAGATAAGACGCCGCATTATGCGGCTTCTCATCTTGATCCAAGCTGTTTGCAAAGGTACTCACTGAGGATATATCTAGCATGGTAAGAGTTAATACATTCACCCCTGAAACTTTTAATGGACAATTCGAATTTCAAAATAAGTCTAGTCCATTTTTGACAATTTAGTGTTGATTTTAACAATATATTTCAAAATGACAAACAGTGTAGACCCTGATCAGAGGGCTCCTTAACCCTTTACCTTATAGAAGCGGCTTTTAGCGCATTCATTTTATTCATCCGCTGAAGAAAATAGTTCCAAATTATACCGTAATGAATATGTGTCATATTTAATACTTTCCTTATTCTAGCAGTTAATAGCTTAAAGCAGGCTGAAAGTAAAGCAGAATGCGCCTTAGGGCGCATTCTGCTTTACTTTCAACCTGCTTTAAGTAGTCACATATCTTCAATACTAGACACAATGCTATCAGGTAAAGGGTTAAGGAGCCCTCTGATCAGGGTCTACACTGTTTGCATATGACAAGGGTAATCCTCACAGGTACACTGTTTGTAAATGATGAGTATACTCGTCGCTAGGGTTGAATGTGTTAACCCTCAACAAACAAGAATTTCATGAAAGTAGATGGCTTGCTTCAATGAAGAAGTAAAAGTAAGACTATGGGATTGCTTGCAATGAAGAAAGTGTTAAAAACGAAAACTTGACGCTGAAGTTAAATCTAAACTTTTGAAACCACAGAAATCCACTGCCATAAAAGCAGTCCCCTTTCAACCTTCTTCTTTTTAACAAGTAGACTTTCTTTTCTATAGAAATATGATTACTTTTAGTTCTTTCAACACTGTCGTCTACCAGAATTTTCTGTAGCCAAAATCCTGAATTAGTTCCCTGTTCTTTATCTAACCCTTTTTTATCCATTTGAAAACAGATGACCACTTTAGGCATGTTGAAAGTAAAGTCAAATTTGCCTTAACCCTTTACCCCATAGCCTGTTTCTAGTTTTGAAGACAGGTGACCACTTAAAGCAGGTTGAAAGTAAAGTCAAATTTGCCTTAACCCTTTACCCCATAGCCTGTTTCTAGTTTTGAAGACAGGTGACCACTTAAAGCAGGTTGAAAGTAAAGCAGAATGCGCCTTAAGGCGCATTCTGCTTTAATTTCAGCCTGCTTTAAGCTACCTACTGCAAGAATATAGAAAATATTTCTGTTGGAAAATGTTTATGACTGTATAAATTGGAACTATTTTCTTTTGTGGAGGAATAAATCAAATGCGCTAAAAGGCGCTTCTATCAGGGAAAGGGTTAAGGCCCATTCTGCTTTACGTGCAGCCTGCTTTAAGCTACCCTTTGATTGGATAGAAAATATAACTTAAGGTACTATGTTCATGACTGTATAAATTGGAACTATTTTCTTCAGTGAGGGAATAAATTAAATGCTATAAAAGGTGTTTCTATAAGAGAAATGGCTAAACCGAAAACAAGCGACAACTGACAAATAAATTTGGATCATTTTCACTATGTTTAGAGGGGCCCGTTTCATAAAACTTTGTACGACAAATGATGTTGCAAGTCAGATTATGAAAGTCTCAATTATTATTTATTTCTCCATCTAATCTTGTCTTGTGACATCTTTTTGGAATCGTCAAGACGATTCCAAAGAGATGTCACAAGACAGGATTAAATAGAGAAATCAGAAATTAAATGTATTTTAAAGTTTTACTTACGACAACATTTGTCGTACCAAGATTTATGAAACGAGCCAGATCTTGACCCAAAATATTAGCAAAGGAACTCAATACAGATCTACACTACTGACAGGGTTAAACAAGGTTTTGCTTTGAAATATGCTGTAATATATCTACAGTCGGTCTAGTATTAGCCCATTACTCAATAGATAAGCGTTTTTACACCTTAACAAGAGCTGCATGCGGCCCTAAATCGCTCACCTGTTACCCATGTTTACGGTCATGGTAATGGACCAGTAATGATAAAATTCCACTATAAGCTATCACCGGTAAATTAACCCCCACCCACAGGCAGCCATATTGTTTGAGCTAGGAAGATTCTTTGAAGAAAACTGGCAAAGGGTCACCCATCATTACTTTTTTAAAAATATTCTTAAATCAGACCAATAGTTTCAGAGAAAAAGATTTTCTAAAAATTTCTATACAGAAATATAAGGAAAACTTGCCCCACCCACTGGCGGCCATGATTTTTAAGATATCAAAATTATTTTAAGAAATCTGGTAGAGGATCACCCATGGATCATTTGTGTAAAATTGTTTTCAATTTGGACCAGCAGTTTCACAGAAGAAGATTTTAAAGTTTTAACTATCCAGTATCATAAGGAAAACATGCCCCACCCACTGGTGGCCATGTTTTTTAAGATATCAAAATTATTTTAAGAAATCTGGTAGAGGGTCACCCATGGATCATTTTTGTAAAATTATTTTCAATTTGGACCTGCAGTTTCACAGAAGAAGATTTTTAATTTTTTACTATACGGTATCATAAGGAAAACGTGCCCCACCCACTGGCGGCCATGTTTTTTAAGATATCAAAATTATTTTAAGAAATCTGGTAGAGAGTCACCCATGGATCATTTGCGTACAACTATTCTCAATTTGGACCAGCAGTTTCACAGAAGAAGATTTTGAAAGTTTTTACTATACAGTATCATAAGGAAAACGTGCCCCACCCACTGGCGGCCATGTTTTTTAAGATATCAAAATTATTTTAAGAAATCTGGTAGAGGGTCACCCATGGATCATTTGTGTGAAATTATTTTCAAATTGGATCAGCGGTTTCAGACAAGAAGATTTTTAAAGTTTTCACTATATAGCCATATACGGAAAATCTGCCCCACCCACTGGCGGCCATGTTTTTTAAGATAGGAACATTATTTTAAAAAATCTTATAGAGGGTCACCAATGGCACATTTGGGTAAAATTATTTTAATTCAGACCAGTAGTTTTTGACAAGAAGATTTTTAAAGTTTTTTCAATTGGTTGCCATGGCAACCACAATTTCAATTGCATGACCTATATTTCAAGCATTCTGAGAGAGTACCCTACAAGGAACAATCCTATGAAGTTTTAATGAAATTGACCCAGTAGTTTCCAAGAAGAAGATCTTTAAAGAACAAGAGCCGCATGCGGCCCTAAATCGCTCACCTGGTATCCATGATTACGGTCATGTAAATCGACCAGTTATGATTAAGTTTTCACTTATTCACCTCCACCCACTGGTGGCCATGTTGTTTGAGCTAGGAAGATTATTTGAAGAAAACTGGCAAAGGGTAACCCATGAATCATTATTTGTGTAAAATAATTCTTAAATCAGACCAATAGTTTCAGAGAACTTTTTTTGAAAGTTTTTCTATACAGAAATATAAGGAAAACTTGTCCCACCCACTGGTGGCCATGTTTTTTAGATAACAAAATGATTTTAAGATATCTGGTAGAGGGTCATCAATTAACCACTTGTGTAAAATTATTTTGAATTTGAATCAGTAGTTTCAGAGAAGAAGATTTTTAAAGTTTTTACTATACAGTAACATGCCCCACCCACTGGCGGCCATGTTTTTTAAGATAACAAAATGATTTTAAGAAATCTGGTAGAGGATCATCAATTGACCATTTCTGCAAAATTATTTTTAATTTGGACCAGTAGTTTCAGAGAAGAAGATTTTGAAAGTTTTTACTATACAGTAACATAAAGAAAACTTGCCCCACCCACTTGCGGCCATGTTTTTTTAGATAACAAAATGATTTTAAGAAATCTGGTAGAAGATCATCAATTGACCATTTGTATTAAATTATTTTTAATTTGAACCAGTAGTTTCAGAGAAGAAGATTTTTAAAGTTTTTACTATACATACAGTAACATAAGGAAATTTTGCCCCACCCACTGGCGGCCATGTTTTTTTAGATATCAAAATAATTTTAAGAAATCTGGTAGAGGGTCACCCATGGATCATTTGCATAAAATTACTTTCAAATCGGACCACTAGTTTTTGACAAGAAGATTTTTTAAGTTTTCACTATATAGCCATATAAGGAAAATCTGCCCCACCCACTGGCGGCCATGTTTTTCAAGATAGGAAAATTATTTTAAGAAATCTGATAGAAGGTCACCAATGGCACATTTGGGTAAAATTATTTTCAATTCGGACCAGTAGGTTTTGACAAGAAGATTTTTAAAGTTTTTTCAATTGGTTGCCATGGCAACCACAATTTCAATTGGATTACCTATATTTGAAGAAATCTGAGAGAGTACCCTACAAGGAACAATCCTATGAAGTTTTGATGAAATTGGCCCAGTGGTTTCTAAGAAGAAGATCTTTGAACAAAAAGTTTGACGACGTACGACGACGTACGACGACGGACGACGGACACAGGGCGATCACAATAGCTCACCTTGGCACTTCGTGCCAGGTGAGCTAAAAAGTTGACGACACATGACGGACGACGACGGACACAGGGCGATCACAATAGCTCACCTTGGCACTTTGTGCCAGGTGAGCTAAAAATATTCCTCCACTGAAGAAAATAGTTTCAAATTAGTTTCAATTTATACAGTCATGAAAATGTATCATAAGAAATATTTTCTATATTTTCCATCAGATGGTAGCTTAAAGCAGGCTGGAAGTATAGCAGAATGCGCATTCTGCTTCTTTACGTTCAACCTGCTCTAAGTGCTCATCTGTCTTCAAATTAGAAACATGCTATGGTGTAAAGAATCAGGTCACCACTTAAAGAAGTAACATAGATCCCTCTCTGCAGAACTATATCCTGATCGAAACTATTTGCAATAGTAGTCACAGTTTCACAGCTTCATAAACATACCTGTGCCAAACACTTCTTGTAGTAGGAATTTTTTTGACCTGTTTCTCCGTAAACCTTCTTTCTTCACATACTCAACCCCTGTCTCATCATTGAAAATGGCTGATAACTAAAACAGAACATGTACACTCTTGTCAATTTTTTTCCAAAACAGAAATGTTAATGTAAAAGATTAACTTGTTTTATTTGACCAATCTTAAGATCAGGGCCCCAGATAAGATCGAGTACACTGAACAAATTTGACATTTTCTCACTCACATAGTACCAAATCCTACGGTGTTACTACTCATTAGAATCGTCTCTTCGAGACGATTCTAATGAGTAGTAACACCATAGGGTTTTATGCAGAAAAAAAGATTTTAGTTTTTGAAATTCTCCCCTTATCTGGAGCTCTGTTAAGATGACAACAATACAACAATATATATCTAGGGAAAATCACATACCAACAACCCATCTCATGATAATGACTGTTTCAACATTAAGTAACTATTGAGGGTTATTATGTTCCCTTGGGGATCATTTAAGTTATCAAAACATGAACCAGTCTACTTGGAATTCTGGGTAGTGTAATAAATACTGCTCTAAATTAGCAAACAGTGTAGACCCCGATCAGAGGGCTCCTATAGGATCAGGGTCTACACTGTTTTCAAATGTATTGAGTATATTTTAAACAGCTCAATGCTGTTGAAAGAGTTAACAGAATAATTATATTTCTGACTTTTGCACATTCCGTAGTCCGGATCCAGATGAGCTACAGAAACATAAATATTAACTTGGCATCTTGAGTGTCTTGAATTAGAATTTAGCTTCTGTTGGTAGTGCTGATCCAAACTGTTTGTAACGATCTGCAATACAGATGTACAGTGTTGGAAGGATTAACCCATTACTCCATAGATACGCATTTTAATATCTTTCATTTATTCCTCCACTGAAGAAAGTAGATCCAGTTTATACTGTCACTAATAAGAACCAAAAGAAATAGTTTCTATAGTCTAGCAGATAATAGCTTAAACTTAATAAAGTAAGCTGAAAGTGGTCAACTATCTTGAAAACTAGAAAGAGTAATGGGTATAGGCACATTCTGCTTTACTTTCAACCTGCTTTAAGTGGTCACCTGTCTTCATAACTAGAAACAGTCTATAGTGTAAAGGGTCAGGGGCACATGTCTCTTACCTGATCACAGCCAATTGCTATCACAAATAACCCAAACAACAGTGACTCTATCACCAAAATAATGGAATGAACACTGAAACAAAACAATCAAACCACAATTACTTCCGTAAACAATAAAAATAAAATTAATTCATATGAAATGTTTTTACCCTTTACCTGATAGCTTATTTCTAGTATTGAAGAAAGCTGAAAGGTGACCACTTAAAGCAGATTGAAAGTAAAGCAGAATGCGCCTTAAGCACATTCTGCTTTACTTTCAGCCTGTTTTAAGCTACCATATGTTAGAATATAGAAAATATTCCCTAAAAAATATATTCTTAACTAATTTAATGGGAACTATTTTCTTCATGGGAGGAATAAAACATATCCGCTAAAAGGCTAATATCTGAATATTGTTAATTTACAGTCAAACCTGTGAAACCTTCTCCAAGAAAAGATATTCTAGTACATACTATCAGATGTTTCCTTAAAGCAGCTTGAAAGTAAAGCAGAATGCACCTTAAGGTGCATTCTGCTTTACTTTCAACCTGCTTTAAGCGTTTACCTATCATCAAAACTAGAATGGTTAAAATCAGGATATTAAAGTTATGAACACAATTAGCACTCTTCATAATGTTAAAACATCTCATAAAGTAGTACATAAATTGTCAATACAGTAAAAACCTCTCTTTTACGACCAATAAAACATGGCTAATTGACAGGTGACAGCTTAAAGCAAGATGACAGGAGCTTTCTGTTTTACTGTCACCTTGCTTTAAGGAGTCACCTGTCATAAACTCCTAATTTAACAAGAGGGCCTGAAGGCCCTGATATCGCTCACCTTTTATAATGAAGCCTGATAGCTTTACCTTTGAATTTCACCTGTTTTATTCTAAATCCATTCAAATTTGTAGTATAGCATGTACACAACATTGCAATATGACCCATTCTAGTATGTATAGTAGAGTACATCAAAGGCAGATAACTAGAGCCTACAAAATACTGAAATGAAGCCTTTTCTAGCATTTCAAAGTAAATCAAGGGCAGATAACTATTGCCACAATGATCAGATTTCAACAATAATTGCACTCCCTTGAGAACTTATAGCTATATACATTGTGTGCAATTATAATTAAAATCCATTAAAAATTGTGGCCTCTATAGTGCAAACTGATAAATATGGCATTTTCAGCAATTCAAAGGTAGATAACTCTTGACCTATAAATCCTATTCCAACCATAACCTAACGCATTCGAATTCTTGTAGTTATATACAATCTGAGCAATTTTAAAAATGATTGGATTAAAATTGTTGCCTCTAGAGTGTTAACACCCTTAAATATGGCATTTTCAGCTATTCAAAGGTAAATAACTCTTGACCTGCAGATCCGATTGCAACCCTAATCAAACTAAACTCATCTGAACTTTTACAGTCATATACCATCTGATGAAGTTTGAGAAAGATTGGATTAAAATTGTGGCCTCTAGAGTGTAAACAACCTTAAATATGGCATTTTCAGCAATTTAAAGGTAGATAACTCTTGACCTATCAATCCAATTCCAACCATAATTAAACTTATCCGAACTCTTGCAGTTATATACAATCTGAGCAAGATTGGGAAAGATTGAATTAAAATTGTGGCTTCTAGAGTGTAAACACTGTTAAATATTGCATTTTCAGCAATTCAAAGGTGGATAACTCTTGACCTATATGTCCAATATCAACCATAATGGAACTCATCCGAACTCTTATGGTAATATACAATCTGAGTAAATAACAGAAAGATTGGATAAAAATTGTGGCCTCTAGAGTGTAAAATTGTTGACGACGAACGACGGACGCCGGACATACAAGGATTGCAAAAACTCACCCTGAGCTAGCTCAGGTGAGCTAATTAACCCAATATTGTGGGTCATAAAAGAGACGTTTTACTGTATACAAATGAAATAATAATTGTTCATAATAATCGATGATGACAATGATATTGTACTGCATGCAATAACACTGGTTGATTGTTCCCATATAAAAATGTTGATGACACATGCTGGTACAATGGAGAAGACTTTATTCTTTCCCAATAAACATATTCATACTTAAAACCTTATCTCCATTGCAATCAGTTTGGAGCCAGATCTACCTAGCTACCTAGCCTCTGATCAGGCTTTAAAGTGTTTGCTTGTCAGATAGCAACTAAAAAAATTAAAAGTTGCCATATTTAACTTTTGTTGTGTTACAATTACGTTTAGTTTCTTTTAAATGAAAAAGAATAACATCTTCTCCACTGTACACATACTCCTATGCTACCCCTCTGATCTGGGTCTACACTGTTTGCAAATGTCATGAGTATATTGTCCATGGTGTTGAAAGAGTTAAGTGAATATACCAGTTCATGAAACTGTCTATGTAAGAAAACTCGTTAGTAGCCATGAAAAAGGAAATTTTCAATTATGAACAATAAACAGTAAAATCTCTCTATACGACCATTAAATTTTGTTTTAGTATTAAGTGTTTAAGACAGGTGACTGCTTAAAGCAAGGTGAAATAAAACAGAAAGCTTTCTGTTTACGTTCACCTTGCATTAAACAGTCACCTGTCATTTAACCAATCAATTAACCTATTTTATAATAGATAGGTTTCAGGGCTCCAGATTAGTAGAGTTTTTTAAAAACTAAAATCTTTATTTCTGCATTAAACCCTATGGTGTCACTACTCATTAGAATCGTCTCTTCGAGACAATTGTAATGAGTAGTTACACCATAGGACTTGAGCTAGTATTAAGCAGAAAATGTTGGATTTGTTCAGTTTACTCCATCTTATCTGGTGCCCTGGGTTTTACTGTACCTGCTAACTGAACCTATTCACTGAAGGATTACTTACAGTTTGATATGTTTATAGTCTCCCTTGACCTGAGGGTCGAGTATCCAGGAAACAATAACCATACTGGTGGCATGTACAGCTGCCAAACCTGCAGTGAACAAACATCTCATCAAATCTGTGTTCGCCGTTAACCCATTACGCCATTGCCGGTTTCTACTTTTGAAGACAGGTGATAACTTAACCCATTACACCATTGCCTGTTTCTAATATTGAAGAAAGGTGACCACTTAAAGCAGGATGAAATCAAAGCAGAATGTGCCTTAAAGCACATTCTGCTTTTCTTTCAGCCTGCTTGAAGCTACTATCTGCTAGGATAAAGAAAGTATTTCATATGGTACCTATTCTTAACTATTTTCTTCAGTGGAGGAATAAATGAAAGGTGTAAAAAGGCGTATTTATGGGGTAATGGTTTAAAGCATGTTGAAAGTAAAGGAGAATGTGCCTTAAGGTTATGGAACACCAGCTAGCGCAAATACGTTCCCAGAGAAATATAGTGCCAGTTTTTTTTGCGTCAAAAGTATCCTACTTTACTTTCAACTTGCATTAACTCTTTCAACACTAAGTAACACTTGTGGGTTAAGAAGTTCCCTTGTGGATCTTTTTAGTTACACAAACATGAACTTGGAATTCTGAGTTGTTTAATAAATACTGCTCTAAATTAGCATACAGTGTAGACCCAGGGTCCCTGATCAGAAGGCTCCTGTATGATCCCTCTGATCAGGTCTTTACTGTTTGCAAATGAAATGAGTATGTTTTAACCCTTTTCCTATCAATGATGCATAAAGCGTGTTTGCAAACAATTTGGATCCCCAACGCCAAACTGTTTGACACTCTTATCAATATTTATTAAGTCATACAACATTAAATCTAACTTTGAAATGTGTCTTGCAGACAACAATACTGAAGCAGATAACAATAACGCGGTGAGGGGGTAAAAATCTCCTATATAACTTGATCATGAAAGGGTTAAAGAGGTGCATGGTGTTGAAAAAATTAAGTTAAAATCTGAAAAGAGACTATAAATGTATTGTGTGAACTATATATTGAGGAATTTCTTGGTGCAAACTACTTTCCTTTAGGCAGAAATAGTTAGAGGTATAAAAATGTGTATTCATGGAGTAATGGGTAAAGGCTTGATATTGCTTTTTGATAATGCAATAAATAGTGGATAATCAATTTCTTTGAATTGATATGAAAAATATATCAGCAGAATGGGTTGTTATCTGGTTATAAAACGAGTCCGCAGATAAAAACCCATTCGAGTGATATATTTTTCATATCCATCCAAAGAAATTGATTATTCTATTTATCATATACATTTAAATGACACTTTTACAGAGAAAACACACAAAATTAATTGTTTACGCGCGACGTCACTAAGATATTGTGATGCGATGTCACAAAGTTGATATCATCACTGCAAAAGTGATATCACCACTAGTGATTATAACAACTGTGACGCATATGAAATTTATCTAACTGAGAAATCTCTATAAATCATTGATAGGTATATAAAACAAGAGGGCCTTGAAGGCCCTGATATCGCTCACCGGTTGTAATGAAGCCTGATAGCTTTACCTTTGAGTTTCACCCGTTTTAATCTAAATCCATTCAAATTTGTAGTATTGCATGTAAACAATTTTGGAATACAACCTCATAATTCTAGTAAACAATCTGAGCAAGTTTGAGAAAGATTGGATAAATATTGTGGCCTCTATAGAGTGTAAACACTAAAATTGTTGACGACGCAAAAAGAACGACTCACGACGCATGACGGACATTCAAGGATTGCAAAAATTCACCCTGAGCTAAAAAAACGAAAATCTTACCAACATAAAATAGAAACTGCATGAAAAATCTTTGATTGTATTCTCCCACACAATTATTTATCCTGAAATATAAAAGAAGACACCAATCAATCTACTACAGTAACTCTTTGCATGCTAGGTATTTTTTTTGTGTGCAACAATTGTCGTCTGCTATCATTCTAAAAACAGAATGTTCTAAATTTCTTTTCAAAACAGGATCAGAGTGTCAAACAGTTTGGATCCTGATGAGACGCCACGCTACGCGGCGTCTCATCTGGATTCAAACTGTTTGGAAAGGTAATCACTGTGGCACATGTATCCGACGCTAGCATGTAAAGAGTAAAAACCTCTGAAAACACCACACTGCAAGGCTGAGTAAAAGGTTTGAAATTATAAAATTGCTCTAAAGATTCGGTTAGGGGAGATGGTTTAGCAGCCTGAGCCATTCTACACAAGTTGATTTGGCTGCTATTTAACCCTTTACCTAATGGCCTGTTTCTATTACTTAAGATAGGTGACTACTTAAAGCAGGTTGAAAGTAAAGCAGAATGCGCCTTAGGGCGCATTCTGCTTTACTTTCAGCCTGCTTTAAGCTATCATGTGCTATAATATAGAAAATATTCCCTATAATACATATTCATTACTGATTAAATTGGAACTATTTTCTTCAGCGGATGAATAAATCATATCCGCTAAAAGGCGCTTCTATTGGGTAAAGGGTTAAGACAGGCAACAGCTTAATGCAGAACAGTAATGTAGAAAGTTTCTAATGGAGCTTTCTACATTACTTTTCTGCATTAAGTAGCCACATTTCCTTCAAGCTCTTGCAGTGTAGACCAAGAACCTAAAGGAGTCCTCTGATCAGGGTCTGCAAGGTTTGTCATTCAGTAATAAACTTTAATAGTCAAACATTGACAAGACTTTACTGGAAACAGGGGCCCGTCTTACGAAACGTCGTACGACAAAAGAGGTCGTAAGTCAAAACTTTTAGAGACATTAAGTTCTCTTTTCTTCATCTAATCCTGTCTTGTGACATCTCTTTGGAATCGTCTTGAAAAGACGATTCCAACGAGATGTCACAAGACAGGATTAGATGGTGAAATAAATAATAATTGAGAATTTTAGAATCTGGCTTATGACTATATTTGTTGTACGACGTTTCGTAAGACGGGCCCCTGGAATTGGCCATTTAAAGTTTTAGGGGTCAATGAATTAAAGCAGTATAAAATATGTATTTAACCCATTACCCCATAGTTTGTTTATAGTTTTTAAGACAGGTGATCACCTAAAGCAGGTTGAAAGTAAAGTAGAATGTGCCTTAAGGTGCATTCTGCTTTACTTTCAGCCTACTTAAAGCTACCATCTGCTAGGATAAAAAAATATTACTAATGGTACATGTTCATGACTGTATAAATAGTAACTATTTCTTCATTCAAGTTTAGTGGAGGAATAAACTGAATGCGCTAAAAGACATTTCTATGGGGGACAGGGTTAAAGTTTCTGGGGTCAATGAGTTAACCCATTACCCCTTTTCTAGTTTTTTTAAAAAAAAGTTTACCACTTAAAGCAGGTTGAAAGTAAAGCAGCTTTACTTTCAGCCAGCTTTAAGTTATTATCTGCTAAAATACATGTATAGAAAATATTTCTGATGATGCAAAGCAGCATATTCATGACTGAATAAATTTGACTGTTTTTCTTCTGTGGAGGAATAAATTAGAGGCGTAATAAGATGTATTTATGGGGAGTGGGGTAATGGGTTAAAGGCGTATAAAATGTGTATTTGTTGGAGAATGGGTTAACCCTTTCAACCCTAGTCCCGCATATAGGCGTCTTTTAAAACAGTATACATGTGAAAAGTACTCTTGTCCTGTGCAAACAGTGAAGGCCCAGATCAGAGGGCTCCGAAAGGAGCCCTCTGATCAGGGTCTTCACTGTTTGTCAGTAATGACAAAAATGACAAAAACAACTCTTAAAAGCCAGAAATGGACTAGACAAAAATCGAAACTGGAATTGTTCACTTAAAGTTTCAGGGAGGAAAGAGTTAACTCACCATGGACAATGATGGTCCATTTTTCTGATACATCTCTTACATATCCTGCAGTGATGAGCCCTGGGCGGTCTGTACGTCTCACATTTCATACACACTGACCAACCATCAGACTACAAATAAAGAAAACAATGAGAATCTTAGTGGGTCTTCGCTTTTTACAGTGACAAGTTATATCTCGACACTCAAGGCTACCTTCCTCATAAAGTATCATTGAACAGTTGAGCACTGCCATCTTCTGAGCAACAAAACATTATGCATGAATGGGGATCTTAAAATCAAGACAAAATGGAAATTTTAGAAAAATGCCCATTACCCCATAGCCCGTTTCTAGTTTTGAAGACAGGTGATCACTTAATGCAGGTTGAAAGTAAAGCAGAATGCACCTGAAGGAGGATTCTGCTTTACATTCAACCTGCTACCATCTGATAGAATGTAGAAAATATTTCTTACGATTCTTATTCATGACTGAATAAAGTGGAACTATTTTCTTCAGTGGAAGAATAATTAAAGGCCTAAAAAGGTGTATTCATGGTGTGATTGGTTAAGGAGCTTTCTTACATTGCCTTTATCCATCATTAACCCTAAATACTAAATAACCAAATGGACTATTGCACATCCATTCATTTTCTACATATATTAATTAGTTTACATTGACTCTCAAAGGGTTTGTCCCATGTATATTTATCTAAAATTATGACAAACAGTACATGCCAAGATCAAAGGGCTCCTCCTGGAGCCCTTTGATCTGTGTCTACACTGTTGGCAAATAACACATATACTCATTAGTCCTTGTATTGGAAGGGTTAACCCATCTCCCATAAATACACATTTTTACGCCATTAATTTATTCCTCCCCTGAAGAAAATAGTTCCAATATATACAGTCATGAATATGCATCACAAGACATATTTTCTATATCCTAGCAGATTGTAGCTTAAAGCAGGCTGAAAGTAAAGCAGAATGTGCCCAAAGGCGCATTCTGCTTTACTTTCAACCTACTTTAAGTGGTCACCTATATTCAATACTAGAAATAGGCTATGGGGTAATGGGTTAAGAATGTACTTGTATTATAGACCCAACAATCGTGATAAACATTTTGAGTGTTTCTCAAGTGAAGTTGTACTATAATTATAGTAATATCCGACCTTATACAAGCACTATGAAAAGTGATTGCAAATACAGTGCTCCCTCTCTACAATGACACCCAATGGGAGACACAAATTCTGTGCGTTGTTTGGAGGGATTCGTTATAGGGAGGGAAATTGGTTTACATATGCAAACAGTTTGAATCCAGATCAGACGCTGCATTACACTGCATCTGATCTGGGTTCAAGCTATTTGTCACTCGTCAATTAGTTTTTTTCTGTCAGAATGTTCAATATGTAACTTTGAGAAAAACAGCAGATGACAATTCTGAGCAGACGAAACGGTTGGACAAAATGTCTTGTTTAGGGAACTACGGCAAGGGTCATTGTTCGGAAGGAGTCGTTGTTGGGATGGCTGTTGTAGGGAGGGAATGCTGTACATTCAATATTGAAATTAACATCTGCTAACTGAAGCAGTTTGGACTTCTCTAAAGACATGTGACTTCTCCAGATAACGTGAGTATTTCAAAACCAAACTTCTCCACCAAACCTCTTTATTTCTCCACCAAACTCAATCTTGCAACTACTCATTAGAACTGCATGTCTCTTCAAGAATAGAGTAATAAGTAGTCACATATTGGATAAAGCAGTGTGCTGGTTAAAGCAGGTTTTACTATACAGCGGAACTTTGATAGTTCAAACTTGCATAAGTGGAACATACCAGTATTTCAAAGTTAAAACATGGCTTTGCCACGTTTTAACTTTGAAATATGTGTATGTTCCACTCAACCGAGCTCGAGATGTAGAAATTAATCAAAAGAAATACGGGTTAGCTTGGCTTAAACATGTTCGAGAAGTTTGACTGTATGCTATATGACATTAAGTTCTGAAAAAACATTGACAGAAAAAGCATGTTTCTGGCTTAACCAGGTGTCGAATAAGCCAGGTTATACTGTATTCATATAATATTATGCATGATAAGATAAAACATATATCTTCTTACCATTTTTTGTTTTCCACTGTGCATATCCGAGAAATCAAGACTGTTGGCAGGGAGGGGTATGATCCCTGGATCTGACATCACAGCTTTTAAATGGGATATTATCATCAGAAAAGCTATTATGTTGAAAACTAAGACATTGAAGGCTCCCCATAACCTAAAAGAACAATGGATTTTACAGTTGTATGGTCTCTGGTACTCATTAGCTACAAAGCATAGAAATTAGAACATTGTTCAAAATTCTTATTCTTGAAAGAGGTTATCCCCCCTAGTTTCAACACCGACACAGTAATATATTTGCTTCTATAAAAATTATTGAGTCAGATTAACATTTTGTTGCTTTGCTCTTTTTCTGAAGATTCATTGACATAAAAATCTTTCTTGATGCAGGCATGTTATAATAATAATAATAAACTATGAGATTTAACTTTTGTCTTTTTGTGTGATTTAAGTTTAAAACGGTCTAATAAATCTCCACTTTGAAATTGGAACATTATCAGCAGCTCAAAAGGATTGCCTGGCATGAGCATTATTGTTTAACCCATTGCCCCATAAATACACCTTTTTACGCCTTTAAATTATTACACCACTGAAAACAAAAAGTTCACTTTATACAGTCATGAATATGTACCATAAGAAATATTTTCTATATTCTAGTAGATGGTAGCTTAAAGCAGGCTGAAAGTAAAGCAGAATGCGCCTTATGGCGCATTCTGCTTTACTTTCAACCTGCTTTAAATGGTCACTTATTTTCAAAACTAGATACACTGTAACAGGCTATTGGGTAATGGGTTAATTGACTCTTCTTTGAAGAAACGCCTTCAGTGAAACTTGTAAGTTTGATAGATTGATTGACTTCATTGTCCTTAAAATCATGCAGCTCTCAAAGTTCTCAAACATCTAAAATATTAAAATTTAAATATTTGGGGAAAAAAGAAGATATAATATAAATATTGCCAAAATGCAACCAACAGTGAATACATTATTCACACCATTCCATTCTACTCGATCATAACGGATTCACTATTAATAGATGGATAAGTTGAAGAGCGAAAAGAAATCAATTAGAACTATTATCATTCATATAATACTAATACCTACATGTATCTATTATTGTTTCTCAACAGAAAAGATATGAACGATACAGTGAAATAATGACAAAACAACACAACAATGTAAACATTAACAAGAACACTTTTTGATGCTTTTTTTAATTGAGCTTGTATTCCCACTAGAAACATTGCTGAAACATAAAACTAGATACATGTAATGATGTATATTTCAAGTGGTGGGTTGGGGGAGGGGGTGGGGCTCATGTTCGCTTCCCACTCAAAAGTAAACATGGAAACAGGAACTACATCCAATTAAGCCTTTAACTCTTTCCTCCCTGAAACTTTAAATGGACAATTCCAGTTTCCTTTTTAGTCTAGTCCATTTCTGACTTTTAAGGGTTGTTTTTGTCAATGTTTGGCATTATGACAAACAGTGAGACCCAGATCAGAGGGCTCCTTTCGGAGCCCTCTGATCTGGGTCTTCACTGTTTGCACAGAACAAGTGTACTATTCACATGTACACTGTTTGAAAAGGACGCCTATATGCGGGACTAGGGTTCAAAGAGTTAAGGAGTGCTCCAACAACAGCTGAGGAACCTACAAGACAACAACGAACAACATGCAAAAATATATGCTTTAAATTTTTTATAAATAAATATATAATATAACCTACGGTGCGAGCATTGAATAACAGTTACACTCATCGAATATTTCTCGTATATAATTAGTGGTTTAACTGTGCAAATGAGGTTGTCTAGTTCACATGTGTACAGTTAGATGATATGGAGCTATTTCTCTTCTTTGCCATATCCTCACAGTACACCGGCAATACGCGTTTTACTGTTAGGAAAATCTCGCTTCATAAGTTAACTATCGCCCGACGGATATTGTTGGGCATCAAATTTCGAAAAAAGTAAGTCATTATTTTTAAAAGTAAGACTACCAATAGATTCAGGATACAAAAATACACCAACCTGGTATAAAAAAAAATTCTTTAAAACACTTAAAACACTTTTAATCCAGATATTTAATCGCGTGTGTATCATCTCTGTGTACAGCGCGTACTACACTGAGGGGAAACGTTTCTTTCTTTTTGCCACCGTTGTGTCGAAATACGGCTCATTTTATAGCATTATCCGGTATATGTTTCCAACCAGTGTACTAGCAACGTAAAAACAACCGCTGCTTGAGTATTTTGAAAAGTTTAAAATTAGATGAATAGCAACCTGAAGCTTGATTTGAGGTCAGAAATTGTTTTCCAAATGGATTATAGCAATAATTGTGTGATTTTAACTAGTAAATGTGACTCAATCTGAGAGTTTAAGGAATGAGGCAAAACTTATTTTCCTCCTTGTTTGTGGCCGATTGCCATGAGACCCTGAGGACGACACCTGTCAAAAGTTAACTTGTCTTCACAGGGGTTCATTGATGAGACTAGACGGCTAAAACAAGGTATTTGGCACAGTAGGGTAAAAATGATGTTATATGATGACTGAAAGTAACTGAATAGAGAGCCAATGCTTTTCTTGCATTCAATAATTTTGAAGCTATGACCAATCTTGATAGCCTCAAAATTTTAAGTCAATATCTAACTCCGTTGTTGAGATATTGTAACAGATATGCCCCAAAAATGGCCATTTTTAAGCGTTATGCTGTCCCACTTCAATAAATTTTAATTTTGAGCTCAGAATACAATATTTTAACCACCTTAAAATCAGCTGTAATTAACACAGTCTCATAGATGTATTTGTTTACTAAGTTTTTATAGGAGGATGATGAAAATAGACAGTATATTAAGAAAGTTATGACCGTATAACTGAAATAGGTGATTTGGCCTAATCATCAGATTTACAGAGGGTATGCTTTGTTATATGTCTGTAAAGAACTGCTATATTGTCAATAAACTGGAGGTTAGTGTTTAAAATAACTCATTTTTAATCAAAGTTTGAAATACCGAAATATCTTTGAATTTGCACTATGCATTTATAAAATTTTAGCATTCGAATGCGGAAAAGCGGAAAATGAATTTTCTGTAGTGTCCGTAACAGTGGGTTTAGAAAGTCAATTTGTATTTACATTAGACATTTTAAATTTCCAAATATTATTTCTATGAAGGTTTGTATGCAAAAGCTAAAATATTAAAGATTTCCTTGATTCGAAATATAGTTGTTTTCGTGATTTTAGTGTTACGGACACTACAAAAATTGTACACTTAAACTGATAATTCATCATATCAAACTTCAAGAGCTTTTTTCTTAGTTTTGCTGCTTTGCAGAGCAATAAGTTTTGTTATGGATTATTCCATCACTTAAATACTCTTGGAAAATACAAGAAAATCTTGTTTGATGCAACAATAGTAAGATGTTATATTGCAATCGAAAGAGGGGTGTGCTTCCAAGAAATTTTCCAGTTCACCAGACCAGTGCCCAGTTTAACAAGAAAGGGCTGAAATAGTCTTCTATCATGTCAAACTGAAAGAAAGAAGTCCTGAGTAATGGACAAAACCAACAATTTGAGTCCAAATGATGGCAAAGGTATGTAATAAAGACTTAAAGCATTGCTTGTTGATAAAATGTAGTGTCCGTAACATATTACAGGCATTTCTGTGTAACCATGCTCAAGTAGCTTGTATTCCCACTAGAAACATTGCTGAAACATAAAACTAGATACATGTAATGATGTATATTTCAAGTGGTCGGTTGGGGGAGGGGGTGGGGCTCATGTTCGCTTCCCACTCAAAAGTAAACATGGAAACAGGAACTACATCCAATTAAGCCTTTAACTCTTTCCTCCCTGAAACTTTAAATGGACAATTCCAGTTTCCTTTTTAGTCTAGTCCATTTCTGACTTTTAAGGGTTGTTTTTGTCAATGTTTGGCATTATGACAAACAGTGAGAACCCAGATCAGAGGGCTCCTTGCGGAGCCCTCTGATCTGGGTCTTCACTGTTTGCACAGAACAAGTGTACTATTCACATGTACACTGTTTGAAAAGGACGCCTATATGCGGGACTAGGGTTCAAAGAGTTAAGGAGTGCTCCAACAACAGCTGAGGAACCTACAAGACAACAACGAACATGCAAAAATATTATATATGCTTTAAATTTTTTATAAATAAATATATAATATAACCTACGGTGCGAGCATTGAATAACAGTTACACTCATCGAATATTTCTCGTATATAATTAGTGGTTTAACTGTGCAAATGAGGTTGTCTAGTTCACATGTGTACAGTTAGATGATATGGAGCTATTTCTCTTCTTTGCCATATCCTCACAGTACACCGGCAATACGCGTTTTACTGTTAGGAAAATCTCGCTTCATAAGTTAACTATCGCCCGACGGATATTGTTGGGCATCAAATTTCGAAAAAAGTAAGTCATTATTTTTAAAAGTAAGACTACCAATAGATTCAGGATGCAAAAATACACCAACCTGGTATAAAAAAAAATTCTTTAAAACACTTAAAACACTTTTAATCCAGATATTTAATCGCGTGTGTATCATCTCTGTGTACAGCGCGTACTACACTGAGGGGAAACGTTTCTTTCTTTTTGCCACTGTTGTGTCGAAATACGGCTCATTTTATAGCATTATCCGGTATATGTTTCCAACCAGTGTACTAGCAACGTAAAAACAACCGCTGCTTGAGTATTTTGAAAAGTTTAAAATTAGATGAATAGCAACCTGAAGCTTGATTTGAGGTCAGAAATTGTTTTCCAAATGGATTATAGCAATAATTGTGTGATTTTAACTAGTAAATGTGACTCAATCTGAGAGTTTAAGGAATGAGGCAAAACTTATTTTCCTCCTTGTTTGTGGCCGATTGCCATGAGACCCTGAGGACGACACCTGTCAAAAGTTAACTTGTCTTCACAGGGGTTCATTGATGAGACTAGACGGCTAAAACAAGGTATTTGGCACAGTAGGGTAAAAATGATGTTATATGATGACTGAAAGTAACTGAATAGAGAGCCAATGCTTTTCTTGCATTCAATAATTTTGAAGCTATGACCAATCTTGATAGCCTCAAAATTTTAAGTCAATATCTAACTCCGTTGTTGAGATATTGTAACAGATATGCCCCAAAAATGGCCATTTTTAAGCGTTATGCTGTCCCACTTCAATAAATTTTAATTTTGAGCTCAGAATACAATATTTTAACCACCTTAAAATCAGCTGTAATTAACACAGTCTCATAGATGTATTTGTTTACTAAGTTTTTATAGGAGGATGATGAAAATAGACAGTATATTAAGAAAGTTATGACCGTATAACTGAAATAGGTGATTTGGCCTAATCATCAGATTTACAGAGGGTATGCTTTGTTATATGTCTGTAAAGAACTGCTATATTGTCAATAAACTGGAGGTTAGTGTTTAAAATAACTCATTTTTAATCAAAGTTTGAAATACCGAAATATCTTTGAATTTGCACTATGCATTTATAAAATTTTAGCATTCGAATGCGGAAAAGCGGAAAATGAATTTTCTGTAGTGTCCGTAACAGTGGGTTTAGAAAGTCAATTTGTATTTACATTAGACATTTTAAATTTCCAAATATTATTTCTATGAAGGTTTGTATGCAAAAGCTAAAATATTAAAGATTTCCTTGATTCGAAATATAGTTGTTTTCGTGATTTTAGTGTTACGGACACTACAAAAATTGTACACTTAAACTGATAATTCATCATATCAAACTTCAAGAGCTTTTTTCTTAGTTTTGCTGCTTTGCAGAGCAATAAGTTTTGTTATGGATTATTCCATCACTTAAATACTCTTGGAAAATACAAGAAAATCTTGTTTGATGCAACAATAGTAAGATGTTATATTGCAATCGAAAGAGGGGTGTGCTTCCAAGAAATTTTCCAGTTCACCAGACCAGTGCCCAGTTTAACAAGAAAGGGCTGAAATAGTCTTCTATCATGTCAAACTGAAAGAAAGAAGTCCTGAGTAATGGACAAAACCAACAATTTGAGTCCAAATGATGGCAAAGGTATGTAATAAAGACTTAAAGCATTGCTTGTTGATAAAATGTAGTGTCCGTAACATATTACAGGCATTTCTGTGTAACCATGCTCAAGTAGCCCAACGCTCAATTGTTACATCTGACTTTTTTAAATAATGTTCCCAAACAAAACAAATGTTGCAATTAACCCAATATAAGTGATCATTATCTTTCTCTCTTATATTTCAAACACCATTTAAGTCAAATTTAGTGATGCAAATAATCTGAAAGAAGTTTTTGACTCATGTATTACATCAAATAGAATTGTGTTCCTTGTATCAAGTCATATAGGCCTTTTAAACAACATATTTAAAACCTTAGTGTCTGTTTGATTCACAGCAATCATGTCTTTCCTAAACTTATTTCTTCTTGTCAAAAATGTTACGGACACTACATGATCTATTTAATTTATTGAAGGCAATCTATTTAAGTATTTACACATCTGTTTCTTTCATTATCTAAGCCATTTGACCAGGTTATACACTTACAGACAATTTTGACTTGGTTTCTACAGAAACAAATGGTCTAAAGCACACATAACCCAACTCATGATGATCTGTGTTTGACAACATTTATGAATTCTTCTAAAATATAATTCTGTTCAGTCAGATCTGTAGTGCAAATGTTATAATGCTTAACATGTATGAGAAATTTGAAAATAATTAAATGTAAAGGTTCAGGGAGCTCTTGTTTAGATCCTTCTAATCAAAACTTATACTGCTTGCAAGTAAAAGAAGTGCAACTGTGTGGTCAAAGGTTACGAGATAGTTCAATTGTATAGAATATAGACTCACATTATTGAAATCTTGAAAGGGCCCCAGAATCTAAGCCTAAACAATTTATGAAAAATGATTATAGATCCAACATCAAAGAACTCTTTTAACCCATTACTCCAAAGATACACATTTCAACAATTTTTAATTTGTTCCTTCACTGAAAAAAATTGTTCCATTTTCTACAGTCATAAATATATATTATAAAAAAACAACATTTTCTTTATTCTAGTAAATGGTAGCTTAAAGCAGGCTGAAAGTACAGCAGCATGCACCTCAATGAACATTCTGCTTTTCTTTCAAACTGCTTTAAGTAGTCACCTGTCATCAATACTAGAAACAGGCTATGGAGTAAAGGATTAAGAGCCCTTTGATCTGTATCTGCACAGTTTATTACTTTAAGTTGATAGCATAAAGTGCTGCATATTTCAATTGGGTCTAATCATGAAATTATTATTATGAAATAATCGATTAACGATTGAAATGGCAATATATCTTAAATACATTTTGCAGATCAGAGCAAGAGTTCATCACTGGGACAAACTAGATCTGCTGTTAAGAAATTGTACTTGAAGTGGAAGCTGAGAAGAAAAATGCGAATACTACACTGAGAGTTAAGATGAGAAGAAATTGTCAGAAAACAGAAAACCCTAAAAAATATTCAGGGCTGAAGAAGACCGACTAAGACAGAAGAAAATACTACAAATTAACATGATGGCATCTTCAGATCCTGAAGTACAAAATTTAATGTACAAGCTGCTCTTAGAAAGAATGGAGTTGTCAGAGATACAATAAAGCTCGCCGAAGGCACATTTGGAATCTTAAAGACAGAGTCTGAGGTCAAGGTCATAAGGGTCAGAACTTTTTGTGTTCATCAAAATGCCTTGTCCATATACTCAAAACTATAAAAACAAGACATCAAGAGTCATAGCATTTATAAGCATTTTTTAAAACCTAAACACAGATTTCGAAAGCAAAAAGCGGGCCCTAAGTTTGAGGTCAAGGTCACTGGGGAAAAGAGAAAACTTGCCATTACAGGTACATGCAAGTCAAAGGACAATCAGAGGGTGAATGAAGATTATCAAAAATAGGCCTTCAGCATAAACACCTGCTTCAGAATAGGAATAGGATGATATAACCACAGGAAACAGAAACCGCTAAGAAACAGTAAACAGCAAAAAATACCACACAGCAACTTCAACAGTCCAAAAGTTACAACTCTGGGAATTTTTTGCTTTTGATTTGAAACCAAAGAAGAACCCATATGTGTTTATGTGGCAGAAGTTACAAATATATATGAAGAGGAGTGTTGGCTTAAATACATGAAAAAATCAGGGGGTTTGTGCACATGGCCTAAACAAACAAGTGACTTTGTCGTAAGAGCTGATTGACAATACCATAGGGACACTTTAAACCCTGAAATTGTAAACAAAAGGGGCCTTTTAAGTTTCAAACAAGTGAATTAGACAATGTAAGGGTTACCCTTATATGAAAACACAAACAAGTCTGCTTTAAATAGTTTGGCATTGTAGCTTAACGGTACAGTTTGGAATTGTAGTGTCCGTAACAAAAGTGGTTTGAGATAATTGTATGTCCAAAGAAAATAATTGAACACATTTTGAACATTGAAAAGTGACTGGAATATAAAACTAAGTCCTATTGTTCTAGCAAATAGATGTGATTTTAACATTGGGTTTGGAGGATGACAAATGTTAGGTGAAACGTTGCAAGTTCATTTTTTTGAAGTTTTGCGCCTGTACGTATTAAAATTAAAAAAAAATCAGTTTTGAATTTGAATTCAACTATATTTCATTTCAGTTATCTTATTTACATTCCATGTTTGAAGTTATGTGTTTAAATCAATAAATATGTTATGTTTTGAAGAAAATTAGTGTTGTTATATGCCTGATGTAGTGTCCGTAACATTTAGGTGACGTATACTTTAAAACCTCTACAAAAATGCATTTGTAGAAGCTGCAAACTTAAAACAAGATTTGATATGCATGGTCAAAGCTTTAACTATTTGATGCTCTAAATTTCAAAATGCTACATTAAAGTTCATTTTTTGATCCAAGTGGGACACTGGTGTGCCAAATACCTTGTTTTAGCCGAGAGGTTGTCATACTAAAATGTGTATTCCTACGCGCTGTCACAATGTGTACACAAATATGACGTCAAATGACATTTCTGTTGGCGATCGAATGGCTATTGATTGGAAGGGGCAGGAAATGTTTGCCACCTTGATTTATTCTGAATAAATCGGAATTAACTTTGGATCTACTTTTTGCAAGTTTACTCATTTGGGCGATCCATTCATGCGTCATCCATTGACTTACATAGTGAAGCTAGCAATCTAAAATAAGTATCGAGATGGTACGTAAAAACAACATTGCCATGTTATGTTATAAATAGAATCTAACATTGGTGTTCACAGGAACGTATATAGATAGGGACTGGCCACTTCTTATCTAATCGGGTATTTTATCGATTTATCTCTGTCTTCCCTTTCGCCGCGGTAGATAAGCGGGTGTAGCCGTTTTGGGTAGGTAAGCCTCTTGCCGCTACATTTTTAGATAACAGATAAGCTCATTTCAGTAATTAATGCGTGCAGCTCCGAACGGCGTGTCCTAGTAAAACAATATTTGTCACTTATTTAGTCAATTTTTGTAAGTGTTATTAAATCGAGGGAAGCAATCCTCAAAATAGACATTAAATAGCTTAAAATACCGAATCTCTCCATACCTCCAGAGACGTACATAAATAATCAATTTCTTTAGTTCCCTTTGTGTATAGCTCCCAAGTTAATTAATCCGTAATTGAACAATTACACAATGAACCATCTTCAACACCTCTATACTTGAATACCTAACACCGGCTAGGCCGTTATGTCACTGTAAATGATTTGTCCAGATGAATGTGTTCACAATCTAATTCAAAAACGCGCAAGCGTCAACAGTTAGTACACACACAAATTAGCTGCTCTAAATAGCCGCGAGATGTGTAGGTTATTTCTCCCAAAGATTAACACTGACCTGTGTTTTAGTGTCAATTCACCAGGCTTGAAATTGAATTTCTGTGAATCTGGATTTCTGTTTAAAGTTACAATAACAATTTATTTTGTATATTGATACAGAATAGGAGATTAGGACAGCATTCGTGGGAACTTATGCTGCGATATTTAAGCCCGCATAACACGACAGATGGCTGCGAATATACGGTAATTATTATAATTGGTATTCTCTTGTGGTGTGTTTGTTTAATATTAACCTGGTAGTTATCAGTGAAATTATTAAGTAATTAACGTTTCTCATCAATAAATTTTCTAACACGTTCTATAGGACGCTTCACACGGCATCGCAGCTCATTTTTCAAATTCTGCAAAACATATTTACACAGATTAGATATGCAACCATAAAATAAATGATTATAGATCTACATGATTGCAGACAAAATTTGTAATTATCTCAATAGCAACATCAATTTAACACGAAATAAGCTACTCTTCGTGTATAATAACAAATTACCGATAAGGCGGACCGGGAAATGCCGCCATTTTGTAAACACTGAATATTTACAAATATGACCAACTTCGCAGGGACAAAAATGTACTTCAAACATATTAAAAAATAAAAATATATACCTCAAGCCACTATTTTATGTTTTATCTGTAAATGCTGTGTGTAATAAACCCCCAATTTAGCTCGAGTTAGAAGTTTATACTGTTATAAAATACAACCCAAAAGCTTAACCGCTTATAGCGGCTACACACGTACGATGGATTTTTTGCAAATATGACCAACTTCGCAGGGACAAAAATGTACTTCAAACATATTAAAAAATAAAAATATATACCTCACGCCATTATTTTATGTTTTATCTGTAAATGCTGCGTGTAATAAACCCCCAATTTAGCTCGAGTTAGAAGATTATACTGTTATAAAATACAACCCAAAAGCTAAACCACTTATAGCGGCTACACGCGTACGAGGGATTTTTTGCAAATATGACCAACTTCGCAGGGACAAAAATGTACTTCAAACATATTAAAAAATAAAAATATATACCTCACGCCACCATTTTATGTTTTATCTGTAAATGCTGCATGTAATAAACCCCCAATTTAGCTCGAGTTAGAAGTTTATACTGTTATAAAATACAACCCAAAAGCTTAACCGCTTATAGCGGCTACACGCGTACGAGTAAGATATCGGGTAACACGTTATTTTGCGGGATTCCGCGAGACTCTAATCCCTATAATCTACGTTCCTGGTGTTCATAATTTATTGGATTTATAAAACTCGTCCTTTAGCAAACGATAAAAACTCGGCAAGCCTCGTTTAAATCGTTTTCTAAAATACTCGTTTTATAAATCCAATAAATTATGAACACTCATGTAAGATCCTAGTATATATGTTAATAAATCATAACTGAATGGTTTCCGTTTGAGTCTTTGACTTTACTCATTGATCAGACTCCTTCTTGACTTTGGCCCCCGCTATGGAGGACCATGGATTCATTACTATGTTTCTGCCTTGCTGACCATCGCCGCCTGTCACTGCACAAACCAATGCGCGAGTGGTGTAGTCATCTATTGATCGCCATCATTTCCCCACCCACTATATTCCCCGTCTACCTCCCGATATCTATGTCTGTAATGTCGCTTAGTCTCCTTACGAACATTTAAACCTTTACTTACGTGTCGGACATAGCAGGAATGATGAGATGCCTGACCACAACATAATCAGCGTACAAGATCGCCGAGTATGTTACAAGCATACAGGTGATTCCACACGGATCTGATCGGAAGACCACCATCTTTCTTTCCTCCTAACGAAAGCCTTTTGTATCACGCTATTTCATTGGTTCACGAGATGCAGCGACAACAAATGTCATTTTCCGTACGTTTCCGTCGTTTCAGAAGGGGGGGGGGGGGGGGGGGGGGGGCCTGATTATGATCAAAGCGTTAAAGGTACTGACGGGGTAATGTGCCTTACCGATATAAAGAGTATTTCCCCATTGGAGGGTTATGTCCCCTGCACGCTGGGTAGTGGTATGTCTGTCTGTTTGTCTGTCTTCCCATCTCTGTGTCACTTTGACTCGATCTCTGTCAATGTTTCTGTATTTGTCTTGTTCTGTCTGTGCCTGTCTGTCTGTTTTTCTCTCTCTCTCTACCTATCTGCCCATTCCGCCTGTCTCTCAATATCTAGCTCCCTTTCTCTTTTTGCGTGTCTGTCTTTCTCTGTCTGTTTGTCTCTTTCTTTGTCTATCTGTCTCTCAGTTTCTCTTTGCGTATGTCTCTATGCACGAGTCTGTCTCTATTCTCTGTTTGCCCGTCTCTCTCTCTGTCTTTTTCTATCTGTCTCTGTTTCTCTCTGTCTTAATCTCCCTCTCTCTCCCTTTCTCTCGCTCTCTCTTTGTGTCTCTCTCTGTGTATGTCTCTCTCTCTCTCTCTCTGTCTCTCTCTGTGTTTCTCTCTCTCTGTATCTCTATTTGTCTTACTGTCTTACTGCATGTCTGCTGTGTGTGTGATATTTAGATAAAAGTAAGTACCGGGTTAAAGTCTACTTTCAGTCCGAAATATCCGTTCAGTCGACTGCTCATTGAGCCATCTTGCCTACAACATTGAGCACTGCTAATATATGGCACGTAGGCAGCCGCAGTACCGGCTCAGACCCAGGTACCCATTTTAACCCCTGGGTGGATAGGAGCAATTCGCGCTACATATCTTGCTCAAGAACATTCCTGAACATCATCGGGGATTCGGAAAAAATCTCTGGTCAGGCCGCTAGTCCGACGGAGGATCGAACTCACGACCCTTTGTACCAATGTGTTACCACTGGACAACTACCGCCGGCTAGTAGAACTAGTTAGAAATAATCATTTTAGTCCAATATATTTTTAACTGTTGTACAGTTATGTTTTGCTATCATATGAAATAGGTTCAGTCAAAAAGTAGGCACGCTGTTAAAAGAAAAGAATGCAGCATTGAAATCACTTATAAACTCAATAATCGAATGCATCTGTATCCCTTTACAACCGTTATTCGAACACAACCCAAAATCGAACACCTGAATCATTTCGCGTGACATCTATAGTTACAAACAAATTTGTATAACCGCGCGTGACATTTTGACAGTAACACCGGTAGAAATGTCAAGAACACAAAATCGGCAAAAAAGATCAGTAAATAAGTGAAAGGGCATTTGTTGAATTTTATCTGACTATAAATATTGTATTTACATCTAATCCCAAATTTCCCAATGCATAATTTGGCCACATACTACATTTTCTGTTATCAAAAATGACCAGTGATGTATCGGCTGCAAAACGTTTACATTTACCTCATTCCTAATGGTCCGGATAAATAATATTGAGGGCTCAGACCACTAAATTTGATCAAATCTCAAACTAGGGGTCCTTATCACATTTTTCACTTTTTTTATTTGCTAATTGTGTTTCATATAAGAAATAACAGGGAATAAACAAATTATTTGTTTATCTTACAGGTTCCAGTACACTAGTTTTATTTTAGAAAAATATGTTCAGCAACTTTTAAGAAATTTCTTTTTTGTTTTAGATGCATTTCACATCAAAAGGGAGACCCTTCTAATGCCCTGTCTGTAGCCATTAACAATTGATACCTTATGTCTAAACTACTGTAAATTACATGTAAAAAAGTTGACATTTCCTTTGTATAAGGTGACAGACTCTTGTTTTATGTTTTATCTGACATTTTATGAACAAACACTTACCCTGGGCTACATATTGTAAACATTTCGTGGTGTCAAACCTGCTGTTCGAATTTAGGTTGGCATTCCACTGAGAATGAGGTAAGCGGGCCACTATGCTTTGTTTACATTGTTAGAGAACCGATTTTAGTTGCAATAACTTACCCATCGTATTATAAGTTGAAAATAACCAGTTTATCCAGTATCTATGTAAAAAATAACTTTTATTCACATAGAAATTTTTAATTGACTCGAAGATGCTTAGCTGTTTGAATAATGGTGGTACCTGGATATGTTCTACAGGGGTCCGTTTCATAATTGTTCACTTCGTATACGAAAAATGTTGTCGTAAGTCAGATTATAAAAGTCTCATTTATTATTTATTTCGTCATCTAATCCTGTCTTGTGACATCTCTTTGGAATCGTCTTGAAAGACGATTCCAAAGGGATATCACAAGATAGGATTAGACAGCAATAAGGCACATTCTTTTCAGTCTGCTTTAAACTACCATTTGCTAGGCTATATAAAAATATTTGTTATGGTAATTGTTCATGAGGGTAGACTATAAACTGGAACTATTTTCTTCAGCAGAGGAATAAATTAAATACGCTAAAAATCGCTTCTATATGAAGGAAAGGGTTAAAGAAACATGGGGTTGGTTTCCACAAATGTCGTGTCCGCGCTGTGATTTCTTTACCTGTCTGATATAGATTTTCAAAATAACTTGGCACAAATGTCCACCAGAGACGAAGTGCCAGGTTTAACTACCATATACATGGGTCAAAGGTCAAGGTCACAGGTTCCGACTCCGTATTTTGTGTCCAATATGTCATTTCTTATCTATGAATGGATTTCAAAATAATTTGGCACAAATGTTCACCAGATGAAGACAGCGTTTCCCGTCAACTCGCATGGTCATGGGTCAACGGTCAATGCCACATGGCATGAATTTCATGTCTGGTAACGTAGGCAATGTCTCCATATTACTGACAAAAATGATGTAATGTTCATCTTCCCCTTACCCGTAGGTCAAATGTCAATGACATGGGTACAATTCTGCCTGACAAGAAAGCAGTTCGGAGGTATTTGTCACACTAGTATAGATCTACTGTACATGCCATTTCTTGACTAAGCATGCACTTTATAGGACCAGGTACAGCTCTATATTTGCAAACATTTTCGATCCAGATCAGATTGATATCTGCTGTCGATATGAGATTTTCATACTTATATTGGTATTTCTTTAAAAAATCTATAGATCTATACACATGTATTATATTAGCCTAGCTAACTTAATGTGCTGAATGCCACTTGACACATCTTGGTTCAGGTCAACACAAATAATTAACTGATGATGTGTGCCAAATATCTAAGCTCAGGGTCAGGGCTTCCATAAGTTGACATGAAAAATCCTAAGATTACCAAATTTGCATTTTTCAAGTGCGATTTTTTTCTTGTTTTGTTGACATGCGACTACTTAAAGCAGGCTGTAAGTAAAGCAGAATTATTTTCAGCCTGCTTTAAGCTACCAGGTACTGGGGGAAAATCCAGAGATTTAGGAAAAATCCGGAGAAATGGCAGCCCTGCAGGGTAACTGTGGTGTAGGACAAGAAGGGTTTTTAAGTTTTAATTAACTGGGTATCTGATCTGAATCTAGACTATTTGCAAGAGGACACGGATCACCTGAAATCAAATAGATCAAGTCCGTTATTTACCCATTGAGCCCTGTCACATGATCATACTTGTCGAGTAGACTATACTCATGTGATAGCGCTCAATGAGTAAAGTCGTCCTTTTAAAGGGTGAATATAGGATGTTTACGAACACATATACTAGATTCTACATGCATATATTGTATATCTAGATCTACCTTTATAATTATATTTACAGCGCTCCCTCTCTTCAACGACACCTAACGGAAGACAAAAATTGTGTGCGTTGTTCGGAGGGAGTCGTTTTAGGGAGGGAAATTTGCAAACAGCGTAAATCCAGATCAGAATTAAGCCGCGTCACTCTGACAAAATGTTCAATATGTAACTTTGAGAAAAACAGCAGACCACAACTTTACGCAGACTATATAACAGCAGTAAAAGCGTTAGACTTAATTGTTCTGTTTAGGGAATTGCGGTAGGCCTAATGGTCGTTGTAAGGAGTGAGTCGTTGTTTGGAGGACCGTTGTAGGGAGGGAACATAAGCTCATTAGGATCATGTAGATCTACAATTCTATTAGCAAACAGTTTTAAATTTTTAATCCAGCTCAGATTATTAAATGCCATTTTCAAAATAATTAATCCTAAATAATTTGACGCCAAAGAGTGTTGGTACGTCATCATTTTGTGCACCCAGATAAATTATTAAGTCAATGTAAACAAACACGAATGGATAACAAAATATGTGTCGAAGTTGCCCGACTGTCGAAATTACCCGACATTGCTTAGTCTATTACTGGTCAGATCTAGATCTACGTGTAGATATAGATCTAAATTTAAATTAAAAATTTAAGTATTAAAAAATGCATACCATCGATCGTCGCTTCCCATGTTTAAATTGGAATGAAATCTTTAATAGACGTCTATTCAAAAGTATAGCCTTGTCTACAACTTTTGATGGTTACTCAATATGGATCTAGATCCCAGCAGGCACACAACGTTGTTTCAACGTTGAATCAACGTTGATTTTCCGTCGTAACGTTGATCAACCTGATTTCAACCATGGACGACCATCCATCGGTAGCCAATTTACTGCCAACGTTGAATCAACGTTGAATCAACGTTTATAATGGTTGTAGATAAAAAATTAAAAAATACTGAAATTGAAATTTCTGATTAATTATATCGCAGTGTTTAATGTCTAACCACGTCGACTATGATTTATCGTTAAAATAAATTCAATTTAGAAAATCTAATGACAAAGTTGAATCAACGTTGAATCAACGTTGATAATGGTCGCCCAGCAGTTGATTTTCCGTCGCAACGTTGATCAACCCTTTTTCACCCTTGGCCGACCATGGGTCGGTACCGATTTTATTGCCAACGTTGAAAATGGTCGTGGGAAAAAACAAATCGATAAAATGAAAATTCTGATAAATTATATTGCAGTGGTTATGTCTCATCACGTAAACTATGATTTATCGTAAAAAAATAAATTGAATTTAAAAATCTACTGCCAAAGTTGAATCAACGTTGAATCAACATTGTCAGATAATGGACGTAGGTAAAAATTATTATTTTTTAATAAATAATCATAACAACTTCAACTTAAATATTAATTTGATACTTCATAGTTTAGATGCAAAAGAAATAAGCTTTAAGTTCTTAATAGTAAGCACTGAACTTTACATTCAAGTTTACAATTAAAATGAATAAAATACAAAAAGCAAGAAGAGCAAACCAATTCAATGTAAGAATGTTTAATTATAGATACTCAGCGTACTAATAAATGAAGCAACCATATTTGATAAGCTGTAATCAAATATCTTCCAACGCCCATGCGTTGTCTACTCTACTATTAGTAGAGTAGAGCTCCTAAAACCTAAGTTGAAGGGAGCATTTGAAAATAAAACAATATCTGGAGAAAACAACGCACACAAAAACGGACAGCCCACTCGAAACAATATTGTTTTGACGTTGAATCAACGTCATTTCAACGTTGAAACTTCAACCATTATCAACGTTGAATCAACGTTGAGGTTCAACGTCAACACAACTTTCAAAATCAAATATAAATCGTACGTTGTTTCAACGTTGAAGTTCAACGTTGATTCAACGTTGGTGTGCCTGCTGGGGATAAGCTACTTTTCGGGCAAGATCGCTATTTACACAATTAAATTTATGAAAAAAGCCATTGTTATACAAACTTAAGGGTAACAAAAAGCAAAGAGATTTCTGATTGCCTAGTTAGATAATGAACAATGCCCAATAATTCTAAGCCTTATAGAAAATCTAGAGCTAGATCTACCCAATAAAAAATTGTAAATATAGGGCCTACCCAATTAGATATATTTTAACATCTAGGGGTAGAGCATCTAAATACCCAATTAGGTCTACTTAACTCTTTAACCAATAACTCGTTTATAACATTAATATAGGGGATCACTTAATTAAGCAGGTTGCTTTCAACCTGCTTTAAACTACCATCTGCTAGGCTATATAAACATATTTGTTATGGTAACTGTTCATGAGGGTATAAACGGGAACTATTTTCTTCAGCGTAGGAATTAATTAGATACGCTAAAAGTCGCTTAGAACTATCACCCGGGGGAAAGGGTTAAAAAACTTATCTATGTACAGCTCTGGGTTACACTATATACATCTAGATTCTAGTCAAGTTGAATTTGGATTTAGTGTGTTTTTCCTCTTTAAAATTTCTAAAAGTCGATTCATTTAGATCTAGAATTTAAAGGGATTCGCAACCGGATGGTGTACTTGTCAAAAATAAAATAAAATACTCAAATAAAAGCAAATTTGTGGCATTATTTGGCTTCTATATATCCCAAACAAAAAAAACAGGGGGACAAAACACTGTAACAAAGCATAAATGATACATATGTTTTATTTATGTATCATTAGTGTAGAAAATCACATGCAAATGAGATAACAATACATCAATAATACACTAATAATACACTTTTAAACAAAACACAACCAATACAGTGTTTTATTGCATGGAAGCAATACACTTTAAACAAAACACTAATAATACACAATGATCTTGTCTGCAGTGTATTGTTAGTATACCATTAGTGTAGAAAATCACATGCAAATGAGATACAGCAAAATATCAATAAAACACTAACAATACACTATTAACAAAACACTAATAATACACTATGTTCTTGTCAGTGTACCAGTAGTGTAGGAAACAACATGAAAAATTAATAATACACTAATAATACACTATCAACAAACCACAATCAATACCCAATGTATCATAACAGGGAAATAATACACTTTTTAACAAAACGCTAATAATTTTAATATGTAGTATTTATTATATGTCTTTTAATATGAAAAAAAAAATGTGTATTAGATTATTCTGGTAATGTTGTACCATACCAAAAAGTTACAACTGGACAATTTAACTAATTTTACTGATTTTGTAAGACTTTGTCATACAACAGAACTGTGTATTTACATATTTTCAACGAGAGCATCGCAAACAGTACATTATACGCCCACTGTTTATAACATATCTGAGTACATCAAGGGCAGATAACTTTGTAACGACAAGTCAAATGAACCTAAAAATTGACTCTTGAGATCTTGGTGTATATAAACATTTATGTGAAGTTTCATTAACATCCTTCAAACAGTTCTCAGAACAGAAATTATGAGCGTTTTTCGAAACATGAATGCAGATTTCGAGACCTAAACCTGAGACCTAAGTTTAAGCTGAAGGTCATTGGGCTGATTTTTTTTGCATGCATGTAAATGTCTTGTCCATATACACATGCATGCCAAATATGAAAGGAATACATCGCTTCCTCTCTGCAACGACATGCAATGGGAGACCAAAAGTGTGTGCGTTATTCGGAGGGAGTCATTATAGGGAGTGAAATTGGTTGACATTTGCAAACAGCTTGAATCCAGATCAGACGCCGCATAACGCGACGTCTGATCTGGATTCCAGCTGTTTGTCACTCGTCATTATGTGTTTTCTGTCAAAATGTCATTTATGTAAGAAAAACGGCAGAAAACAATTTTAAGCACACAATATTGCAGCAGTGCAAGCATTAGACATAATTGTCTTGGGAACAGGGGCAAATGTCGTTGTAAGGAGGGAGTCGTTGTAAGAAGGGCCATTGTAGGGTGGGAGCACTGTATCTCAATGGACATAATTATGAGTTATTGGCATTTAAATGAACCTACCGGTAAACGCAGGTTTTGAAACCTAAACACGGGTCCTAAGTTCATGGTAAAGGTCACTGGGGTCAAACTTTTTTCTTCAGTGGGGGAATAACTTAATACAGGCGTAACAAGGTGTACTTATTGGGTAATGGGTTAAAGCATACTGAAAGGGAAGCAGAATGTGCTTTAAGGCTCATTCTGCTTTACTTTCAAGTAGTCATTTGTCTTCAAAACTAGAAACAGACTATAGGGTAAAGGGTTTAGCAACCTGTATGACCTACAGTCTAGTGTCTTGATATTAAAAACAAGCAAGCTATGAGAAAGCGTTAAAAAAGAATTCAAAGTGTTAATGTTTTCGTCACTAGGTAGACACAATCTGTTTAGAGCACATTTGAATTAGTCTGCTGTTGGTTCTGACTGTTAGGTCCGTAGTCAGTCTATGGCGTGACAGGGTGAAGTAGATGTGGTTACATGCCATGTATCTACGCCATGATGTCATAGTGTGGCAGCACTGTATGTTTCATAAATAGACACTGTCTACACAATCCACATAACTGAAGTCACTCACTCTTTCAGCCCAATCTGAAGTTTTTTAGTAAGTTTATGTACATAATTTCCCTTTCACTAGAAAGCGGCTTGGCTTTAGCAAATCTGCAATCGTGTGGCAAAGTCAAACTTTTTCTTGAACAGTTTCTGCAAAAGATAGAAATTTTACTACATTAACAGAAAATATCAGATCTTTGTGTCACTGTTAACCCTTTCCCCCATAGAAGTGCCTTTTAGCGTATTCAGTTTATTCCTCTGTTGAAGAAAATAGTTCCAATTTATACAGTCATGAATATGTATTATAAGGAATATTTTCTTGATTCTAGCAGGTGGTAGCTTAAAGCAGGCTGAACATTCTGCTTTACTTTCAACCTGCTTTAAGTAGTCACCTATTTTTCAAAACTAGAAACATGCTATGTGGTAAAGGGTTAAGGCCCATGCAGCAACAGCAAATTATAGTTGCAAAGTACATTTTGCTTGTCATGACAGAAGGGCTTATAAACAAGGGCCACTTCGGTCCTATATCGCTCACATGGTACACCATGACATATAGTGACCTAGATTTTAAGCGGACAATCAACCGTGGCCTATATTTCAATGAGGCAAACATTTTTGAGCAAGTTTCACCATTTTCAAGATCAAATGAAGCTTCTAGAGCGTTAACAATGTATTTTCATGATTTGACCTAGCTTTTGACCCAACATGACCAACATTCAAACCTGACCTAGCTATCAGTAACTTAAGGCAAATATTTTGACCAAGTTTCATTCAGATCTGATGAGATTTGTATCCTCTAGAGTGTTTACAAGGTTTTTCTATGATTTGACCTAGTGACCTAGTTTTTGACCTGACATGACCCCAATTCAACCTTGACCTAGATTTCATCAAGACAAACATTGTCATAAAGTTTCATGAAGATCACACTAAATTTGTAGCCGCTATCATGAGTGTTAACAATCAATTGTGGACATGCAGACATCAAGAATGTCCTTCAAAAGATCGTCAACGAGAGAACAAATGTTCTCACTTTTTTCACGGAGGGAGAGATGTATCAGGAAATGTGTTTGTATCTTTTTGTCAATAGTTTAAAAGAAAGAAGCTAAGTAACGGTGTACGAACGTTTGCTTTTCATTACGCACTGAACTATAAAGGATTTGCATTGACCAATTTTTATTTTATTTTTATTATGCTGACAGATTGTATTCTTTCTCAGTTTCTGGTCAATTGTTTTTGCGTAATTATGCAAATACGCAGCTTATCAACAGCTCTGCAAATAGGAGTTACAGGGCGGACACGATGTGGGACAGAGTCTCAGACAGACACCACTTGCAATAAGTAGATGTCATATACGTCTACCATTTAAGGGCATGAAAATATTGATTACAAATGTAACATGGTGAGAAAAATTTGCAGCCAGACCGGGACTCGCACATCCAGGCTACACACACCCCATCAGTACACAATAATTTGTCCCCAATTGAATTCTTACTTAAAGAACACTCCACGAGTTTCTTCTTTATTATCTAAAACTCCACGAGTTTCTTATTATTATTTCTGTACACTCTGCGAGTTACATATTATCCTAAGGCTTATTTACGTTTGCCCTTGCTTACTGGGAAAATTCTCTACGGACCGAGTCACCGGGCCGCTTACACAAATATCTCACCTTTTAATCATAATTTAACCTCAACCCGGCTATACAAAATTATTACATGTTATAAAGATTTAAGAAAGATGTGAACACATGTGTTCTACTATGGCACACTTGAATTTTATAGCTGATTAAACACAACAGCTGTCTGTAAAACAGCTTGTTTGACTGCTTTATAATTACAGTGTCCAGATCATTTAAGTTTGATATTCTTATCAGTCCTTTATTGGCTTTAACTGAGTACTCTTACCCTTGTGTAATGCTTAGACCACCACATATACATGGATTGGACCTGAAGCTCTACGTTTCAACTGTTGGGGACTGTCCCATTGGATGACTGTATGAATTCTGAAATGAAAAAAAGAAAGATCAAGCATGTTTCAGTTTTTAATTGTTTATATTTTAAAAGAGCTATAGACTAAGCGTACCGGATCTAAGTGTGCCATTTCAGGAATAAGCGAGCCACATATGAATTATATAGAGGAATATTTAATTCTGTACCATATATTAATAATTATATTATCATTATATTTTTCATAATGGGAAATTGTGAAATATTGAACCCTTAGACGTTAAAAACATGAAGTTAAATGTACAAACTTGGAAATTAGATGTTCCATTGTATCACACTTATTCATTTTCTCCTTGAAAGAATATGATATATCCAACACTATAGATCTAATTATCCATATAGTACAGCACACGAAATGAAAACAAGATACAAGAAGATTTATTTAACGTCGGATACAATATATATAACAATAAACATTATAATAGCTGTAACAGCTATTTTCCGACAAACACAAGTATAATATAAACAAGGGTAAAAATGCTGTAAAAAAGAAGGATTGTAAAAGAAATTTAAGGGTTTACATATAAGGCTGCAATCTAGGAATACAAATTATTTACATTGTTTTTTGTTTTGTTCTTCAGAACTAGGAGCTTTTGATCATCAGACTCTGCACTGTTTGCTAAGACAAAATAAAAAGTAGTTTAGAATGTTTTATTTCACACCTATATGTGTTAATTGTCATTAGGATCCAAACTTGGTTGCAGTTTGGATACCTGTTAAAACCACACTAGCTAAAGTAAATATTATTATTATTATTAAGTGTAATTAGTGCTCACATCATTGTTGACCACCCAACAGATCTAGTCCCTACATAATTTCATAGATGGCAAGCTTAATTAGTCTAGAAATGGTACACTTAATAGACGATTCTATTTTAGATAATTAGACGGCCGCCATTATGAGTCACGTGACCCAGCCGCCATTAATACGCTGCGGTTTAAGCAATCGGAGAGTGAATCAGTTAATACATATAAAGTGACACAATCACTAGTAATATATCATTTCTTTCGAAATTAAGTTCGCTCTAGACACAGACATTTCGGTTAGAGACAATTATGCTAAGAATTTCAGTAATTTTTATGTCGACTGATATAATAAGAGTTTTGATTAAATTAATCATTTACAAAACAATGACCCCCGCCGCCTCCATCATTTTTCCTAAACGATGAAATGAAAACGACTGACCGAAATTGTAAAAAATTATCAATTACATAGCCCTTTTCCCGATATTGTCGTAGATCTAGTTCTTTATTCAACATCTCCGGAATGTAGAGTTAAAATAATGTCTTTTAGTTTGGTATTTCTGACTGAGCTCCAAAGATGTTGTTTGTAAAGTACACATTCGTTTCAAAATCATTTCTCATCAATAAAGCGGTAGCCATACATTTCATAAATTCAGGTCAATGTTGGCTCGGTAACAAACGTTACATCACTGTGCATGTAGGTCATTTAATTACCAACAGATATGCAATATTTCCGGCTGATTGGTTTACCCTTCGAGCAGGGGGTAGATTGCGTAAGACACCCGCAGTTTTATTACCCACTAGTAAAACACCGACATAATCATATCCCATGGAGCATAGATAAGACCCATATAGCTTTGTTGGTTAAAAGTAAAACACTGAAATACTTTTATAGAAAATATCACCATAGTATTTCAATTTAATCTGCACACAGTTTGGATCCAGATCAGACTCCGATAACATGGGCGTCTGATCTGGTTAAATACTGCACTTGACACTTGTATAAGTGTTGCTTTCCTACTCACCGTTAGAGTGTTAATCGCCACGTGAGTAACACGTGCAGTGTGACTCCAGATCAATCGAATGCAAAGTAATTGGAGTCTTGTCTGGATAGAGACTTCAAATAACTTTTAAATGTTCATGATAATTATGATAAGCTACCTATTAACCAAAAGAGTGCTGTTCACCACTTGTATATCATTCGACAGCATTGTGGATCTAGATCAAAAACCTAACCAACTTATTAAGCATATGATCTGAATCTCCCATTCAATTTTGTGTCTCAGAAAGGTTGCCCCCTGCCACATCTAGACTATTTTGTGCACATCTGTGTCTAATTAAGTAATAAAAGATTTCACACGACCCCTATCAAGTTTGAAAGCCATCAGAGATGTATTTTAGCAAATCATATAGATCTAATTCTAATCAGTGATTAGGTTGATGATTTCTATTGTCACCTCTAACTTTCATTCATGTTTACATTCAACAGCAAAATTGTGGAGCTATTTTAATACTTTGCCTGCCACTTATATTTGCAAATAGCTTGGAACAAAATTCGACACCACGTAACGCGGTGTCTGATCTGGATCCAAACTGTTTGACACTTATATCCAGATTTTACTCCGTTCAAAAAAATATAAACTTATTTTTGATTTTTTGCAGACTATATATTTTAAGCAAACGACAACTCATAATGGTGTTTGCTTAAATATTTTCGTATGAGTTAATACATGTATATAAAATTAAAACAATATTCAATAGATCATTAAACTTATAAAATAGGTCACCCCTGAATCTTCAAATGAGCATTTTCAGCCCCTGTTTGACAATTTCTGGGTTTTTTTTTTGTTGTTGATGTTTTGGGGTTTTTATTTTGTGTTATATTTTTATTCGCAAATATTGTTATCAGTGCAGACCTTGCACTGGTTCCTATATTCAGCTTGATTGTTGTTAACAACATGAAAGCAAAGCAGAATGCTTATATAAGAGCTTAAAGCTGTACTTTCATTTTGCTTTAAAAAAAACCAATGTGTAATCAAGACCATCACAAGATATCTAACAAATTGTCAAGCGTACCGTACCTTAGAGCAATAGACAGAACGAGTTTCGACAAGATCAACACCTTCACTACCATGCCGTCATCTGCTTTAACCCTTTTCTCCATCGATAGAATCTACCAATTTTTACGCATTTACGAAATACTTTCGATCTATATCACTGCAGATGGTTGCTTAAAGCAGACTGCGCCTTTAGGCGCAGTCTGCATTACACAGAATCTGCGTTAAGTGGTCATCTGTCTTCAAAACTAGAAACAGGCTATGAGTAAAGGGTTATATAACAACTGTCGTTTGCTTCTATATTTCTCACTTTGAAAGTTCTAGGTAAGGTTACTTAAATAGAGCTTATATCGTTATGAGTGTCAAACTGTTCGGTTCCTGATCAGAAGCCAAGTTGTGCGTCTGATCAGGATTCAAACTGTTTGCAAATAACATTTGTATAGATCTATTCAGGGTAAAGCGGTAATGATTGACCCTTTATCGATTTCGTTCGTTACGCAGCGTCTTAATGGCGGACGAAGATATTGAAGAGTAGTTATCAGGGGAGATAAATCATGCAAAACTTTTAAATAGAATCGTCTATACTAAGGCAGTCATGAGTGGGGCACTTGGGCAGTGGCACGCTTAGTCTGTCACCCTTTTAAGAAGCTGAATAAAGTCACGTATCGATGCTTAAAATTACCACCCATGGAACTAACATATAAATAGCCTATCCGAAAACGTTTTCCCATCTAAATATACACAGAATGAATTATTCTAAGGTATACTAGAGGCCGAAACAACGTAATGCTGATTTCACTCGGGGCCGAACTGAACTTGACACCGGGAACTTGCTTCTGTTGTCAATATTGAATATTAGTAGGCTTAGTTACGACTCGCATGTGTTGAAATAAATCTTCATAGATCCACATGCAGTTAATCCTGTTAACCTTCTCAGTTCTAACAAAAATTAAACTAACAGTGATAAAAGTAAATATGAACTTCGGGCCTACCACCTACCTCATATCGTGTTGCAGATTAAATAGACTGAGGAATCCTCGACTTCCGACAGCATTACACATACACACCACAAGGCACTGTGTATTTATCTCTTCTTAAAAGGTGGCTGCATGTCTCCCACAACCAACGTTCTTTCGAATTTCGAACAGGGAGACATTCTCGCGGCTGTAGTTTGAATTTTCTCTCTCCTTCAAAATGGCGGAACTGACAATAGTCCTTAAGACGTTTCGACCCCATATCGATTCGGCTCTCCACATACACAGGCAAACATTAATTTACTTAGAAACTTGTGATACAAGTGTTATATATTGAAATTAAATGTGCAATTTCTATGAAAACTCCGCGGAAATGTTTCTCGAAGAGTGTTCAAGAAGACTGGCCATAAAAACAGTGTTTTTGTGACAGACTTACTACTAGATCTATAAACTGATTAAAAAGTAATTATTAAGTAATTAAGTTATTAAGTAATTTCACACAACTGATACATAGGTGGCTCTCTACCAGTTTTTTAAAAATAATTTACAAGATTAAAAAAACATGGCCGCCAGTGGGTGGGGCAAGTTTTCCTTATATTTCTGTATAGTGGAAACTTTAAAAATCTTCTTGTCTGAAGCCAGTGTTCCGATTTGGAAGTAATTTCACACAACTGATACATATAGGTGGCTCTCTACCAGATTTTTAAAAATAATTTACTAGCTAAAAAAAACATGGCCGCCAGTGGGTGGGGCAAGTTTTCCTTATATTTCTGTATAGTGGAAACTTTAAAAATCTTCTTGTCTGAAGCCAGTGTTCCGATTTGGAAGTAATTTCACACAACTGATACATAGGTGGCTCTCTACCAGATTTTTAAAAATAATTTACTAGCTTAAAAAACATGGCCGCCAATGGGTGGGGCAAGTTTTCCTTATATTTCTGTATAGTGGAAACTTGAAGTAATTTCACACAACTCACAGATACATAGGTGGCTCTCTACCAGATTTTTAAAAATAACTTACTAGCTTAAAAAACATGGCTGCCAGTGGGTGGGGCAATTTTCCCTTCTATTTCTGTATAGTGGAAACTTTAAAAATCGTTTTCTCTGAAGCCAGTGTTCCGATTTGGAAGTAATTTCACACAACTGATACATAGACGGCTCTCTACCAGCTTTTTAAAAATAATTTACTAGCTTAAAAAAACGTGGGTGGGGCAAGTTTTCCTTATATTTCTGTATAGTGGAAGCTTTAAAAATCTTCTTGTATGAAACCAATGGTCCGATTTGAAAGTAATTTTGCACAACTGACCCATAGGTGGCTCTCTACCAGATTTATAAAAATAATTTCCTATCAGTATCTTTAAAAAAAAACATGGCCGCCAGTGGGTGGGGCAAGTTTTCCTTACTATTACTGTTTAGAGAAAATTTAAAAAATCTTCTTTTCTGAAACTTCTGGTTCAAGTTAAAAATAATTTTACACACATGGTTATTTGGTGAATGTGTACCAGTTTTGGTTAAATAACAGTCATAGCTTAAAAACATGACCGTCAGTGGGTGGTGAATTTCAGTTAATTTACTTATATTGCTATCTCATAATAAAGAAAACATTAAAACTCTTTTTTTGAAAATACTACAATTCTGGAGCTTAATTGAACCATTCAACCTAGTGATTAGTATACTCTTTGTTTATAATTTCTTTACATTTATAAAAATCCTTTCCAATTAATGTGCAAAACTCAATAATGCAGTATATTAATTTAGTTAAATCATATAATATACTAAGTATACACATTTTCTAGGAACAATCAAAGTCTAAATATACATAAATGATTTACTCTTTTTTAAACATCAAGTTTAATGCTACACTAATAATACACAGCAGTTTTAAGTCAGAGACATATGGAGCACTAACAAAACACTTTTTCCATGAAGCAATTCTAACCATACATAAATGATTTACTCTTTTTAAACATCAAAGTGTAATGCTACACTAATAATACACAACCATTTAAAGTCAGAGACATATGGAGCACTAACAATACACTTTTTCCATGAACCAAGTCTAACCATACATAAATGATTTACTTTTCCTCAAGTTTAAGTTAAATGATACATAAATAACGCACTTTAGCAAGAAAAACATTGAGTGTATTGTTAGTGGTTTGTTTAGTGCGTTGTTTCTAAACACTTTAACAAATCACAAAATTGTGCTGTATTAGTGCATTGTTTATGTATTATTCATATATTGTTTCATTTTCTTTTTGTTTGGGTGACATTAAAAAAATATTATCTGTCCAAAAAAAGTCTCAAGAATCGCCACCGAATCTTGGTTTTTTTTAGATATTTTCCATCGTTTTTCTATAGCGTTAGTAGACGGTATAGTTGTTGTTGTTGCTTCTCTACACGGGCTCAGACATAAACCCGAGCCGAATAATGTACTATCAATCGCTACCAGTGAAGTACGTTAATTGGCTACCATATAGATAGAGAGCGCCAGTAGCCGCGTGGGTAAAGGCGTTTCCTTTTTTTCATGTTTGTCTCCGCATGGAGGGTCACGGGTTCGAATCCCACCAGAGCTTCTTCTTTTCTTTTTTTTTTAAATGCATTTTTTAGCAGAATTTATTATCCTAAACTAAATCTTACCCATTTATATAAGCATTTGACATATATTTACGAATTACTATTTTTAATGCTAAATCCGGTTGCAAGCCTCTTTAAAATTTCTAAAAGTCGATTCATTTAGATCTAGAATTTAACTTAAAAAGTGGTAGGGCATTGTTTGCTTTGCCCAAAAGTCCTGGAGGAGAAGTGTCCGTAACCCACGACACGTACTTCACATAGATCTACTCGATTCCTATATCTCCTCAACTTTCGTTGCGAGGAGGTAATTGGTGTTTGACGAAATGTTCACTGGTCTTTTACCCTTTCACTCTCAATGCCGCCATAAATAGCATTTGCAAATAGTTTTGATCCTGATCAGACGCCGCGTAACGCGGCGTCTTAAGTGGATCAAAACTGTTTTCCACTTGTTTTGAAAGCACGTAATTATAAGTTATACTGCCTTAAATCTAACTTTGGAACGATATTGCAGACAGCCCCAGTTACACGAATGCCCCCGATGGTACAGGGAGGGGAATGCAGACTACCAAATGTAAACTGTACGAGTTAGAGAGCGGAAACTGTCATGGAGCGCCATAAAAGCTCAATTTTGAGGAATTCAAGAGCCATAATTCCAAAGGGCCTAGCATTAATTGGCGCCGCTGATTATCGAACTTGGTCTCCATTTTATGTCAACAAACATTTTCAGAAAGTTTGGTGAAGATCAGATGAAAAGCAATGTGTTTGTGAAACACAAATGCCCCCAGCCAGCATCATGTTTGGTAATGTACTGTCAAGGTCAAAAGGTCAAAAAGGTGTGTATGGTTGGAAAGGTCTTTGCACGAGGAAGACACATGCCAAGTATAAAAGGTCCAGGTGCAAAAATGCAAAGTTATAGCCAAGGTTAAGTTTTTTGGTTTAAGTTTGATTTCAAAGGTCAAGGTCACATGGTCAAAGACGTTGCTATGGTTGGAAAGGTCTTGACAAAAGAAATATACATACAAAATATGAAAGCCCTGTGCCTACTGGTGCAAATGGTATAGCCATTTAAAGATTTTTACAGAAGTAGATCAAATGTGAAGGTCAAGGTCAAAGACGTTGACCTTGTATGGTTGGAAAGGTCTTGACACGAGGAAGACACATGCCAAGTATAAAAAGCCCAGTTGCAAAAATGTATAAATAGGTCAAAGGTCAAGGTCACATGGTCAAAGACGTTGGTGTGGTTGGAAAGGTCTTGACACAAGAAATATACATACAAAATATGAAAGCCCTGTGCATACTGGTGCAAATATTAAAGCTGTTTGATTTTTTTTTTTACAAAAGTAGGTCAAATGTCAAGGTCAACGTTAACGTCAAAGACGTTGGTGTGGTTGGAAAGGTCTTGACACGAAGAAGACACATGCCAAGTATAAAAGGCCCAGGTGCAAAAATGTTTAAATATGTCAAAGGTCAAGGTCACATGGTAAAATACGTTAGTATGGTTGGAAAGGTCTTGACACAAGAAATATACATACAAAATATGAAAGCCTTGTGCCTACTGGTGCAAATATTATAGCCATTTAAAAAAAAATTAAAAGTAGGTCAAATGTCAAGGTAAATGTATGAGACGTTTGTATGGTTTGAAAGGTATTGACATGAGGAATACACATGCCATGTATAAAAGGCCCAGGTGCAATAATGCAAAAGCTATTCCCAAGGTTAAGGTTTTGGTTAAAGTTTTATTAAATAGATCAAGGTCATGGTCATGGTCACATGGCCAAAGACGTTGGTATGGTTGGAAAGGTCTTGACACAAGAAATATACATACAAAATATGTAAGCCCTGGGCCTACTGGTGCAAATGTTAGAGCCATTTAAAGATTTTAACAAAAGTAGGTCAAATGTCAAGGTCAATGTCATTGACACGAGGAAGACGCACAAGAAATATACATACAAAATATGAAAGCCTTGTGCCTACTGGTGCAAATTTTATAGCCATTTTTTTTTTAAAGTAGGTCAAATGTCAAGGTAAATGTATGAGACGTTTGTATGGTTGGAAAGGTCTTGACATGAGGAATACACATGCCAACTATGAAAGGCCCAGGTGCAAAAATGCAAAAGCTATTGCCAAGGTTATGGTGTTTGGTTAAAGTTTGATTAAATGGGTCAAAGGTCAAGGTCAAGGTCACATGGTCATAGACGTTGGTAATGTTGGAAAGGTCTTGGCACAAGAAATATACATACAAAATATGAAAGTCCTGGGCCTACTGGTGCAAATGTTATAGCCGTTTAAAGGGACTCGCAACCGGATGGTGTACTTGTCAAAATAAAATAAAATACTCAAATAAAAGCAAATTTGTGGCATTATTTGGCTTCTAACATTAAAAAAATATGATCAGTCCAAAAAAAGTCTCAAGAATCGTCACCGAATCTTAGATTTTTAGATATTTAAATTATTTTCCATCGTTTTTCTATACCGACTAGTAGACGGTATAGTTGTTGTTGTTGCTTCACTACACGGGCTCAGACATAAACACGAGCCGAATTACGAAGTTGTATGCACTTTCGATAGCTACACATTGAAATACGTTAAATCGATCCGAGATAAACGGATAGTTCCGTGGTCCATTGGTCTAAGCGGTTTCCCCTATTTTGCCTTCTGTCCGCCAATGCCGGGCCCCGGGTTCGAACCCCACCAGAGACCAATATTTTTTTTTATTGAAATACATTTAAAAAAAACGACATAAAACTTTTTGATGCAAATTTTCGTTATAATTCACGTACTGTGGCGTTATTTGACGGAATTTGATGAAATAAAAAGTAGATATTGATAAATTAATCCTTTCCCGAGGATACCACAAGAGAATATCGGCGATCGAGTCTATTTTAGCATCAGTTTAAGTGGATAGTAAAGACTAGGTGTCGAATTGCGCTGTTTACCTTGTATCTATAATAGAAGTATAGTAAAAAAAAAAAAAAAAAAATTTTTTTTAGTTTGGGGTGGGGGTGTTAATAGATAATAAAGTAAAGTATGTGTCAAGTACCTGTGGGTTTTTGGTTACAGTTTGATTAAATAGGTCAAAGGTCAAGGCCACATGGTCAAAGACGTTGGTATGGTTGGAAACGTCTGGACACAAGAAATATAGATCTAGATCTACATACAAAATATGAAAGCCCTACTGGTGCATATTTTTTAGCCACTTAACGATTTTTACAAAAGTAGGTCAAATGTCAAGGTCACAAGGTCAAATAAAATGTGTATGGTTGGTAAGGTCTTGATACAGGGAAGACACATGCCAAGTATAAAAGACCAAGGTGGGGGAATGCAAGAGTTAGATAGATTTGGCCACGGTTAAGGTTTTTGTCACAGACAGACGCATGGACGGACAAACCAACAGACAGGGGACAAGAACTAAATGCCTCCGATTCTGGGGGCATAAAAACGAAGCAGACGACAATGAAACGGTGAAGGGGTAAACATCTCCCGAATAATTTGGCAGTGAACTACAAGTCGAAAATTGGGGGGAGAAAAATCCCGCCCTATGACGCACACCTGTCATGTCGGAACGTGAAAAGCAAGCGCTCCGTTGATTGGTGGAATATTTACGTGCTCAGTCACATCGAGGCATCCGACATTTTAGTGAAAACAAGAGAAAGAAACAGCGAGAGAAATTTAGGTAAGTACGCCGTATGGTTGTATATTTCGACTATAAAGCATTGTAGAAATGTAACTAGCCTTATAGTGACAGATTTGATCATTTATTAGATTAATTTGGACCAGTTTTGTACCTCTAAATTGTGAGAAAAACAAAGTGACCTATTTTCGACAAAATGAACGCTACCCAGCTGCTTAGTAAACAAGTGTTATTTTGCAATAATTTTTTTCCATTTCCATAATTTGCCGCCTATTCAAGGTTACATTGACCAATCTCCAACTTTAACTGTTTCAAACTTTGGTATATATATACAGAGAAGAAATATGTTTGAAAAACTAATTATCAAACCTTAGACTATCAGTCCAGTGTTTTTTTTGTTGTTTTGTTTTTCGATATTGCTATACACCCTTTTCGGGTATTACAAGCAGGGGCACTTATGAGGTGCACCAGAGACTTAAACCGGCCGGTCACTTTATCCTGACACAGAGGCGACCTGGTCACCAACAAGTCATAATGCTAACCCGAAATCCTGATCGCCAAGAAGGGAAGCCATTACTGCTAATTTTAAAGTATTTTGACCCGGCAGGGGATGGAACCCGCAACCTCCTGCACTGCAAGCAGACGCTCTACCCAGAGCACCAGATAAGGGTAGTTTTTCAAAAACTAAAATCTTTATTTCTGAATTAAAAGCGAGTGATGTTCAGACGTTCCAAAATGTAAGGTTAAATTGGTAAAGACGAACACAGTGTCTAACCCTCTAATCTTGCTGTAATTTAATAATTATCGCCTTTCGCCCATCTCGTTCTTTTCATAATGATATCTCGGGAAACCCAGCACTTAACACATGCGCATGATTGATAGCCCGGCTTCATACATACCAATGCCGAATCAGCATCAGAAAAAGGGGAACCAGTCTATTAGCTAGTGACCACAAACTGTGAATGGCGATGTAAATTAAACTCCAATATCAACGTTTTCCAGTCGACTCATCCTTCTAGCGTTTATAAACAGAAGGCTGACGAGACATTTAAGGAAGAACAGCTGAACACAGGCTGAAAGATTGCCCAAACCAAGTTACGAAACTCACGAAGTAATTGGGTTTTATTGCTTTGTGCGAAAATGGGATGAACCACGGCATCGCTAAAATCTGTCCTAAAAATGGTAGAAAGAAATGCACATCTTTCTCGAACATAATATTATTGAGGATAGTGAAAGCGTTTTCGAAATATAGTGTACTGTCTGCCGTCTGTCTTCACCAAAGATAAAAAAATCATCCATAAACATCGAACTCTGAAAATATAACACGGCCCTTTCGCCCCCTTTACAAAACGACCCAGTTACAAAGTTTCAGCTAAAGTCAGTGTTTAATTAATCTGCAAACCTTGCTCTTTTTAATGAAAATTGACCATATGGGATGGACTGCAAATAAAGACTTTTTTAGAGTTAAGAATAGTAGACACACACTAGTTATTATTTTTGAAACTTTATTTACATGAGTAATCTAGCACAGAATGAGATACAGAATGAAAGTTCAACAAAGTAATTTTTATCTTATAATTTTGATCAAAATGATGTGAAACATCAATTTGTAGCCAGTTGGAACCTGGTTTTGCAAGTAGAAAATATGGGCACTTGCAAAAAAAATGCAAGTGGGAAAAAATCTAAAGTTCAAGCCCTGAAATGAAAAAAAGGACATCATCGGGATTCCAACTTGCCTTTCTCTTGGCCCCAGTGACCTTCCTACCCTATGATGACCTATCTTCCGTTTTAGTTGTAACTTAGTCAATTGATATGTAACCGCTTAATTTCATTTAAACTGTTACGTGTCAACCACTAAGACTGTTAAAGAATAAAATAATAAGACTAGAAGACAAAAAAAAAGAATAAGGTTAAAATCAGGGTAGGTTTGTTTAACCCTTTCCCCCATAGAAGCGCCCTTTTAGCACATTCAGTTTATTCTTGCCCTGAAGAAAATAGTTCCAATTTATACATTCATAAATATGTATAATACAAAATATTTTCTATATTCTAGCAGATGATAGCTTAAAGCAGGCTGAAAGTAAAGCAGAATGCACTTAAAGCGCATTCTGCTTTACTTTCAATCTGCTTTAAGAGGACACCAATATTCAGTACTAGAGATATGCTATGTGGGAAAGGGTTGAACTGGGGACCAGAAAGGGTGACAAGGTCTGCTGGCAGGACATTCCAATTGACCACTGTTCTAGGAAAGAAGGAGATTATTTGATAATCTGTTTTTGCTTGAATAATTTGGAATGTTTGAGGGTGCATGAGAGTCTTGGGGAAGGCAGTGATTTTTTTAAAAAAAATTATTATATATGAGTCCTGGACTCACTGGAGTCCAAAACTATGAGTCCCCCAAAAAATTGACTGCGGGATTTACCATCAACCTCCAAGAAATAAGACTGAATTCAGTAAGAGAGTTAGAACTTTTTGTTAAATAAACTCCAAAGCAGTGAAAGGACTGAAATAAGCAATTATCATGTTTACAGAACACATTTGATAGAAACTTAATCAGCAGAATATATTTTATAAATGACTCTGTGATCACTTATTCTCTCAATTGAGTTCCAAGTTGGAGCTTAAAATTAGTTAAAGCTCACTTAACAGGTTCATATAAACCTCTGACACAGTGGGCTCACTTGAACTGCAAAAAACAATTGACCACGGTCCTTAGCATTTTACTCCATTGCTTGATTTCAGTATTGAAAGAAAATGGTTTTTAGCTCACCTGAGCCAAAGGCTCAAGGTGAGCTATTGGGATGGCCCTGTGTCCGTCGTTAGTCGTCCGTCGTCGTTAACAATTGCTTCAAATGACATCTCCTCCTATACCGCTTGACAGAATTCAACCAAACTTTACAGAAATGTTCCTTTGGTTTCAAATTTGTTCAAAGAATTAAAAACAATGCAGAACTCTGGTTGCCAAAGTGAAAAAATAAAGAAATCTTAAAAAATCTTCTTGTCAAAAACTGCAAGGGCCAGAGCTTAGATATTTGGCACATAGCATCATCTACAGGTCCTCTATCAAGTTTGTTCAAATTATGCCCCTGGGGTCAAAATTGGCCCCGCCCCAGGGGTCATAGAGTTATATAGTGAAATTTTCAAACGTCTTCTCCTCTGAAACTAATGTGGCCAGAGCTTTAATATTTGGCATGGTGACACTTCTAGATGTCCTTTACCAAAATTGTTCAAATAGTTCTGGTCAATTGCATAACTAGGTCACAGGAGCTAAAAATAGATTTTTTTCATTGAAAACTTAAAAACATCTTCTTGTCTGACACTACAAGGGCCAGAGCTTAGATATTTGGCACATAGCATAGCCTACAGGTCCTCTATCTAGTTTGTTCAAATTATGTCCCTGGGGTCAAAATTGGCCCGCCCCGGGGGTCTCAGTTTTACATAGAGTTATATAGTGAAATTTTCAAACGTCTTCTTCTCTGAAACTAATATGGCCAGAGCTTTGATATTCATCATGGTGACACTTCTAGATGTCCTTTACATATTTTCTTCAAATGGTTCCGGTCGGTTGCATAAGTAGGTCACAGGAGCTAAAAATAGTTTTTTTTTCAATGAAAACTTAAAAAATCTTGTCTGAAACTACAAGGGCCAGAGCTTAGATATTTGGCACATAGCATCATCTACAGGTCCTCTATCAAGTTTGTTCAAATTATGTCCCTAGGGTAAAAATTGGCCCCGCCCCAGGGGTCACAGTTTTACATAGAGTTATATAGTGAAATTTTCAAACGTTTTCTTCTCTGAAACTAATACGACCAGAGCTTTGATATTCATCATGGTGACACTTCTAGATGTCCTTTACGTATTTTGTTCAAATGGTTCCAGTCTGTTGCATAAGTAGGTCACAGGAGCTAAAAAAAAAAAAAATCATTGGAAACTTAAAAAAATCTTTTTGTCTAAAACCCTTGTACCCTGATCTTAGATATTTGGCACATAGCATCATCTACAGGTCCTCTTTCAAGATTGTTTAAATTATGCCAATCGAGTAAAAAATGACTCTGTCCTGGACATAAATCTTTTTCTCCATTTTGTCAGTTATTCTCAGGTGAGCGAAATATGCCCCATGGGGCTCTTGTTTAATGAAAATTGACCATATGGGATGGACTGCAAATAAAGACTTATTTAGAGTTAAGAATAGTAGACACACACTAGTTATTATTTTTGAAACTTTATTTACATGAGTAATCTAGCACAGAATGAGATACAGAATGAAAGTTCAACAAAGTAATTTTTATCTTATAATTTTGATCAAAATGATGTGAAACATCAATTTGTAGCCAGTTGGAACCTGGTTTTGCAAGTAGAAAATATGGGCACTTGCAAAAAAATGCAAGTGGGAAAAAATCTAAAGTTCAAGCCCTGAAATGAAAAAAAGGACATCATCGGGATTCCAACTTTCCTTTCTCTTGGCCCCAGTGACCTTCCTACCCTATGATGACCTATCTTCCGTTTTAGTTGTAACTTAGTCAATTGATATGTAACCGCTTAATTTCATTTAAACTGTTACGTGTCAACCACTAAGACTGTTAAAGAATAAAATAATAAGACTTGAAGACAAAAAAAAGAATAAGGTTAAAATCAGGGTAGGTTTGTTTAACCCTTTCCCACATAGAAGCGCCTTTTAGCGCATTCAGTTTATTCTTGCCCTGAAGAAAATAGTTCCAATTTATACATTCATAAATATGTATAATACAAAATATTTTCTATATTCTAGCAGATGATAGCTTAAAGCAGGCTGAAAGTAAAGCAGAATGCGCTTAAAGCGCATTCTGCTTTACTTTCAACCTGCTTTAAGAGGACACCTATATTCAGTACTAGAGATATGCTATGTGGGAAAGGGTTAAGGGGAGATATGTCCAATCTGGCTTACAGCCTGATTGAACTGGGGACCAGAAAGGGTGACAAGGTCTGCTGGCAGGACATTCCAATTGACCACTGTTCTAGGAAAGAAGGAGATTATTTGATAATCTGTTTTTGCTTGAATAATTTGGAATGTTTGAGGGTGCATGAGAGTCTTGGGGAAGGCAGTGATTTTTTTAAAAAAAAATTCTTATATATGAGTCCCTGGACTCACTGGAGTCCAAAACTATGAGTCTCCAAAAAAATTGACTGCGGTATTTACCATCAACCTCCAAGAAATAAGACTGAATTCAGTAAGAGAGTTAGAACTTTTTGTTAAATAAACTCCAAAGCAGTGAAAGGACTGAAATAAGCAATTATCATGTTTACAGAACACATTTGATAGAAACTTAATCAGCAGAATATATTTTATAAATGACTCTGTGATCACTTATTCTCTCAATTGAGTTCCAAGTTGGAGCTTAAAATTAGTTAAAGCTCACTTAACAGGTTCATATAAACCTCTGACACAGTGGGCTCACTTGAACTGCAAAAAACAATTGACCACAGTCCTTAGTATTTTACTCCATAGCTTGATTTCAGTATTGAAAGAAAATTGTTTTTAGCTCACCTGAGCCAAAGGCTCAAGGTGAGCTATTGGGATGGCCCCGTTTCCGTCGTTAGTCGTCCGTCGTCGTTAACAATTGCTTCAAATGACATCTCCTCCTATACCGCTTGACAGAATTCAACCAAACTTTACAGAAATGTTCCTTGGGTCAAGCTCTTTCAAATTTGTTCAAAGAATTAAAAACAATGCAGAACTCTGGTTGCCATGGCAACCAAAGTGAAAAAATAAAGAAATCTTAAAAAATCTTCTTGTCAAAAACTGCAAGGGCCAGAGCTTAGATATTTGGCACATAGCATCATCTACAGGTCCTCTATCAAGTTTGTTCAAATTATGGCCCTGGGGTCAAAATTGGCACCGCCCTGGGGGTCACAGATTTACATAGAGTTATATAGTGAAATTTTCAAACGTCTTCTTCTCTGAAACTAATGTGGCCAGAGCTTTGATATTTGGCATGGTGACACTTCTAGATGTCCTTTACCAAAATTGTTCAAATAGTTCTGGTCAGATGCATAACTAGGTCACAGGAGCTAAAAATAGATTTTTTTCATTGAAAACTTAAAAACATCTTCTTGTCTGACACTACAAGGGCCAGAGCTTAGATATTTGGCACATAGCATCGCCTACAGGTCCTCTATCTAGTTTGTTCAAATTATGTCCCTGGGGTCAAAATTGGCCCCGCCCCGGGGGTCTCAGTTTTACATAGAGTTATATAGTGAAATTTTCAAACGTCTTCTTCTCTGAAACTAATATGGCCAGAGCTTTGATATTTGGCCTGGTGACACTTCTAGATGTCCTATACCAAAATTGTTCAAAAGGTTCTGGTCAGTTGCATAACTAGGTCACAGGAGCTAAAAATAAATGTTTTTCAATGAAAACTTAGAAGTCTTCTTGTCTGAAACTACAAGGGCCAGAGCTTAGATATTTGGCACATATCATCGCCTACAGGTCCTCTATCAAGTTTGATCAAATTATGCCCCTGGGGTCAAAATTGGCCCCGCCCCTGGGGTCACAGTTTTACATAGAGTTATATAGAGAAAATTTCAAACGTCTTCTTCTCTGAAACTAATATGGCCAGAGATTTTATTTTCGGTATGGTGACACTTTTAAATATTCTTTACATAATTTGTTCAAATTGTTCCGGTCTGTTGCATATCTAGATCAGTCCTGGACATAAATTATTATCTCCATTTTTTCAGCTATTCTCAGGTGAGCGAAATATGCCCCATGGGGCTCTTGTTTAAAGTAGGTTGAGAGTAAGAGGAAAGTACTGTTAAGCCACGGTCTGCTAGAATAACAGGAAAATATTTCTTATAGGGACCTGGGTAGTGCTGAAACGATTACCCGGGTAACCGTTAACGGTTATGAACTGCCGATTAACCGGTTACAAAGTCGGTAACGGTTACTCGGAAGCCATTTTGTATAACAAAAATGAAGCCCCATTTGTCGGGAGCTACAGCCTTCCGATATGTTTTCCCTTCACTTGAAGTCTTTTACTCAAAGATGTACATGATATTTAAGTTTTAAAATACAGTAGCATGTTGATTGATAAGGGTAGTGCGTTTCCTGATTTTTGTAAACATGTACACGGAACTCAATACACAAAACGATGCCGTTAACAAAATATTTTATGTGCACAATTCAATATACTTTACAGGTGTTCTCAACACTGAATACTCGCTGCATGGTGTCATTTTATTTTAAGTTGATTTAAAGAAACCTTATTTCACCTGTCTTTACAATAAATGCTGATTGAACAGTTTTAATTTACAACAAACTTGTCTTCGAAATATTGTTTCCTTCGCTACTTTGACACTGTTGAACTTGACACGCTTACTAACCTTCTGACCTCGAAATATTCGATTTGCTTTAGATTTCTACCCTAGTAGCTATATATGACGTTCGTGTAGGGAAAACGTAAACCAGGGTTTCCAGGAATATCAACATGTCAATTTCAAATATATTTTTAGACCACCCAATCAAACACGATAAAATAATAAAACCCGGTTAGCTGAATCTACACTTCATTCGGATCGTCTCATATGTGTTCAAGGTTTAAAATAAGACAAGAATGGGACCAATTAATTATCTATAACACAATGCGGGATACAAGGTCTTCATATTGGGCCGCGCAGAATTATTCCGTGTGTTGGAGTTATTTTACAAATGCAACTTATTTAGAGAAGACATCGAATAGCCGCTTTTTTAAACGATTTATTGATCAACAGATTCATGCAGTATACATGTAAGTTCATTTTATAAGATCAATAGATCTTCTTTTCTCTTTGCAATATATTAAAGACCTACGTCGGCATGCATGGTAAAATAGTAAGAAAAAAGTATAACATTCATAAACAATTCTTTGGCACCAAGACTTTATTATTGTATTATCGTTTACACACGCAAAACGGTCTCCAAATTTGTAATTGTTTATAGGTAAAACAGTTGAACGTTACTGTGTACACGTGCAACGTCCGACCCTTACTGACTAATGATGTGTCAGTCGGCATATTAAAGTTACGATTAACGGGTTAACCCCGGTTACGAGCAACGATTAACCGGTTACAAATTTCTGGTAACCGTTTCAGCACTAGACCTTGGTATTATATATTCATGACTATAACATGAATTTATTTACTGGTGTGGATCAATCTGTAGCGTAGAGTGACTGAGTCAATATATAAAGGGTTTTACATACAGGAAGGGTAAGGAAAGTCAAGATGATGATCTTGCAATTAATAAAATAAATTCTTTAAAATGAGTGTCTATTATGGCTGGAACTTACGGACTTTGCCGTCGGTCACGTTAATATCTGCATTTGATTCTTTGCAGCCTTAAACGAAGTCGTTTTTTCTCCGAAACCATTGTATAATGTACGCTAGTTGCCAGTTGATTTGTTTATACTAACACTGGTACTTGTCGCCGATTTCGATTTGGACGAAAAACAGTGCTTGACCAATCAGATTCAGCCCTAGAAAACTGGTGCTAGGGTAAACATTCACCCCTTGTATCAGAATAAAATCGAATGAAGTTGATTGAGTCTTGTTAAAACTGAATGCAAAGTCTTAGTTTATTCTTTATTGGCAGGTCATAATATGAATTTTAAAATTAAATACGTCCTGGGAACGCACAGAGTTTAGAATTGTGCGTCTAGGACGCAGGACGCAGAGGTAAAAAAATCACTGGGAGGGGTCACATAGTTGGGAAGGGGAATGGAAACCTGGTCATGCAGGATGTTATGGAACATGACCAGGCGCTTATCTATGCGTCTGAGGTCTAGCGGCCTACACTTTAAAGAGGTGCGTCTGTAGTCCCTTTTGACCCAGCTGGCGACCCTCCTCTGCACTGACTATCTGGTCTATGTCGTGGTTCTGGGGCTGGGAATGTTTGTTTATTTGACAGATTTTCCCTTCCGTCAAGATCTAGACTGGTGGCAAACGTGACAAAAACATGATTTAGGCCATTTACAGGGCTCCAGATAAGAGGGGGTAAATTGAACAAATTCAACCCTTTCTCACTCATTTTACAACCAAATCCTATGGTGTTACTACTCATTAGAATCGTCTCGAAGAGACGATTCTAATGAGTAGTGACACTATAGGGTTTAATTGAGAAATAAAGATTTTAGATTTTGAAATACCCCCCTTATCTGGAGCCCTGCATTTAAGAGCGGCCTCTGTAGCCTACTGGTGTAGTCACTGTTACTTACTATCACTAACTTAATGACTAAGCTCCCCACCGCTGTGGGTTCAAATCCCAGTCTGGGCCTTCCAATTTTATATTCGGGGAAGCCTTCCAGCTGGCTTGCGGAAGGTTGGTGGTTCTACCCAATTGCCTGAAACAGTGCATAATTTAATGGGCTTATGGGGTCTTCCTCCACCTGTAATTAGCTGGATGCCGCGATATGACTGAAATACTGTTAAAAGTGCAGTAAAATTATAACAAATCAAATCAGATCAAATCTTCATTTTAGTCTGTGAAAACAGCCATTGTCTAGGACAATTAAAATTTTAAGGGTGCATCATTTCTAAATTCTCTTCATCATGTCATAAGCATCTTAGTTCTGAGTTACTATATTTATTTATTTAAAAAAAATCAACATCGATTGCCTACCAATGTCTAACAATCTATGGATTTTTGACCGTCGGACCATGGTGTTGTAGTAACACGTTATACTGCTAATACAAGAGACATAGGTTTGATATCCCTCTGGGCCATGTTCTTGGGATGATGAGACTGTAAACAGGGGTTCCATGTATCTGTGCTATACACTGAACATGCAAACCGACCAGAGGGCTCTGCCAAAAAAGAGTATGGCATTGCACAGAATCCCCCCTCTCTCTGGAACACCCATTTAGCCCAAAGTTACCAGAAACTGACATACCGGTAATCAAAATAAACAACAAAAATTTTGATTTTGAATTACCTTGGTCTGTTGGAAATAACACTACTTTTAATTCATTTCCCCATAAATACGCCTTTAATTTATTCTTTTGAATTTATAGTCACAAATAAGAATCATATCAAGAAATATGTTATATAGTCTAGCAGATGGTAGCTTAAAGCAGGCTGAAAGTAAAGCAGAATGTGCCTTAAGCACATTCTGCTTTACTTTCAACCTGCTTTAAGTGGTCGCCTGTCTTCAAAACTAAACCAGGCTATGGGGTAATGGGTTAAAGACATTACTCTCAGTCCTTTATATGACTACCGCATACTTTGCATAGACATTACTACAGCTATGACCTCGTGCAGCTCAAGTTTTACTTGGCTAGGTGTTATCACTGAAGCTAGGTCAGGAAATGTCTTTATACAACCTCAATCAATATTTTATATTTTATTTGACACTCAGAACATTATTCTTTCAGTCACCATCTTGTAAAGAAGACAGTAACACATCCAGCCAAAAGACTTGTAACAACAGTGAAAGAATCTACAGCCTGTCAAGTTGGTCCTGATTGAAGAAACAAGCTGATACGTTGCTCATGTGTGAGCCTGTGTCTACTTCAAACAGAGACAATTATGAGAGAAGAAATTGCGGCAGCAGTGGTGTTTGTCACCCGCCTTATAAAATCAAATGACGTCATTCCAAATGAGAAGGCAGAGGAGTTCTCCAGCACGTTATCATCCATACTGATCGACAAATTCAAAAGTCACTGGTATACAGATGAGCCTACAAAGGGTCAAGGATACCGGTGCATTAGAATCAACCCAACTGAACCAGTCGATGCTGTTCTGGAGAAGGCAGCCAACATGTGTGGTCTCAGCTATTCTGATCTCAATTTACCGCAGGAACTGACCCTCTGGGTGGATCCAAAAGAAGTGTGCTGCAGGTATAGTTGATGTTATAGAAGTGTTTGTAGTCAAAGGTTAAAACTCTTTCAAAATTATGAACCTGTTCAAGATATACTCATTACTTTTGCAAATAGTGTAGATCCAGGTCAAAGGGCTCCTATAGGAGCCCTCTGATCTGGTTCTACACTGTTTGCTAATTTAGACAAGTATTTGTTATACAAGCCAGAATTCCAAGTAGACTGGTTCATGTTTTGGTAACTAAAAAGATCCACAAGGGAACCTAAAAACCCACAAGAGTTCCTTACTTAGTGTTAAACGGGTTAACCTTTATTTCATAGCCAACATGCTTATAAATGTGATGGAAAGGGTTAAATAATATTTTATTTTTAACCATGGCAACTTACCTTAACTCATGATCTGTGCTGTTTTTAGCTCACCTGGCACATAGTGCCAAGGTGAGCTATTTCGTTCGTCCGTCCGTTCGTCGTTGTTCGTTCGTCCGTCCGTTCGTCGTCAACAATTTCTTTAAACGACATCTGCTCCGAAACTACTGGATAGATTTTTACCAAACTTTCCCTGAATGATCCTTATATGGTCCTCTTTCAAAGTTGTTCAAACATTTCAGGTCCGTTGCATATCTAGGTAGGACTGCAACGGTTCACCGAATTTCGGTTATTTTCGGTTCGTTTGTCTCGGTTCGAGTTTCGGGTCGGCACCGCAAATTTTCGGTTCGGTGCGCCGATGTATGGTAAATTACACTAGACCGCTAATTTACCAATCAGCGTGCAGTCTGCGTGTATATTTTTGATGGTCAGACGTTCCAAAATGTAAGGTTAAATCACAGTTCTAACCTTTTCTTCTTGCAGTAATTTAAATAGCTCGCTTCTCGTCCGTCTCATCCTTTTCATATCGGCTATTTATAATTCCGGGAAATCCAGCACTTAACGCATGCGCACGATTGATAGCCCGGCTTCAAAGGTACCAAAGTCGAATCAGCATCAGAAAAAGGGTAACCAGTCTATTACTTAGCGACCGCAAATTGCGAATGGCGATGTAAATAATTAAACTGAAATATTAATGACTTTTTCAGTAAAATAATAATATAATTGGAGCTAGGTAGTTCTTTAAGCGCTTATAAATAGAAGGCTGATGAGGCATTTAAGGAAGACCAGCCAGAATGACAAAGCTTAGTTACGAAACTTCAATGAAAAACAGGTTGGGACGAACCACGCCTTAAATTCGCTACAATCTGTCCTAAAATGGTAGAAAGAAATGCACATCTTTCTCGTACATATGATAAAATTATAGATGACAGTGAAAGCGTTTTCGAAAAAGTGTTTAGATCTATTGTCTGCGTAGACATGTGTCAGTAAATGAGGTTTTTTTCTGGTTGATTTTATCAAGTTCTTATCCTAATACCCGAACCGAAATAACCGAAAACCGAAGGGGTCTACTCGAACCCGAACCGAACCGTGAAGTACCTGAACCGTTGCAGCCCTATATCTAGGTCACAGGAGCTAAAAATAGATTTTTTCAATGAAAACTTAAAAAATCTTCTTGTCTGAAACCACAGTACCCTGAGCTTAGATATTTGGCACAAAGCATTGTCTTTAGGTCCTCTATCAAGATTATTCAAATTATGTCCCTGGGGTAAAAAATGACCCCGCCCCGGGGGTCATAAATTTACATAGAGTTATATAGTGAAATCTTTAAACATCTTTTTCTCTGAAACTAATATGGCCAGAGCTTTGATATTTGGCATGATGATTTTTCTAGAAGCCCTTAACCAATATTGTTAATATGGTTATGGTCAGTTGCATATCTAGGTCACAGGAGCTAAAAATAGATTTTTTCAATGAAATCTTAAAAAATCTTCTTGTCTGAAACCACAGTACCTTGAGCTTAGATATTTGGCACAAAGCATCATCTACAGGTCCTCTATCAAGATTGTTAAAATTATGTCCCTGGTGTAAAAAATGACCACGCCCTGGGGGTCGTAATTTTACATAGAGTTATGTAGTGAAATCTTCAAACATCTTTACCTCTGAAACTAATATGGTCAGAGCTTTGATATTTGGCATGCTGACACTTCTAGAAGCCCTTAACCAATATTGTAAATATGGTTCCAGTCCGTTGCATATCTAGGTCACAGGAGCTAAAAATAGATTTTTACAATGAAAATTATGTCTCTGGGGTGAAAAGTGATCCCATACCAGGGGTTATGTGACCCTTGTGTTGGTTTTTCCAGGTGAGCGATATTTAGGCCCGCATGGGCCTCTTGTATAATGTCAAGCAATATATGCTTGAAATCCTAAATACTTATTACCACTTTTTCAAACAGAATAACAAATTGTACATAAAAGATTATGTCAAGTCTAGTTGATTAAACTACTAGTCTAGTTGCATGTCAGCATGGGTACAGTAGCGCGTTCAAGTACCGTACCAGCGAACAGTAACGTTAACCGATGCAAACAACCCATATAGTACGACATCTAACGTTCACCGATACTCTTCAATAATAACTCATTGCGCCCCAAAGTTTATTAACTTTTCAAGGGTACGAACGATTTATGTGCGAATCTTAATAACACAAGCAAAAGTGCACTAATCAACTGAAATGCATCAATTTTACTGCATATAAAAATAAGATTTAGCTGCTCAGATGTAAGCTGCTTTATTTGATACATTAAGTATCGGAAAATGTTGGTTTATTGATAAGAAATTAAGTCGGGACTGTTCGCTGGTTGTATTAAATTCATTTGGTAGCCATTTTTAGCTCACCTGAGCCAAAGGCTCAAGGTGAGCTATTGTGACCGCTCACCGTCCGTAGTACGTCTGTCCGTCTGTCCGTCTGTCCGTCTGTCCGTCTGTCCGTCTGTCCGTCTGTCCGTCTGTCCGTTCACTTTTACTTCAAACGACATCTCCTCTGAAACCCGCCGATTGTAGGGAGAGTTCAAACTGCTTATGATGTTCCTTGGATGCTTCTCTACAGAAGTTGTTCAAAAAAAAGGAAAAAAAAGCACAAACTCTGCTTGAAAAAGCAAAAAAGCAAAAATCTTTAAAAAATCTTCTTGCCCAAAACTACTAGGCCCTAAGCTTTGATATTTGTACAGTAGAATCTCCTGGTGGATCTATCTATAGTTTGTTAAAATGAAATCCCTAGGGTCACATTTGACACCACCCTGCACAGTTTAAGTGCTGCTCTAGGCAGGTTTTACAGTATTTTTTATTTAGGCAGAACTGTATTTACCTGAGTTACCCTTAATATACTATGGGCAAATAGCCAATATTTGCAAACATTTTGGATCCAGATCAGATGCAACATAATCATAATGCTACATCTAATCTGGATCCAACCTATTTGCCACTCATTTACCAACTTAACATTTTCTAAATTGTTTTTTTGTACACTTTTCACATACAGTAGGTTTTAAGCAGACATCATTTCAGTCTGGTAAGGGTAAGCCCAAGCGTTCTAGCCACTGAGGTCAAATATTATGCAACTCTGAACTGGTAGTGGGTATCACAGAACTGGTCATGATCAGCTGAACATGTTGTCTGCTAAAGTTTAGATATGGTTCAGTCTGATTCATACTTAGAGAAACAGGATCTGGAAGTGATCCACTGACAGTTATGTAATTATGTCTTATGCCATATTTATACATATGTTTAATATTGGTTTTGTCAGAGTTATCTGTATGTCTTTTCAATAATTCCACTTTAAACAGTCATGAAAATGTAAGATGCAAAAGTAAAGCAAAGTGTGCATTAACCCTTAGCCCGCCAAATAAATTGTCGTCTGCTATATTTCTCGTCTGCTTCAAGTTTCAAAGTGCTTCAAAGTTGCTCAAAATTGCTGAAAATGTTGTCTGAGTGTCAAACAGCTTGGATCCGGATGAGACGCCGAGTTACTCGGCGTCTAATCCGGATCCAAGCTGTTTGCATATAAAGCTATAGTCGTGAGTGGCAGGCTAAGGGTTAAGACCCATTCTGCTTTACTTTCAACCTGCTTTAGGTGGCCACCTATTTTCAAAATTAGAAACATGCTATGGGGTAATGGGTAAAATGAAATTGCCTATTTGGAAAGAGCCTGATGAGAGGAAGTGCCATTTGCAAAGGCCATAACTCTGACATCATTGTTTTTTGAGTTATTTCCCTTTGTGATATTTTCTTGTCAAGAAGACAACTTCAGTTCTACTGATGCTATTGTAATGAAATTTTATGTATGGAAAGAAACTGATGAGAGAAAATGCCATGCACAAGGGCAGCAATATTTAGTTTTTCCCCTTTGTCATATTTTATTGTCAGGAAAATAATTCCAGTTCTGTTGACGCTAGTGAAATAATTATCATTTATTGGAAATGGAAATAGCTTGATAAGAGGATGTGTCATGGATAAGGGTCATAAGCTTGGCAACAAAATTCACTTTTGTCATGTTTTCTTGTCTGGAAGATAACTCCATTTATAGTTATATTAAAATGTTGTCTTGCCCAGTCAACTTAGGTACAAACTTCAATGTCCTCAGGTGAGCGAATTAAGGGCCATGGCCCTCTTGTGTTTTCCTTGTTGGGGATGGCGAACTACCTCTGAGGCTGTTCGTGTCGTTCGCAATCGGTAACACCCTAACGGTTGTTAAAGGTGAATTGTTACCGTTTTCCGATGCAATCGATTGCATCGATACGGTACTTGAACGCGCTACTGGTCCTTGTGACTTGAGGTAATTGGTAAATAAGCCTGAGCTCCTAGAAGCTCATGTCTTTAAGTGTTCCTCATTAGATGAATAAATGAGAGGCATGTAAGGTGTATTGATGGGGTAATTGGTTGATATGGATTATTTCAGGTTTGGCGAAAGCCAGGGATCATTCTGTCAGCTTGCTGTTCTGAAGGAAGATGGGAATCTGGAAAATCAAGCTCACACCATCAACATCGATGACCATTTGCTGCAGATGCAGTATCGACGAAACATGAATCTCAACATTGTCACAACCCGAACAAGTGCAAACAAGCTGAAAGCTATGGCGTTGAAGAATGCCACCTACCAGCACCAACTTAGGGCCAACTTCCAGCACAATAACAAGTATCAACAGAACTACTACAATAATCAACAACCTCAGACCTCATCCTACTCTGCCACTCGACCATTCCACAAACCACATCACAAAAATAATTACCATAGCAACCAGTCTGGGGTAGCACACGGTCACCAGGGTAATAAGAGTGTGAATGCTCACACAGGTGGTTTCAGCTCTCAGTATTCTGGCAAGGATCGCTTTCACTGGGTCCGTAATAACAAACAGACCTATCCACCACCTCAGGACCAGGTTGAGCAGATGAGGTTAAGTCCAAACTAACATTCAATAACGCATTGATGTGATCTTCTTGTCAGGGGTTGAAAAACGTTTTTTTCAAAGTGTGCTGTGTTGGACGGGAGAGGGTATTTACACAAAGGCCTAGTGCTAAAGAGGTCTTTATATCCTTGAGTTGAAGCGTATTGTGATGAAGTGCACCAATTTTAATGAACTGTTTTTATACCCGAGGTATTTACTGCCTGTTGCCGACTAATGCAATTGTTTAATGGACTCTGAGAATTGTTTTTAAAGTTCACCTTTTTTTCATCCTATTCACTTTCAAATGAAAACACATAGTAAGAGATTTGAATTACAGAATTGAGAGGTTTTGGCTGAGGGGATATTCCAAAAATGACTTTATGCCTCTTGACGATCAGTTATGAAGCATACTGTTGTGTGTCTGTCTCCATTTGTTATCTGCCCATCCACATGTATGGTACATTATACTTTGTCTAACTCCTCCTACAGTTTCAAGGTTACAGGATTTTGTATTTAGTAGCTAAGAAAACTTTAAAAAAAAAAAGTAGAATGTAAGATTTATATATATACAGTACAAACTCGATACTTCGAACTCACTTAATGCGGTCATACCAGTATTTCGATTTGAACTTCAATTTCGATAAGTCCATCTCGCTTAAGTTGAACAAAGTGTTTCAAAGTTAAAACCTGGCTAAACCAGGTTTTAACTTTGAAATATGGGTATAGTCGAACTAATGTGAGTTAAAATTATCAAGTTTCAACTATCTGTAATTCTGTATCAAAATCATCAAGTTTGACGAATATACTCCCAAACTGATCCAAGGTGGTCAATACCCGGCAAAAGACCACTTATGGTCATTAAAGAAAAACTCTGAAAAACATCAAAATATACTGTTATTTAGAAAGATCCTTAATAGTACAGTTTGTATGTATTCAATTGTAAATATGTATAAAACAACAATTTACATTGCTAGGGGTATGATACATAGGTTATAAATTGGTTCGAAGTGGTCATTTCAATTGACCGAGTAATGACAGGTAAAAGCCTGCTGACTGCCTGGCGGTCAATACTCTTATTGACTGGTCGATTGCCAACCCTGATTGAAAGGAATACCATTGATATTATAGGGGAATAATTCCCTACTTGTAGCCAAAACCTCTCAATTCTTTTGTAAGCACACACAAGTTTCTCTTTGAAAGATTTTAGTGTAGTGTTTTTGGTCAAAGTTGGTTTTAAAATTTTCAATTTGTGTAACCTCAAGGCTCCAGATAAGTGTGAGAAAAATTAACCTTTTCTCCTATAATTATGTCCCCATTCTCCACCAAATTCGATTACTGACTTCTTATTAAAATGGTCAGAAGTTGGGATTTTAGCCTTGGGAGTAAAAGTTAGGATTTTAGCCTTGGAATAACTACCCTTATCTGGAGCCCCTTAATGTAACCTATTCTTGTATAAAACAGCATCACCTTCAGTCATAGCCTGACTTGCCAGGTTCTTACAAGTGCTTCATGTTTTTCCAGTTTTAAACCTAGGCTACCTTTGCTGGTCATTAATTGACATGAATGTCCAATTAGTTTGGATCCAGATCAGAAGCCATGTAACACAAAATCTGATAAGGATCCAAACTGTCTGACATTCAAAATTAGCCATCTTAGATTAATCAACATTAAAGTAAGTTTGAAAAACAATAATAGACGGCAGCTGTGAAACTTGTAGACAATATTTTATCTTGGAAAGAGTTCGTAAATAAAGCCAAATGTGTTAAATAACCAGTCAAAGAAAAAGTCATGGGAAATCTGTGAATTACCATTCCAAACAGTTTGAACCCAGATGAGAGATACTGAGTAACTCTGCATCTGTTCAGAATCCAAACTGTTTGACATTCTGATTCTAGTTTGAAAAGAAATTGTGTAAAATTCTGAATTTAGTACAGTAACAGAGGGCAATTGTTGCAGACAAAGCTATATTTGCCGCTCAAAGAGTTTATTTTGATCGTATTCCATGGCTATCACAGGTCTGTCTTTATTTTTGAAACTAAGTAGGTTTAAAATGTTTTTTGTGCTGACACCTAATTGCAATATTACAAATAATTGTATATTTCTTATCTTGTAAAGTTACTCACCAAAGAACGAACAAATTCATCATCCTATAGCTAGGTATACTGAAACGTTTTAAACTGGACAAGCTCGGGAGCAAACACAAATTCCAGTTTAACCCTCTACCCCATAGGCTATTTCTACTAAGCAGAATGCGCTTTACCACACATTCAGCTTTACTTTCAACCTACTTTAAGCTACCATCTGCTAGGATTTATAGGAAATATTTCTTTTGGTACATGTTTATGAATGCAAAAATTGGAACTATTTTCTTCAGTGGAGGAATAATTAAATGCGCTAAAAGTCGCTTCTATGGGGAAAGGGTTAAACTAGACAAGCTCGAGAGCAAACACAATTTCCAGTTTGAAGGGGTTTCAATATTGAAGTCTTGCCATTTGATGGCATGTCGTAAAATGTATTTATATTGGCTGCTGATTTTGTAATTATTTTCCAGTTACAGGGCTTCAGATAAGGGCAGTATTTCAAAAAAACTAAAATCTTGATATCTGCACCAAACCCTATGGTGTGACCACTCATTAGAACCGTCTCCTCAAGGGGATTCTAATGAGTAGTGACATCATATGGTATAGTGCAGACATGAAGGAGAAAATGTTGGAAAGATTTAGTTAACTCCCTTTTATCTGGAGCCCAAAGTTTGAATGCCATACATATTTTGAATGAATATATAAAGTTTTGTGTTCAAGTTGTGCATAGATCTGAAATACTGCCTAAATGATTCTAAATAGCTGGTTTTGTTTCTACTTTACAAGCTTCCTGCCTAAAACATCAATCAAAGGCTGTTGTATTAGATTTTTGTATGGTTATGTGTATAACTCTCTGCATGCTAGCGGCGGATATATCTGCCACAGTGATTGCCTTTGCAAACAGTTTGGACCCAGATAAGACGTCTCATCAGGATCCAAACTGTTTGACACTGACCATGTTTTGAAAAGAAATTAAAAAGAATCTATTTTAAGAACAATAGCAGACGACAGTGGTTGCAAATGAAAAGAATTACCCAGCATGCAAAGAGTTAAGAGTAATGGAACAAGTGGATGTTTCATAGCTTGGCAGTATTAGTATTACAGATAGATATATAAACTCTAAATCAAAGTATCAGCTCATTCTGTAGAGTTTTCATGATTGTTGATGTTTATGTAGTTGTTAATACAGTAAAACCTCTATCAGACCACTAAATTGTGTTAATGATTAGGTGTTTACGACAGGTGACTGCTTAAAGCAAGGTGACAGTAAAATAGAAAGCTCCCTAAGGAGCTTTCTATTTTACTTTGACCTTGCTTTAAGCTGTCGCCTGTCTTTTATACATTCAATTAGCCTACTTTTTAGTGGCGGTTATAGAGAGGTTCCAACATACTACAGTGGAGAAGGCCTTATTCTTTCCCCAATAAACGTACTTACGCAAACCTGTCATTTCCAGTGTAAACAGTTTGGAGCCAGATCAGACGTCCGGTAACCCGGGTCTGACCAGGCTCCAGCCCTGTTTGTCTTTCAAATGAAAATGAAGATTCAGAATTGTCAAAAAATTTGTAATTTTCTACATTTTATTGCAATGTGTTTGCATTTAAATAGGAAAGAATATTGTCTTCTCCACTGTAGCTATTAGCCAGCATGACGATACTCAGCATGACAAGTTGGATTTGTATATTTTTGTAATACAACAAAAGCACACTTTTATGACCAGTGAAGAAGGCTCAATCTATCTGCTTTACTTTTAGCAGTCCCTTGTCAAGATATATGTGTCTGATAATGTGTGACTTTGTAGGAAAGGGTGAAAGTAAGGCTCAAAGCTTAACCCTTTACCCAATAGACTGTTTCTGGTATTGGAAATAGTTGACCATCTTAAAGCAGGATGTGCCTTAAGGCACATTCTGCTTTACTTTCAACCAGCCTTAAGCTATCATCTGCTAGAATATAGAAAATATTTCTTATAATACAAATTCTTAAATTGGAACTATTTTCATCACTGGAGGAATAAATTAAATGTGTTAAAAGGCTGTTTTATCTTCCATCTTTCTTTAGCTGTCACGTCATTCACACCCACCAATACATCTTCTACTTGGTCATAATTGTAAGTTTTTGTCATATTTCTGTTACATTCCTTGTCACTCATTGTGTTTCCTCTAGTCCCGTACTGCGCAGAGATGAGTCAAGATTTTTTGCAGCTGTTTTGCACTTAAGTGTAATGTGCATATTTTTTTTGCAATATCATCAATTCGGATCTCAATTACACATATCATTAACATTCTTGATATTTCATAGATACATGCACTCTTTTGTGACGGTGAATATTTGTTTCCACTACATCTTTACTGCAAATATTTTCCTCTTAAGGTTTTCATCTTTTAATGGAGAATTCAGCTAGGAGTTTTTCTAGTCGATGTGGAAGAAATTGTGAACCAATATAATGAAACACTTTGAAAGTTTGGCTTTTTGATGAGCTTATTAATTTTAATGCTCTTAACCCATTACCCCATAGCCAGTTTCTAGATTTGAAGACATCTGACCACTTAAAGCAGGAAGAAAGTAAAGCAGAATGTGCCTTAAGGCACATTCTGCTTTACTTTCAGCCTGCTTTAACTTGCCATCTACCAGAATAGAGAAAATATTTTGTATGGTGCATATTTTTCTTGAATGGTGGAAAAAAATAGAGGCATAAAAAGGCGAATTAATGGGTTAAGGGATCATTCAGTTCTGACAGATCTTGAAATGGGAAGGATAAGGTAATACTTTTAGCGAATTGGAATTATTAGTTTATTTAAATATTAAGTTGGAGTTGATAGATTTTCACTTGTAGAGTGGATGTTAGAACTTGTCCATTTGTCGTATTGATTGTTTTAAAAAATATGTTGTGTTAAAGTCATGCATTGCCAATATAGGTATTTTTTACTTGGGTCCAAGGTTATAAAGCTTTTCAGTTGAGTCTAAAGTCGCTCTCAAGCATTTGATTGGTCAGATTTGAGCCTAGGCTCAAATCTGACAATCAGTTGCTAGAGAACACACTCAGACTCAGCTCAAACGCTTTATAACTTTGGACCTTGGCGTGAGAGAGGTAGAGGGAGGCAGGTAGAAGGATGTGATTTTGTATGTTTTCCTTTGTAAACAAATTGTACAGAGAAAGTATCAACCAGAATGTGCTGATTATCATATTGAGGTTTTGTATGAATTTGATGGCACAGTGAATAAACAGGGCTTCAGATAACAGTGAGTAATTAGAACATTTTCATACAGTTTCTCCTTTATGTTCCCACAAAACCCTATGTTGGGATGACCCATTAACTCTTTGCATGCTGGGTAATGTTTTCATTGTTGCAACAGTTGCCTGCTTCTGTTCTAAAAATAGAATTTGCAAAAATTATTTTAAAACAGCCTGGTCAGTGTCAAACAGTTTGGATCTTGATGTGACGCCGCATAACGCGGCGTCTCATCTGGATCCAAACTGTTTGCAAAAGTACTCACTGTAGGGTATATCCACCACTAGCATTGTAAGAGTTACAATCAATCATTCAAGACAATGAGTGGTTACAAGATAGGGTTTTGTAGAAAATCAAGATGTTCGTAATTGTTATTTTTGTTTGAAATGCTCACTTTATCTGAGGCTCTGAATAAAGTCTAGTTTAATAATAATTGTACAGATATAGAATGGAAACTATGTACAGACGAATTGATACCAAAATCATGTAGAGTAATTTATGCAAGATTTAAAATATTTACATTCTATTACGTATATTTATTTTCCAAGTGATTGTAATGTGTCATATTTTATTGTTGTTTGTTTTTTCTCCAAGATACTGTGTAACATATGCCTTGTCGTGAAACTTCTTTAAACTTCTAGGAGACACCATGTGATATGATTTTATGCCTTGAGTACTTACCGCATCAATAGCAAGAAGGTTTTTGGGGACGGGGTCGGGGTATTATCCGCATCAGATCGAAATAGCCATAGAGCGTGAATTGGTATTAGTTTGTGAGCCAGTAAAGAGCTTTTATAATGACCATGCACAAAAAGACTCATGTGAGCTATAAATGAAACAGTTCCAACATAAAGTAGGATTGCAATAAATTAATGCTTTTTAACCCTCCCCCATAGAAGCTCATTTAATAATTCCTAAAAGAGAGGCATTTTCTTGATTCTACGATGTTTTGAAAAAGAGCTATTAAAAACTTCTCAAGAATCCTGACAGGTCCATGCTTAAAGCAGACTGAAAGTAAAGCAAAGCTCCTCCAGGAGCTTTCTGCTTTACTTTGAGCTTGCTCTTAGCATGCACCTGTCTGAAACACTGAAAACAAACTATGGGGGAACTGGTAACCGGTTAGCAAAAAAATAATTGAGGGTTGAAGCAAAATGTAGGGAGTTCTTGGCCATTGATCTGATGTAGGAATTTATAGGGCATATTGTTTTAACCTGAGGATTGCTATTTTTGTTCATGTATCATATTCATCAGCTGGTGCAATATTCATTTATCATTTTGTGCATGTTTAGAGAGGTTTCACACGGTGCTGACTTCTATTGTGTGATTTGTTGCTGCATTACCCCGGCAGGGTAGACCATCTTGGGACAAATAGTCCAAAGTCTGACACTAGCCATGTGTTCTGTTGTCACTGTTTGTCGTTAGCGGTTTGTGTCCTGGGTCCAAGGTTATAAAGCGTTTGAGCTGAGTCTAAGTGTGTTCTCAAGCATTTGATTGGTCAGATTTGAGCCTAGGCTCAAATCTGACAAATCAGATGCTTGAGAACAACTTTAGACTCAACTGGAAAGCTCTATAACCTTGGACCCGGTGTGCAGCATGCTGAGTACTTCAGACCAGGTAGCCAATTAGCATTTGATGGCCACCAATAGCTACCTATTTCTTTACTGAACTCGTGGCAGGATTGGCCAAAATCTGACTATCCAATGAGTGGATTGAATTTGTTGAAATTTATCCCATTGATAAAGGGAATTTGCAAACATGGTAGACCCATATAAGATGTAATGCCTGACTATTCAGGGTCTGCCCTGTTTGCTGTTATATGTACAGACTTCAGACATTATTTTATAATGTAACATCGTTTTAAAATGGAGCCATTGTTTCCAATTGTAAGCAGATATTGCTTAGAGTTCTTGAAATCACTACTAGTAGGCTTGTCTGTGATGGAAAATTTCAACAAATTGTGCAAAATAACTATTAATTCTCTTGTCTAAAATTTAGGTGAAATTTCAGCCAATGTCAGGTGATAGGATATTGTTTTCCCAAGATGGTCTTATGCTGAGTATGTTTTATTACAAGTTAGATAATCTCTGCATTAGATAAACATCAAGACACGCTGGACATTTATGAGTTATCTACCTTTATGTTGGTTGGAACCTGACTGATGAATTAATGCTTATACATGATGATCACGGGTCTCAATTAGTTTTGGCTGAATAGGCCAAAATGACAAAGTAGCAGGCCTTCTAGGGGGGTCCTATAGGAACTTTCTGCATTATTTCATTAACCCTTTGAACCCTAGTTCCGCAAATAGGCGTTCTTTTCAAACAATGTACATGTGATAGTACAATTGTCCTGTGCAAACAGTGAAGACCCAGATCAGAGGGCTCCGAAAGGAGCCCTCTGATCAGGGTCTTCACTGTTTGTCATAATGCCAAACATTGACAAAACAACCCTTAAAAGACAGAAATGGACTTGACTAAAATGGAAACTGGAATTGTCCATTTAAAGTTTCAGGGAGGAAAGAGTTAAGCTGTCACCTACAGTATATTACCCAATATTGAGTGGTCATCTAATACAGGGTTGATAGTAAATGTTTTAGGTTGAGACAGGGAATGATGTGGGATGAAATTGGAAATAGCAGAACATAATTTTGACTAGATCAAGCTAAATAACAGACGCACCCTGCATAATGGCAAAACAACATTTACATGATAATGGATCTAAGCCTGTATTTGACATTTACTGTGAGTTCTGTAGAGATGATGGGACAATGTTAGAAGCTGATGGAAACTCTGTTGACTTTGGAGAATACCTACGTGGCACTTGTTATACACATCACCAGAGAAATCACTCTTCCAATCATCATATGCTGATCGACAAAGACACAGCTCTTTCTCATCACTGTGACTTACATCACTAAGCTCCTCACCGCTGTGAGTTCGAATCCCAGTAGGGTCTTTCATATTTTTCATGTGGGGAAGCCTTCCTGTTTCTAGTTTTGAAAACAGGTGATCACTTAATGCAGGTTGAAAGTAATGTAGAATGTGCCTTAAGGCACATTCTGCTTTACTTTCAGCCTGCTTTAAGCTACGATCTGCTCGGATTTAAAAAATATTTATGGTGGTACATGCTCATGACTGTAGAAATTGGAACTATTTCTTCAGTGGAGGAATAAATTGAATGTGCTAAAAAGCGCTTCTATGTGGGAATGGGTTAAAATACTATGAGGATGTAACATCTGCTTTATCAAAGGTCATAGAAACTGCAGCACTGAGCAGCATTGAAACCATTGAAGAGGTGCCTGAATCAATAAAGGAAAGCCAGGAATATAAAGATTTCATTACGTAGCTAAAGCAATTTGGTCAGAGGTTCCATAGTTAAATAGAACAGTCTCAGACTCAACTCAAACACTTTATAACCTCGGAAGTAGATGTCGTCAAATCTATGCAAAAGTACATAGGCAAACCATGTGGCAGATATAGAGGTGAAATTTTGTAAGGATGAAAGAACCTATTCTATAAATGGATCTGCTGTAGTATCCAACAACAGGGGAATAGGATGCCATTAACCCATTACCCCATAGCCAGGTTCTAATTTTGAAAATAGGTGACCACTTAAAGCAGGTTGAAAGTAAAGCAGAATGTGCCTTAAGGCACATTCTTCTTTACTTTCAGTCTGCTTTAAGCTACCATCTTCTAGAATATAGAAAATATTTCTTATGATACATATTTATGACTGTATAAATTGGAACTATTTTCCTAAGGGGATGATTAAATTAAAGACATAAAAAGGCATTTTTATGGGGTAATGGGTTAATATATGGCATCGAGTGGACTTAATTCCTACCCGGGAACAACAACCACATCCAACAACAGTCATTGCAGATCATAATAACAGAAAGGTTAAACTTCTAAACACTCGAAACATCAAGGTGATAAGTGAGCTGACATTGGCCATGGGATGTCACAGTAATACACAGAAACCAAGCAGCGGTTACTATCTCTGATAGTAAAAAAAAATACTACTACTGAGTGTGCCAGATACACTCACACTGGACAGTGTAATGGTGTGGCCTACAGCATGAATAGTCTGGTTGTTACATACACAGACCCTTTAAAACTGGAGATAATGGATCTTTATGGTAAAGTGATGAAATGTCCACAGAAAGGGTGTGTTGATCCCCATGGCAATGTGTTAAGTTCTGGTCAGGGTCTACACTGTTTGCCTTTCAGTTTGCACATTTTGGACAAATTACTGTGTGATAAAAGAAATAATTACAGCAATTAAACGGGGAGTGCGAATTTTTAGGATTTTTACAAAACATGAGTTTTCCATTGATAACTTTACTGCCTCAACCAGGGTTATAACCTTTTCAAAGTAATTTTGTGACAAGTTTGTGCAAAACATTGACATTCTTGTACTTTAAGATCTCTGAAATGTGACTTAAGAGTCAAAAATTCATTCTTGCATTTCTAGCCTAATAAATCCATCAAAAATTCATTCTTGCATTTCTAGCCTAATAAATCCATCACAAGTCTTTCTAAGACCCTTGTAATTTGCCAGAAATTGATGAAAGTAAATTTGTGTCTTTTGATGACCCAACAGTATCAGACCTTATCTTGCCTTCAGTAAACAAGGCCAGTCAGGTTTTGGGTTGGGTAAACTTGCATTGTGCAAAGCAGAACTTAACTGGTAAATGAGCCAAATCAGACACCGAGTTACATATCTGATAAGGATCTAAACTGACTGTACTGAAATTCCAAAACAGACTCTTTGACCTAAAAAAAATGTCCAGTTAATATTTAGGGAGTATCCACTTTATTTCAAATAATGGTGTTGAAAGAGTTATGTGCTATTTAAGCATGATGAGAGTTGTGGTAAAACAACTACAACTGTATAAATGTCCAGCTGTGTCTTGATGTTTTGGAAAGTGTCTAATGCTACTTACTGTGTGTTTTCATTGTTGTAACCATTAATCATTACCTTGGTATAACACTTAATGTTAGAATGCTCATCTTCATCTCTCAGTTGTTAAGCCAACTACGCTGTCAGAGACTGAAATGAGTTCAAGTTGATCTGTAGTGAGTGAGAGAGCAGGTAAAACACGCGAGATTTTCAGAAACTTCTTGACCGGATTTTCTATTATAACTTGTTTTGTGAATATTTAACATCATATCATACCTGATGAATGAAAACATTGGCAATATAGTTTTACATGCAATATTTTATACAATATTTGTGTCTTTTAAAGTTTTAAAAAATTTGAGTTTTCTCCATCATGTTCCGGCTGTTAGCCAGACAGTCTTCCAGTATTATTATTGATTAACGGAAAAGTATCAGCTCTTGATTATTCAGACACTTTTACAAGATTTGTTGGGAGGTTTTTGCTGTTTTTGGACAAATAAGACGTTATCTAGATACTGGTGTCAAGTTTTGTAGTTGTGTCAACAATGTTCTGAAAATGTCCAGTGTTTGTGGTCTGAGAGAGAAAGCAAGGTGACATATTGTGGTGAATGCTGGTGTGCAAGAGACAAACATCAAATCAAGTGATCTTTACCCTTTGAATGCTGATAAATGATTGTTTGAAATGAACTCAGACTTGTGTTAAGCGATCAATGAATGAAAAAAGTATGGTGCTGAATGCAAGGTAAAAGAAATGCAGAAAGCTCAAATAGGAGCTTTCTACAATACTTTTGTCCTGCATTAAGCTGTCACCTTTCTTGTTTAATGTAGGGCAAAAGTTAAGCAAATAGCTCCTAGCTAAAATATTTTTTCATGCTTAAAGGCAGGGCAAAAGTTTTAAATAGAAAGCTCTTATTGGAGATTTCTGCAACTCTTTGTCATAGATTAAGCTTTAACCTGTCTTAAAAACTAGTATGGTTAACAAGTGGTTGCTTAAAACAAATTTCTGATATGCAATTGGTTTTGGTGTTATATCGGCTCTGATCTTGATGTAAAATGTTGGTGCCACTGTTGTTAAAACTTTCCAGTATTTAAAGGGTAAATTGAATTGAACATGAAGGCTGAAAATCGTGTGAAGATGTGTAAAGACCAGAGTCACCAAAGTAACATATATTTGGCATACATACTGATAGGTTTAATTGTATTGAGATAGAAGACTGTCTAACCTATAACCCCATAGCCTGTTTCTTCTAGTTTTGAAAACAAGTTATTCTTAAAGCAGGTTGAAAGTAAAGCATAATGTGCCTTAAGGCACATTCTGCTTTACTTTCAGCCTGCTTTAAGCTATCATCTGCTTGGAGTTAGAGAATATTTCTTATGAAGCATATTCATAACTGTAAAATGAAACTATTTTTTTCAGTGGAGGAATAAATTAAAGGCTTATTTATTGGGTAACGGGTTAAAATGGTTTCCATACTACATCAGAAAGAAGTTCATATACAGAGAGAAAATGAGAGAGAGAGGCAAGATGAAATGATGGAAGAAATATCATAATGTCTTACAATGCCAGATGATATAAAACTTTAAGTGTTAAACTCTTTTCTAGCTGAACAAGATTCTACTTCAAAATGTGCTGCTCAATATAGGACAATAGTATTGTAGGAAACTTCAAATGGGTTCTGTCCGTTACTTTTGTCTAACATGAAACTGCCAACTGCCTGACAGACAAGCATTACCCATTACTCTGTAGCCTGTTTCTAGTTTTGAAGACCAATGACCACTTACATGTAAAGCGGGTTGTAAGTAAAGCAGAATGCGCCTTATGGCGCATTCTGCCTTACTTTCAACATGCTTTAAGCTTCCATCTGCTAGGATACAGAAAATATTTCGTATTGGTGCATATTCGTGACAGTATAAAATGGAACTATTTTCTTCATTGGAGGAAAAAATAAGAGGTGTAAAAAGTAGTATTTATGGGGTAATGGGTTTTACAGCATTTGTATTAGCAAGAGAAGAGTTGACCATTTCACTGCCAAACTTAAGTGTCTGATTTAACCCTTTTGCTGACAAAACCTTGTTGACTTTGTTGATACTATCTGCATATTCATTTCAAAGTCAAATTTAAGACTATGACAGATGAAGTATTGAAACGAGAGCCGAACATAATGGATCCTGATCAGATTCCATGTTATGTGCTGTCTGATCTGGATACAGTCTTGTTTGTAAAGTTGACTAATTCCATTACCCCATAGCCTGTTTCTAATTTTGAAGCCAAATGATTACTTAAAGCAGGTTGAAAGTAAAGCAGAATGCGCATTCTGCTTTACTTTCAGCCTGTTTTAAGCTTCCAACTGCTAGAATATAGAAAATATTTCTTATGAAACATATTCATAACTATAAAATGGAACAACTTTCTCTAGCGGAGGAATATTTTTAAAAGCCACAAAAAGGCATATTTATAAGGTATTGGGTTATTAAGCCTATGGCACCAAAAGGGTTAAAAATGTTCGAAGTAGCACTTCTTACAGACACTATTGCTCTGTAACCAAAGCATTAGAACAGTGTGTATGAGATGAATAATCAGTTATTCAATTTGATCTCGACTCATCAAGAATGTATATCTTCATGCGTATATATCTGAGAGTTTGTTCCATGATTGTATTACTGTGTTCAGTCACATGACTATTCCAGGGTCTCATAGCGAAGGTTGTATCATGATTTGATTAGTATTGTCCTGGTCTCTGGGAATATTTGCCAAAGTACAATAAAGCCCCCCCACAAATGTTGTGATCACTCAAACAGAGCCTCAATTTCCTGTGATAAAAGACAAGTAGTAGCTGAAAGCAGATTGAAAGTTCTGAATGAAAGCATTCTGCTTTACTTTCAGTTTTCTTTTAGCTGTGTCTTAAACCTTTCATTACCATAGGCGAATGCAATCAACTTTGAAAAAAAAATGGATACTGATCAGAAACCAAGAAGACGGGTGATAACTAATAGCAGGTAGTAGAAAGTACAGCAGAATGCGCCTGAAGGCTCATTCTGCTTTACCTTCAGCCTGCCTTAAGCTACCATCTGCAAGAACATAGTAAATACTTCATCTGGTGCATAAACTTAAATGTATAAAGATCATTTATTTTCTTAAGTGGAGGTTTATTATGGGGTAATGGGTTAAAAACCACCAGACAAGCTGTGTAGATACAAGTCAGGGTTGACACTACCTTTTATCTATTGAAAAATTCTGATTACAATACAAATTAACTAATTTATGAATATAACATTGCTTAATTTGTATGGTAACCAGATGCTAGGGTAATTATTGGGGCATTTACCAGGTATTTCCCAGTGGCCAGAATATGTATGGTTTTGAGGTACCCGCCTAGTTTATGTTTTGCCATCTGTGATATGTCAGTAGGTCATTACAGTGTTGCCAGGGAGAGATGTTCGCTCACAATCAAAAACAGATCTGAACAATAAAAGAACTATTTTATAGCATATGAAAATCAGCTTTTGAGTTATCTTTTGAATCCCAGATTATTTGCTCACATATAATGTTATAGAGAGACTGAGAAACAAATACATGTATGAGTTGGTCTACTTGTAGATCATTGAATGCTTTTTGCCAGTTCCATGATCCATTTAACCTGACCACTTATGGCAAGTTAAAAGTAAAGCAGAATGTGCCTTAAGTCTTTGAACCCTAGCCACGCATATATGTGCCATTTGCAAACAGTGTATATGTTGTCCTATGCAAAAAGTGTAGACCCTGATCAAAGGGCTCCTTAAGGAGCCCCCTGATCAGGATCTACACTGTCATTTTGATATATTGTAAAATCAACCTAAAAAGTCAAAAATGGACAAGACTTAATTGAAAATTAGAATTGTCCATTTGAGGCTTCAGGGAGGAAAGGGTTAAGGCGCATTCTGCTTTACTTCCAACCTGCTTTAAGTGGTCACATATCTTACAAAATCGACACTGGCTATGGGATAATAGGTTAATGTAGTTTGAATTTTATCACTAGAAATGTATTTGACACCGATTTAGCTTGACAAGGGATAACTAACAAACAGTGAGGATCAATATCAAACGCACAGTAACTCAGCGTTTGAACAGGATCAAAATGGTCCACAACTGACCTAAATGCAAAAACCTTAACCTTTGTCACTCAGTATGTACAGACAAGGACAACACTATATGCCCCATATCACTTTGTAAGGAGACATAATAACACAGCATTTTTCACCCCTGAAACCTGCTTTAAACTACCGTCTGCTACTGCTAGGATATAGAACTAGCTCTTATTTTGTATATTCATTACTGTATAAACAAGAGTTGTCAGAGAGACAACAAAGCTCGTGTTCGGCACATTTAGAGACTTAAAAGCAGACTCAGAGGTCAAGGTCACAGAGGTAAACTTTTTTGAGTGCATGGAAAGGTCTTGTCCATATACATATGCAAACCAAATATGAGAGTAATACCACAAGGGACATAGGAATTATAAGTATTTTTCGAAACCTAAATATGGACCATATGTTCAAGTTCACTGGGGTCAAACTTTTTAAATGCTTAGAAAAGCCTGCCCATATACAATGAACATAGGAGTTAAAGGCATTTTTCAAAACCTAAACACAGGTACCGAAACCTAAACGCAGGCCTTGAGGTCAAGGTCACAGGGGTCAAACTTCTTGCGTGCATGGAAAGGTCTTGTCCATATACACGCACATACCAAATATGAAAGCAATATCTCAAGGGACATGGAAGTAAGTCATTTTGAGAAACCAAAACGCAGATTTTGAAACCTAAACATTGGCCCTTTCTACAAGGTCAAGGACACTGGGATAAAAATATTTGTTTGCATGGTAAGGTATTGTCCATATACACATGCATACTAGATATGAAAGCAATATCTCAATGGACATAGGAGTTGTAAGATTTTTTGAAACCTAAACGCAGATTTCAAAACCAAAATGCGGTCCGTAAGTTCAAGATCAAGGTCACTTGGCTGAATTTTTTTGTATGCATTAACAGGTATTGTCCATATACGTATGCATGCCAAATATTATAGGAATATCTCAATATACATAGGAGTAAATGGCATTATTCAAAACCTAAACACAGATTATAAGCATTTACTTGAAACTGCTTATGCAAACGGACATGGGAACAGGAACCCCAACGACTGGGTGACAACATTAGCTCTTGGACACAGTCTGGCAAGCTAAAAAAAGCTGAAGTATTTTCTTCTGTGGTGTAAAAAGGTGCATTTATTGGGAAAAGGGTTAAACCTTCACTCCATAGTTTGTTTCTAGTTTTGAAAACAGGTGACATTTACAGCAAGCATGATGGATAGATGGTTTTACGACACAGCCTTAAGGCACATTCTGCTTTACTTTCAGCCTAGAGTCATTTAGAGGTCAAATATGGTTAATTTACAGCAAATGGTAAATTAATCATATTTGACCTCTAAATGACCCTGACCTTTGTTAGACATAACCCAACTTGTTCCATGCTCAAAAGCTTCTTCAGTTGAATACGTACACATTCCAAATATAAAGTCTATATCACATGTGGCTCCAAAGTTATGGCCAATGTTTAATTCACCCGATTTTACCTCTAAATGAACTTGACATTTGTCGGACATGACCAAAGTTGTACTGAGCTCCAGAGCTTCATGAGTTGAGTACACATACCAAATATAAGGTCTCTATCCCATGTAGTTCCAGAGTTATGGACAAGGTAAAGTTGTGGACAGATGGACGAACAGACCAACAGACAGACAGACGAAAACAATATGCTCATGACTAAATATGTGGGGGCATAAAAATACAGACAAACCGTTGTTTTTCATTAAAATATTGAAGGAAAAGTATACAGTCTGCAAGCACGGTCGCGAAATATTTGACGTTAGGCTTTAAAACACAAAATACACAATGTCACTACTAATCATTGTCAAATTTAATCCTATCTTAATAATATGAATCATATGTTAAGATATTAAGCGCCTGCCATCAATACTTTAAGTTGCTCCTTCTTGTTTTAACTCACCTGGACTTCTCCATGGGCGCCGCCATTTTTCGTTCGTGCCTGACCTTATAACTAAAGTTATATTAGGCAGGGAACCAGACTACCGGGTACCTATGATGGACAGCTTGTTGGTATTTTAAGACAGAACAACACAGTAATTCGATTTTATTTTCTTTATTACATGATGGTACTTCTCGAACATGTTCTATTACATGATGGTATATCTTCATATTACATGATGGTATATCTTCAAAACATCATATTGAGGCCATGGTTCGGATCTTGATAAACCATCCTTGCCTATACTATATGAAATGGAACCAATTGTCTACATATGCTGACACAATCATAGACAACAAGATCTATTCTCATCAAAATACTACAAACAAGTTAATTCATAAGCAAAGAAGTATCAAATATTGAGGCTCTTAACAAATATAGAATTCTCTTCTCCCATTTCTGACCAATTTTAACCCATTTCCTCATAAATATGCCTTGTTACGCCTTTAATTTATTCATCCAATGAAGAAAATAATTCCAACTTATACAGTCATGAATATGTACCGTCAGAAATATTTTCTATATTCTAGTAGATGGTACTTAAAGCAGGCTGAAAGTAAAGCAGAATGCGCCTTAAGGCGCACTCTGCTTTACTTTCAACCAGCTTTAAGTGATCACCTACATTCAAAACTAGAAACAGGCAATGGAGTAAAGGGTTAATTTTACTAAGATTCAAATTTTAACTTCACTGTTAACCATTTCTAAGCTTAGTACAGAGCTCCAGATAAGGGGAGTATTTCAAAAACTAAAATCTTTATTTTTGCATTAAAACCTATGGTGTTACCACTCATTAGAATCGTCTCTTTGAGACGATTCTAATGAGTAGTAACACCATAGGATTTGGTGCTGAAATGACTGAGAAAATGTTGGTTTTGTTCAGTTTACCCCTTCTTATCTGGAGCCCTGTTAGTACCAGTGTATGTATATTTTGCAAGGAGTGTAGACCCTGATCAGAGGGCTTCTTAAAGAGTCCTCAGGAAAAGGGTCCGTTATCGTTATGAAATAATTTACTAAAAATACCCCTAAAATTGCAGTAATTAATTGGATGTTTTCAGAAATTTGAATAGTTCATACATGTATGAACACTTCAGCGTAACTAGAGATGATTTAAAAATTCATTTCCTATTACAACATGCGTCTTAATTTTCTTGCACCACAGAATTTCCGATTTTTTCAACATTTCTTCTTTTACATGACCCATTTGCGCCCAGTGGTTTCTTCAATGCTTATATATTGGATTAGTCCATTTTTTAACTATCAAAGGAATAGCCTCGTCTAAATTTTCAATTTCTTTTATATTGGAATTTCTATCAGCAAACAGTTAAGACTCTGATCAGACACCGCTTTATGCAGCGTCTGATCAGTCTACACTGTTGAGTATATCCCATATATGGGAACAAATGGGTTATTGCATTTCAACATTTCTTCTTTTTAATACTTAATTCATTGAATTTTCCCAAGTCCAACACTAGTCTTTACTTCACAAATAAATTGTACAACATATACCTGTTTATTTTATGCAATATTTTATTGTAAATTTTAAACTGATGTGTAACAAAAGGTAGTGACAAAACTGTGCGGAAAACTGATTTTTTTTCACTACTCTTACACATAGTAAGAGTTCCTATTTCTTATCCACAAAGCTTATTGTGAACATTTCGAGGGCTTGGTGCAAAACCATTGTAACTCCTTCACAATTGTGAAGGAGTTACAATAGTTTTGCACCAAGCCCTCGATTTGATTCCTATGCCTTTATTTTCCTTTGATGTGCATGTACTTTTACTAGGTAAACTAAATACAAAAAAAGAAATTAATTAAAGCCAAGTTTACTGTTACTAAACCAAATTCTTTAACATCTTCACTTAACCCTTTGAACCCTAGTCCCGCATATAGGCGTCCTTTTCGAACAGTGTACGTGAGAATAGTACACTTGTTCTGTGCAAACAGTGAAGACCCAGATCCGAGGGCTCCGAAAGGAGCCCTCTGATCAGGGTCATCACTGTTTGTCATAATTCCAAACATTGCCAAAAACAACCTATAAAAGTCTGAAATAGACTAGACTAAAATGGAAACCGGAATTGTCCATTTAAAGTTTCAGGGAGGAAAGAGTTAATTGAGCTGATTTAACATAAAGAGAGAACAGAGAAAAAAAAGAAGCACACTTATTGTTCTTAACATAATCATTCTCTAAAAATAACTCAACTATTAACAAACAACATAAAAATAACATAAAGAGGGTAATATATATGAAACGGTCATCTGAAAAAAAATATAGCACAAAATCATAAAAGCACACAAGCAACAAAAAATTGAATTAGAATCTACAAAGTATATGGAAAGAAAGAAGCACATCTATGGCAAAAGTTCAACAAAATTTAGCAAATTATACATACCTACACGCTGACAAATGTACACACTAAAGTTCAACAAGAGTTGTCTCCCTTGAACATGTATGAGTGACTCCCCTTTTTTGGAATATTTTTTACAAAAAAATGTGCACAGGTTTATAAACTATAAAGTTTTAAGCACATGTTCATTGCCAAGTCTGCGGTTATACTTGATTGAGCCAACTGTATGTCTCATATATATCCAAATACAACAATATCTTTAACAGAATAACCAAGTTTGTTTTACAACAGTAAAACCTCTCTATTACAACCACTAAAATTCAGGGCCAATTGATTGTGTAAAAGACAGGTGTCAGCTTAAAGCAAGGTGAAAGTAAAGGAGCTTTCTGTTTTACTTCCATCTTGCTTTAACAGTCACCTGCCTTAACTCTTTGAACCCTAATCCCGCATATAGGCATCCTTTTCAAACAGTGTACATGTGAATAGTACACATGTCCTATGCAAACAGTGAAGACCCAGATCATTGACAAAAACAACCCTTAAAAGTCAGAAATGGACTAGACTAAAATGGAAACTGGAATTGTCCATTTAAAGTTTCAGGGAGGAAAGAGTTAAACACTTAATAATTAACACAATTTAGTGGTCGTAATGGAGAGGGTTTACAACTAGTTTGTTCAAACCCTAACTACAAGGATCATATCTAGACCTATGTATAAAAATAACAATAGAGAAAAAAACATTTTACCTATATATAAAACATTCTTATTTCACTCTGTGATCCTCAGTTCACCATACCGCCAAACTTGCATCCAGCAATCATTAAACAGAAAACACGTACAAACAGACAGCTTCTAAATGCTGCTACAAAGTAATGCACAAAGCTCCTATAATACCTTTCTGCATTACTCTGGTCCTGCACCAATCCCCATAGTTCTGCAAGATACAAGTTTGGCAGTTCTGGTGTACTAAGCAGACCATTTAAACCATACTTTCTGGTTTCCATGTGTAAGCTCATTACTTTGTAAAATTGTGAACCAGTCAACTTTTAATTGAGAGAATCGAAACCTAGTCTACACTGGTTACAATGTAGTACAGTGATCAGTTGACTGGTTACAGTACAGTGATCTGTATAGAGTGATTACAATACACTTTTGTGATCAGTCTAGACTGGTTTCAATACAGTAAAGCGATCAATCTAGACTGGTTACAATACAGTAAAGCAATCAATCTAGACTGGTTACAATACAGTAAAGCGATCAGTCTAGACTGGTTACAATACTAGAGTAAAGCAATCAATCTAGACTGGTTACAAAACAATGTACTGTAGTAAAGCGATCAATCTAGACTGGTTACAATACAGTAAAGCAATCAATCTAGACTGGTTCCAATACAGTAAAGCGCTCTGATAACTTGTATGAACAACTTTGTAATCTAACATGTTCTACAATAGTGTTTAAAAATGAGGCAATAAATGAAAAAGCTAGAAATTCACTTAACACATTCAACCCTAGCGACGAGTTTACTCATCATTTACAAACAGTGTACCTGTGAGGATTACACTTGTTCTATGCAAACAGTGTAGACCCTGATCAGAGGGCTCCTTAAGGAGCCCTCTGATCAGGGTCTACACTATTTGTCATTTTGAAATATAATTGTTAAAATCAACCCTAAATAGTCAAAAATGGTAGACTTATTTGAAACTGGAATTTTCCATTTAAAAGTTTCAGGGGTGAATGAGTTAACAATATGGATTGCAGATGGCCATGTAAAGAGAATTGGTAGAAAATTACATCGTATTTACAAAGTGAACAGAATTCGCTTCTTTTGTTATGAGGTTGCTTAAATATCCAGCAAAACTGTAAAATTGTCTAAAAACAATGTGAAATAGAATTGCATTGGCAAAAGGTTTTTTTTATTATATTTTGGCCCAATGTGTTATTTTCAATTAAAAATAAAAATCATCCCATCCCGGAGCAAATTCTGTCCACAGAAACATCACATCTCTTAGTCTCCTGAGTTGTAAAGTAAACGAGAAGAATGGAGCTGTGCCGCCTAGACAAAGAGCTTCTAGACAATTAAAACGGGGATGAACCAGAACAAGTGACACATTGCAGGACAAAGTCAACAGAAAACTGCTTTTCCATCATGTCTCTACCTTAACCTACGATACCAAGCATTTATAGCATTTTCTCTTCTAAACTGCATCAAATCCTATGGTGTGACTACTCATTAGAAACGTCTCTTTGAACGAGACATAAATATTTAAGTTTTTTCAATACTGTCCTTATCTGGAGCCCTGCCTTGTCTGTCATTACTTCCCCCATTTCCACCCCTCTTTACAGTAAGTAATGTCCTAAAGCCCTTTTCCCTGCGACAACTCCCTACTCTCGTCAACTGTTTGTGCAATTCCTGTACTCTTCTAGAGTAGTGAAATTATTTCGAAATAAAAAAAAAAAAACAGAAATAAAAACCGACAGGAGTTCATTAAACTCAATCAGAAGACTAAGAGTTAAAAAGAAATACTTAACACCAAGAATAAACAACTAAAATCATACGAGCCCCGTCGTGATGATGCAGGTCTTCCAGCATTGCAAACAATGAATGCCAAATCTATCAGTGCCCACTTTGGAAAATACAGCATCTTCGACTGTATTGTTAACCCTTTACCCAATACCCTGTTTCTAGTTTTAAAAATAGTTGATTACTTAAAGCAGGCTGAAAGTAAAGCAGAATGCGCCTTAAGGCGCATTCTGCTTTACTTTCAGCCTGCTTTAAGCTACCACCTGCAAGAATAAAGAAAATATTCCTTATGAAACATATTCACGACTGTTTAAATTGGAACTATTTTCTTCAGCGGAGGAATAAATTGAATGCGCTAAAAGGCGCTTCTATGGGGGAAAGGGTTAAACACTGTTGATGCAGACAATCAGAGAACTGTGCTGACCTTGCCAGACATGGCTTTCAGAAGTTATTAACTGTTTACTCCATAGATAAGCATTATTACGCCTTTAAATCAATGAACCGCTGAACAAATATTTCCACTTTATGCAGTTATGAATATGCAGCTTAAGAAATATTTTTCTATGTCCTCACTGATAGAAGCTTAAAGCAGGTTGGAAGTAAAACAGAATGTGCCTTAAGGCGCATTCTGTTTTACTTTCAACCTGTTTTAAGTGGTTACCTGCCTTCAAAGCAAGAAACAGGCTTTGGATTAATGGGTTAATCACATCCCTGTCATATAGAGCTATGAAGGTCTACATTATTTGCAATGTCATGAGACCTGCTACCTTACAGCAAGGCTTATATACATACATAGGTATATCTAATTAAGAATGAATCGCTCGGATATTTAAACATATGTAATCCGAGTTTTATTGTAAAAAACATATATATATATATATATGCATATTTAAAACTGACAATATCTATCTATATAATATACAGCTTGCGAACATCATTAAAACACGGCTAAGCACAAACTGAAGCACTTTCGCCATTGAGTTGACAACACCTTTCACCTTGAATCTTCAAACAGGCCATTACCATAATTATAGTCATTTTTTTAATCAAGCAAACATTTGATGACTCATAAAGACAGGTGACTGCTTCCTACAAAATAAAAATGTGTAAATGTAGGTTGCTGCTTTAAGCAGAACAGAAGTAATGCAGAAAGCTCCTTTAGGAGCTTTCTGCATTGCTTCTGTTCTGCATTAAGTTTTCCATTTTTCTGAATGCCTTCAAAATCATTTTTCAGCGATCCCTTGACACATACTAGGTGGCAATGCAGAGAGTTCTTCTAGGAGCTTTCTGCACTGTTTGTAATTCGCAAAAATCCGCCAAATGGTCTTCTTTTAGACGACAGCTTAGCATATAAAATTTTACTATATCAACAGTTATGTAAAAACATGTGATGTCCTCACAGAGGATTCCGTATTACAATTGTCCATATGTCCTCTAATAGGCCATAGTTCTGTCAAAATAATTTTCATAATGTATTCTTCAACACCTTCTCATTCCAAAGATGATAAAAGAAAAGCCCTATTACAGGGCTGCCATAAGTTGACATGAAAAATCCTAAGAATTCCAAACTTGCATTTTTCTAGTGCGATTTAACGAATCGTACCTTTACCCATTAGCCTTTTTCTTATTTTGTTGACATGCGACCACTTAAAGCAGGCTGTAAGTAAAGCAGAATGCGCCTTAGGGCACATTCTGCTTTACTTTCAGCCTGCTTTAAGCTGCTATGTTCTGGAAAAAAATCCAGAGATTTAGGAAAAATCCGGAGAAATGGCAGCCCTGCTATTAGTGAACTGATCTAATTTTAAACTGTGAACCCCTGCTTATACATGCACAAGCACATAGAAGAATGCTTATATGTGACTGCTTAAATCATAAGGAAAGTAAAGCAGACCTTTCTTTCTGCTTTACTTTTGACCTGCTTTAAGCTACCACTTCTCCTTATGCCACTAATGCACTATCATAAATGTTGGGGTTTACTTTAGTTTTGATTTCAAAGCAACACAAGCTTTTTAACAATCTCTTGGCGTCGCACATACAAACACACAGGTTTTTTAACAATCTCGCGCACATACAAACACACAGGCTTTTTAACAATCCTTCGCACATACAAACACACAGGCTTTTTAACAATCTCTCGCACATACATACACGCTTTCACACGTGCTTGACACATCCTCATCAAAACTTTAATTAAACAATCTTAGTATACAAAAAAGATAGTCACATACGTTTCTAAAACTTTGTACAAGAATGCCCTATACATAACGACGAGACAAAACACGCCATTGGAAAATCTGTATCAAGATTAGATATTTCTTACACTCAAATTGCCCTGATAAGCACAGCTAGCTTGAAAACCACACTAAACAATATGGTTTCATCTTAATTGAAACAGAAAGCATGAATTTTGAAATTCTTTTTTTGATGAAAACACTCTTTTCAGACTAGACTGTATAAAATGACAGCCTTTTCATTTTAGACTGTAATAAATGACAGCTATTTCATTTTAGACTGTAAAAAAATGACAGCTTTTTCATTTTAGACTTTAAACACCTTTCAAACAAAATATTCAACATTTTACTACACCATGGTGAGTAACCCTCTCGGCTTATAGCATTAATGCCTTTCCCACACCCCTAAATCTACTTCTCATGGAAAATGCCTTGAGATGATTCTACAGTAAAACCTCTCTATAACAGCCACTAAAAGAAGGCTAATAAAGTGTATAAAAGACAGGTGATAGCTTAAAGCAAGGTGACAGTAAAACAGAAATCTCCTAAAGGAGATTTCTGTTTTACTGTCACCTTGCTTTAAGTAATCATCTGTCATTAACACCTAATAACTAACACAAATTAGTGGCTGTTATAGAGAGGTTTTACTGTACCTAGTTCGGATAGACAGGTCATCGAAAATGTGCTTACAACATAGAAGGTTTCTGCATTACCTCATGACACCTAAAACTTCAAATGGACAATTCCACTTTACAATTAAGTCTTTTCAACACTAAGTAACTCTTGTGGGTTATTACTTTCCCTTGTGGATTGTTTTAATTATCACAATTTGAACAAGTCTACTTGGAATTCTAGTTAGTTTAATAATAAATACCGGTCTAAATTAGCAAACAGTGCAGTAGCCCTTTGATCTGGGTCTACACTGTTCGCAAATGTAATAAGTATATTTTAAACAGGTCCTTGGTGTTGAAAGAGTTATGTCTATTGTTTAGTGTATTGCAAAATGACAAACAGTGCCTACCCTGATCAAAGGGCTCTGATAGGAGCCCTTTGATCAGGGTAGGCAATATTTGCATAGGATAAGTGTACTCTTTACAGGTACCTTATTTGAATATGACCTATATATATGCCCCAAGGAGTCGATGTGTTTAGCAATCACCAGCTACATACACTAGACAAGGCTATAAGGGGAAAGGGTTAACTTTGAGAAAGCCACTCGACTTGTTTCTTATAAAAATGTTCTACAGCAAAACCTACAAATATCAACAATGTTTTATGAAAGTTTACATAATATCATACCATATCAATTAGTTATATTTACATAAAATATATTTATATAATTATATACTTAAATGTGAGATCAAAATGGAAACAGTTATCAATGTCCGTCCGTCCGTTAATCCACCACTCTTAAATACAAATCATAAACAGAGGTGCAGTGCCACCCTTGGAAAGTAAAAAAAAATAAAAACATTGCCAGTTCCTATGATCCTGAACACATTTTGCAAACAGTGTAGACCCTGATCAGAACTCTTGTAAAGAGAGTTCTACGCAGGATATATAAAACTTGCTACGTTATGCGCATATTGTACGGAACACCCCGTCAATCAAACTACTAGACAATTCCCATGATAAGCCACAAGTGGGTCTAAAAATAGAAATGCATTAGTTTGTTGGGCAGTCTTGGTTCAGGCTATTTCTACGCAGACACTTTCTAAGATTCAATGCTAGTGTCCATGTGACTAGTTTAAACAAATACGACTGACTATCTGCTTAAAAAAACAAACTCTTGTGCATTATTGTTCAAACAGCATAAAGTAAGCTTGTAGCTAGTGTTAAACAGCTTTTACAAGAAGATGAATTAATACAGATGGCTGCTCAATGTTGGACAAAAGTAAAGCAGAAAGCTTTAATTTTGTCCTGCATGAGACAGACACCTGTCTTAAGACACAACTTCAAATAATGACTGCTCGACTCTTTGCATGCTAGTGGCAGATATATGCCCCACAGGGATTACCTTTTCAAACAGTTTGGATCCAGATGAGACGCCGCATAACACGGCATCCCATCAGGATCCAAACTCTTTGACACTCTGACCCTGTTTTGAAAAGAAAATTAGAAAACTCTATTTTTAGAACGTCAGCAGACGAAAAAATTACCCAGCATGCAAAGTGTTAAAACAAGTTTAACATTTCCCTATACTTCACTACCAGTCATTAGAGCTCTACTATCAACTTAGAATTGTTGAGATTCTTTTAAAGTTTCTACTAACCCTTGGCATTAAAATTGAACAAGAAAAAAACTACGTTTTTTCTTCTCAAAATGTCCACTATTAAAATGATTTCTTATCTTCTTATTTCAGAAAATCTTTTTTGGGGATCCTGATCAGACACTGAGATGATAGCAGTTGTTTGTAAACACCACCAAAGTCATTGCAGACAGTTGATAACTGAAAGTGTAATGCTATATGCAGTGCTCCAGATAAGGGGAGTATTTCAAAAACTGAAATATTTATTTCTGCATTAAACCCTATGGTGTCAATACTCATTAGAATCGTCTTGAGCAGACGATTCTGAGTAGAAACACCATAGGATTTGGTGCTAAAATAAGTGAGATAAAAGTTGATATTGTTCAGTTCACTCCCTCTCATCTGGAGCCCTGTATAATATACAGAATTACTTTCTGTAGGTTTATGAAGTCGAAAAGTTAATAGCAAGTCCCAGTCCAATTCTTTGATTTGACTACATCTTCTACAAATCCATGTAATACAGTTGTCTTTCTTCAGTTTTAACCAATTAAGGTTCCTCTGGATTTTACAAGAAGACCAAACTGTTACACAGTATGCTTGCTGAAGTGTAAAATGCAAGTTTGGCAAAACTTAGACAACAAAGAGGGCAATAAATCCGAAGTGCAAACAGCAAATCTAGCACATTATAACAATAAGAATTGGGAAGAGAACTATTTTAGTTAGGAGTATAGATAGACTTGATTTTAGACAAAATAAATAAAGTAAAAGGGCCCGTTTTACTAAACTACTTACGCAAAATTTTTGCGCAAGTCAAAATAGTTTTACTCTTATTTTTCGATCATAAACGTTTGCAAACAGCAAATAGCTAGATCAGAGGACGCGCTAAAAGCGCGTCCTCTGGTCTGGCTATTTGCTGTTTGTAGCAAGTGATAATAAGAAATATAAATTAAAATTTAAAATTTTGACTAAATTTTAGTAAAACGGGCCAAAGGGCAATAACTCCAGATAGGCAATAGCAGTTGGCCATCAAACTTGGCCTTTGCAAATTTTCATATTCATCTAGTTTTATATGGATTGGAAATCAAAACCGGGCTCAATAGTCACTACTTTTCTGTCTAGCTTCTGTTCTGTATCAAGTCATTAAATTGCAATGTTTCTTGCATTGATAATACATACTGGTTTTTCCCCCTTCGTTTCTCCCATTTATTATGGGGTAAAAGACTAGTCTTGTATTTTATTAAAATCAATATGTCCAGATAGTCAAGCAGATTTTAAATTAACTTGCCCTGTCTAAATGCCAACTTGCCCTGACTCAATGCCAACTTGTCCTTGTCAATGTTAAGTCTAGTCATACCTATTAGATATTAACTTCAGCTTTTCAGGGCTCCAGATAAGAGGGAGTCAATTGAACAAATCCAAAACAAAATCTCATATATTTCAGCACCAAATCCTATGGTGTGACTACTCGTTAGAATCGTCTCTTCGAGTAGTCCACCATAGAGTTAAATGCAGAAATTAAGATTTTACCTTTTGAAATACTCCGCTTATCTGGAGCCCTGGTTTTTACCTAGCAACGGTTTAACCCATTCCTCCACATGAAAGACTAAGAACACCTATACCAGGCACTAATACATCCACTCATATGACTTCACTGCTGGTGACTCATATGACTTCACTGCTGGTGTCTAATACAGGTGACTGCTTAAAGCAAGCTGAACGTAAATGGAGTTGCTTTAGTACTTAAAGGTTTAACCCACTCCTCCACATGAAAGACTAAGAACACCTGTACCCGGCACTCATATGATTTCACTGATGGTGTTACATACAGGTGACTGCTTAAAGCAAGCTGAGACTAAAGCAGAAATAGTTCCTTTAGGAACTTTCTGCTTTACTTTCAGCTTGCTTTAAGCAGCCACCTGCTTAGAACACAAAACCTGCTGACCAGTTTGACATATGTGCTTTGGCCAAAAAGGAGGAAAAAGGTTTGAAGCAACAATAGCTGAAAGTCTTAGAAATCTTAAAACTCTCATGACAAACAACACAAAATTGCACCAAATAAGATTAAATGAGTTGAGGGCTTTGAAGGGTACAAAAGAACTCGCAAAAATATGTATAAGCAGAACAAGACCACTTCAACATGGAGTACAAAAAAAGTTGAAGACCTTATACAGACATGTGCAAATACAATGGAGAAGACATTATTCTTTCCCAATAAACGTGTTTGTGCTAAAACTATTATTTCCATTGCAAACAGTTTGGAGCCTGAACAGCCACCGGGTAATCCAGTGTCTGTTCAGGCTCCAAACTGTTTGTCACTAAGATTAGAATAAATAGTCTGAATGGGAAAAAAAGTGCTTTCTGCACTTTATTACGATGTGTTTGCGTTAAGATGGAAAAGAATATAGCTTTCTCCATTGTAAGCTAAGAACGAAAACACTCCTGTATAGTTTTGTACAATCATGTACATGATGTATACAGGGCTCCAGATAAGAGGGAGTAAAAAAACAAATCCAACATTTTCTCACTCATCTCCGCACTAAATCCTATGGTGTTATACTCATTAGAATCGTCTCGAAGAGACGATTCTAACGAGTAGTGACACCATAGGGTTTAATCCAGAAATAAATTATTTTAGTTTTTGAAATACTCCCCTTATATGGCGCTCTGCATGATGTATATATATACCCCTTTATACACATATTTATACACCGTAACCATCAACAATTTCAGCTCTGACAGTGGTAAACTATAATAACTCATCTTTCAACATAACAAGACTTAAACAATGTTTCATAACTACAGAGCATCATAAGTGTCCTGCCCCTTTTTGATGTAAACGGATCCTTTCTTTCTAAGCACTTTTAATCTTAATTATGCGCAGCACCTTTTAGGTCTCCAGATAAGGAGTAAAGATTTCTTACATTTTCTCCATTATGTGTTAACCAAGCACTTTGTTCGATAAAGTTCTAATGCAGTGGAGAAAACATTATCCTTTCCCAATAAACAACATTATGTTAAAACATTTCTTTCCATTGCAAACAGTTTAAAGCCTGATCAGACGCCAGGTAACCCGGCGTCTGATCAGGCTCCAAACTGTTTGCCGTTCAGATTGAAATAAATATTAAATAGTATAAAAAAGTTGTTGTTTTCTACATTTTATTGTGTTTAGTTTCATTTACTCGAGAAAGAATATCCTCTTCTCCAGACCACTGTAGGTCTGTAAGTGCTGCACAGTTATTGGTCTCAATACAGGGCTTGATTGACGTAAGAATAATTATACATGTTTATTCAAGTAGAAACTTCATCATCTATAACTAAAACTAGGGGGACAGAGAGAGAGACGGGGAGAGAGACAGAGAAGGAAAGAGGAGAAAACAAAAACAGTTGGAGAGAAATGATGATGCAACATACTCAATACCAGAGCTCCAGATAAGCAGAGTATTTCAAAAACTAAAATTTTTATGCCTGCTCTAAACCCTATGGTGTCACTACTCATTAGAATCGTCTCAAAGAGACAATTCTAATGAGCAGTCACACTATAGTGTTTAGTGCAGACATGAAGAAGAAAGTATTGGAAAACTTGAGTTCACTCCCTCTTATCTGGAGCCCTAATTACAAATCAAAGCACTAGAGATCATTCTGTGAAAGAACTAACATTAATTGATATTTAAACATCTGCCCCTTGCAGGTTCAATACATTTCCTGTTGGGGCTTGGTCTGTTTTGTTATGTTAAGTGGTGGGCTATATTGACTCGTCTCAACACGTAAAGATGTGCTGCAATTCACAAGTCCAATCTCTTCTGTCAGGATTTTCTGTTTGGTTGTTTTTCTGAAGCATACTCTGCTGTACTAGCACTTTCATCCGACAACACGAACATTATATGACAATCTTTTAGCATGACATCTTGGCATAAAGGCCTGAACAGATTGTGTGTTAACATGTATCTAACTAATAATTGCATTTTAAAACCCTCGACTATTCAACGTTCTGTCTGTCCTTGAAACCACTGTACACAGCTCCAGATAAGATAAACTATTTCCTTACTTCTCTTCCAAATCCTATGCTGTGACTACTCATTAGAATCGTCTCGAAGAGACGATTCTAATGAGTAGTCACAACATAGGATTTGGTTAGAAAATGTAAAAATGTTAAGTTGACTCGTTCTTATCCGGAGACTGGCGCTCAGATTGTGCTTTCACAGTGTTCAATCTGGAGATGCTCATGAGGAATCTCTTCGATGTCGACAATCTTCAGGGTACTCTTCTGTCTTTCCTCCCACGCCTTCAGACGATGAAGGAAGAATCCTGCAACCCCAGCTAAAGCAAGACAGCCACCAGCCACATAGAATCCAAGGTCACCTTGTAATACGGCTAAAAATAGAATAACAACGGTCAAAATCTTTTGCTACCCGTGCAAAATCCGGCAGAGGTTAGGTAAGCTTTCGTCTATTAGTTTCATTCGGTATTTGAACTCACAAGAATGTATGGCGTTTAACTAGAATAATTGTTTAACCCATTACTCCATAGATTAACATTTTTATGCATTTCATTTAATCCTCAATTTAACAATGGTTTAACCCATTACTCCATTATAAGGTACACATTTACCCATTTAACTCTTTCCTCCCTGAAACTTTAAATGGACAATTCCAGTTTCCATTTTAGTCTAGTCCATTTCTGACTTTTAAGGGTTGTTTTTGTCAATGTTTGGCATTTTGACAAACAGTGAAGACCCTGATCAGAGGGCTCCTTTCGGAGCCCTCTGATCAGGGTCTTCACTGTTTGCATAGGACAAGTGTACTATTCACATGTACACTGTTTGAAAAGCACGCCTATATGCGGGACTAGGGTTCAAAGAGTTAACTAATGCACTGAAGAAAGTAGTTCCAATTTAAACAGTCATGGATATGTATCATAAGTAATAGTTTCTATATTCTAGCAGCTGATAGCTTAAAGCAGACTGGCTGTAGGCACATTCTGCTTTACTTTTAACCTGCTTTAAGTGGTCACCTATCTTAAATGCAAGAAACAGGCTATGGGGTGATGCTATATACATAGAAACATCTTTAATAGAATGGACAGAGGAAAATGGCATTTCAGTAGTGAATCCAATTTATGAACCCAGGCAGTGCAAGTGAATACTCTATAAAGTTTGTAACCTGGAAAAGTGTTGAAATTTTGCTCCTTTTTATATTTCATTATCGATTTGAAATTTTGCTGTACATGTATAGATAAAACTTAAAATTCTCAAGTCTAAATGGTCTACAGGAGCTCTCTGGTCAGGGTTTGCACTGCCAGTCATTTTGCAATATATTGTAAAATCAATCATTTGTAGTCAACAACAGACAAGATTTAATTTGAAACTAAAATTGTTCCTTTGATGATTCAGTGGTCAATTGGTTAACTCTTTCAACATTAAGTAACTCTTGTGGGTTATTAGGCTTCCTTGTGAATCTTTTTAGTTTTACCAAAATATGAACCAGTCTACTTGGAATTCTGGGTAGTTTAATAAATACGGGTCTAAATTAGCAAACAATGCAGACCCAGATCAGAGGGCTCCTATATAGGAGCCCTCTGATCTGGGTCTACACTGTTTGCAAATGTTATGAGTATATTTTTATTAGGTCCATGGTATTGAAAGAGTTAAATAGGGAACCAGTCTAATTACCTGCAAGTTTATAACCAGCCAGAAGAGCAAAACCCTGGAAGAAGGTAACCAGTCCAAATGAGCTTGTCAGGTTATCCTTTTCAAACAGCTCAATCAGCATAATAGATCTCAAAGTCACAAAACCAGCTGCAAAATAACAATATCACCATGTGAGATACCAGCTGCAAAAATAACAATATCTCCATGTGAGATCTTAAAGTCACAAAACCAGCTGCAAAATAATAATATCAGTATGTGAGATCTCAAAGTTACAAAACCAGCTGCAAAAATAACTCAGTATGTGAGATCTATGTATAGATAGACATTATTCTTTCCTAATAAGTATCCCTTTACTCCATAGATACAGTGGAGAATCTGTTATTCTTTCCCGTTTAAACGCAAACGTACGCAAACGCAAAGCGCTAAAACGTAGAAAAGAACAACTTTTGGACAATTCTAATAATTCATTTTTATCTTGGTGGCAAACAGTTTGGAGCCTGATCAGACGCCGGGTTACCCTGCGTCTGATCTGGCTCCAAACTGTTTGTAATTGAAATAATAGTTTTAGCGTAAACGCGTTTATTGGGAAAGAATAACAGATTCTCCACTGTACACCTTTTTATGCATGTAATTCAATCCTAAATTGAAGGAAATAGTTTAATGCAGTACTGAAAATATTTCCCATATCCTAGTCGATGATAGCTTAAACCATGCTGAAATTGAAGCAGAATGCACCTTAATGTGCATTCTGCTTTACTTTCAACCTGCTTTAAGTGGCCATCTGTCTTCAAAACGAAGAAACAGTCTATGTGTTAAAGGGATAAACAAGTCTATTCTAAAACATTTATGTCTATTGCAAACAGTTAGGAGACTGATCAGAGACCAAGTATAATGGTTTCTTGTTAAGCTTAACCCATTACCCCATAAATACGCCTCTAATGTATTCCTCCATTGAAGAAAATAGTTCCAAATTATACAATTATGAATATTTATCATAAGAAATATTTTCTATTTTCTAGTAGATAGTAGCTTAAAGCAGGCTGAAAGTTAAGCAGAATGTGCCTTAAGGCGCATTCTGCTTTACTTTCAAGCTGCTTTAAGTGGTCTACTATCTTCAAAGTAAGAAATAGGCTATGGGGTAATGGGTTAAAACTGTTTCCATCTAAGATCAAAATAAATAGTCAATGTTTTCAAAAACTTGTCATTTTTATGTTTCATAGAACATCATTTGCATATTGTTTCATTTAACTGGGTAAGAATAACATATATCTCTAATGTTAACCCATTACTCCATAGACACACATTTTTATGCATGTAATTTATTCCTCCATGGAAGAAAATAGTTCCACTTTATATAGTCCTGAACATGCATCATAAGAAATAATTTGTATATCCTAGCAGATAATAGTTGAAAGCTGGCTGAAAGTAAAGCAGAATGTGCCTTCAGGCACATTCTGCTTTACTTTCAACCTGCTTTAAGCTGTCACCTGTTTTCAATATCAAAAACAGACTATGAGGTAATAGGTTCATGTTTTACCTGTGAAGAGTCCAAAAAATGCTGCATAGAACGAGAGCAATCCCTGATCTTGGAACGAGTGAGTGAAGAACGAAAGACAACCGGCAGCGACCACCAGCAGATTGTTCAGATGGACGGCGCTAGCCCAAGGCCTATCAGCTATCCAGCCCAGGAGGAAACGGCCAATCATGTTGACCACCCAGAAAATCGAGATCAAGAAATACGCCGCTGTTGGTTTGACTCCGGCGGACAAGGCTTTCTCCGGCAGATTGGCGTAAGGAATGGCATACCCTGCAATAGATGTAAAAAGAGTCTTAATCCTCATCCAGATGTTTTTGATTCGTATGAAGAACTGAACATGCAATATAACACTGTTTGCTATAACACTGTTTTGCTAATTTAGAGTAGTATTTTTATTGACCCATTACCCCATAAATATGCCTTTTTACGCCTTTTATTTATTAATTTAAGAAAATTAGTCCATTTTAACCTGTAATAAATGTGAAACGTAAGAAATATTTCCTATATCCTGTCAGATGGTAGCTTAAAGCAGGCTGAAGTAAAGCAGAATGCGCCTTAAGGCGCATTCTGCTTTACTTTCAACCTGCTTTGAGTGGTCACTTTTCTTTAAATCTCAAAATAGGCTATGACGTAATGGGTTAAACTACCACGAATTCCAAGTAGACTGGTTCATGTCTTGATAACTTAAAAGCTCCAAATTTGCAAACAGTCCGATAAAGAAAAAAAAATATTATGACACGTGTTCTAATGTTTCTAATTGTAACGAAACTCATTTTATATGATAAAAAAAGTTTGACTCCTGATTTGATGTTCCCAATCTAACTAAACTTATCATATATTCAGGGCTTCAGATCAGAGGGAGTAAACTGAACAAATCTAACATTTTCTCCTTATGTCAGCACCAAATCCTCTGGTGTTATTACTCATTAGAATCCTCTCGAAGAGACAATTCTAATGAGTAGTCACACTATAGGGTTTAATGTAGACATAAAGATTTTAGTTTTTGAATACATCCATTATCTGGAGCGGATATGACTGCCATAGTGATTACCTCTACAAACAGTTTGATTACTGGTGAGACCCAGCGCAACACGGCGTCTCATCAGGATCCAAACTGTTTGACACACTGACCCTGTTTTTTAAAAATAAATTTTGAAAATTCTATTTAAAGAAAAGTTAGCAGACGACAATTGTTGCAGACTACAAAATTACCCAGCATGCAAAGAGTTAAGTCTAGTAAGGGTAGACAAGATACAAGCCTGAACAAGTAACCTTTATGCTAACAAAGAAACCTTGGGTTTTTTTGCAAAGTAACTTAACTCTTTGCATGCTGGGTAATTTTTTTCGTCTGCAACAATTGTCGTCTGCTACTGTTCTAAAATTAGCATTTTCAAAATTTCTTATAAATTCAGGGTCAGAATTGCAAACAGTTTGGATCCTGATGAGACGCTGCATTATGCGGCGTCTCATCTGGATCCAAACTGTTTGCAAAGGCAATCACTGTGGTGGATATATCTGCCGCTAGCATGCAAAGAGTTAATTGTAGTCTGCTGAAATATGACGTCTGCTGAAAAGCTTTAAACTTACAAACTTCCTTTGCATATTGTCAAAAAGTGAAATAAACTTCTAGTATATTATAAACTTGTCACCATCTTGAACGGAAACTGAATTTCTTTCCCCATTGGATTTGAATCCAAACAGTAGGTAGTTTTTTTGGTATAATAAATACAAACATCTAATGCTGACGGAAGCATGTTATTACCTACTATTGAAACACTTAAAAACTGTGCTTGTTTTCTGTATTAAAGACAATTAGCTGCTTAAAGCAGGATAAAAGTAAAGCAGAAAGCTCCATAGGAGCTTTCTGCTTTACTTTCATCCTGCTTCAAGCTGCCACCTGTATTTACAGTTACAAACCGGTCTTCTATTGAGGGGTCCATATTGAAACTGTCTACTGTATGTGCCAGGTTTTACACTAACAATAAGATCAGCTGACTGTGCGCCTACTCAATTTTCACAAAGCCGATCAGCTGTTTTCGTCCTTTCACCAGACTCGAAACAAAGGCCGAAAAATATGTCTCAGCTTTAGAGGCCTAATGTTTTACTTTGTGCAAATGGGAGTATTTCTTTAAACAAAAATTTTAAGCTTAATGTTAACTGATATAGAATGATGTATACCCTAGGGTTGCAGTAACTTAAATTAGTTGATTTAAATGAGTAGTTATATCTGGTTTTGGCGAGGAATTAAGGGTTTATCCGCTATCTGGAGCATTGAGCAATGAACTGCATTTGTTCCAAATGACTGTACTGTAATTGGTTTTTCATGGCAGGTGACTAACACTTTTATATTCCTGATCCTTACATGTTGTTCTTTCTTTCCATTCTATTACACCTCAGTGATTTGTTTTTTTTCTCTCCGAGGGACAATAATTATTCCAACAAAAGAAACTGAAAACAGTGGTAACCATAACAAAGACTGGACAATCTTATCACAATCTATCTAGTGTGTCCGGACATGCCAAAATATTTGTTATCACATTCAACCCTGGTGACGAGTACAATCATTGTTTACAGTGTATCTGTTAAGAGTATGCTTGTCCTATGCCAACAGTGTAGATCCTACACAGTTTGTCATTCTATGACTATATCGTAGGGGTGAATGAGTTATTTTTTACAATCTGAAATCAGGGCTCCAGATAAGGTGAGGTTAAACTAAAATCTTTATTTGTGCATTAAACCCTATGGTGTCACTACTCATTAGAATTGTCTCTTCGAATTCTAATGAGTAGTAACCCCAAAGGATTTGGTGTTGAAATGAGTGAGAAAAGGTTGGATTTGTTCAGTTTACTCCCTCTTATCTGAAGAAATTAATCAAACATGTCCAACACTTTCTTCTATATGTCGCCACCAAACCCTATATTGTCAGTTCTCATTAGAATCATCTCTGCCAGATGATTCTAATGAGAAGTGACAAGAAAGGCTTTGGTGGCGACATAGAGATTTTTGTATAGTAAATCACTCCCTGTATCTTGAGCTGCTGAGTGAAAATACAGAACAGTCCAATGTTCAGCTACAGAAAAAACCCTCTATTACTACCTATAGAGAAGGCCAATTAAATTGTATGAAAGACAGGTGACATCTAACAGCAAGGTGAAAGTAAAACAGAAAGCTCCTTTAGGACCTTTAACCTCACTTTTAATAAGCAGCTATCTGCCTTAACCCTTTGAACCCTAGTCCCGCATATAGGCGTCCTTTTCAAACAGTGTACGTGTAAATAGTACACTTGTCCTATGCAAACAGTGAAGACCCAGATCAGAGGGCTCCGAAAGGAGCCCTCTGATCAGGGTCTTCACTGTTTGTCATAATGCCTAACATTGACAAAAACAACCCTTAAAAGTCTAAAATGGACTAGACTAAAATGGAAACTGGAATTGTCCATTTAAAGTTTCAGGGAGGAAAGAGTTAAACACCTAATAGTTAAAATAATTAAGTGGGTCATAATACATTGTAGTAGTATCGTGTCAAAAGTTGATATCTGCAAAATGTCTGGTTACCGTTCAAGTTTTTTTTTATATATATACTAAATCAGGGCTCCAGATAAGGAGTATTTTAAAAGCTACAATCTTTATTTCTGCATTAAACCCTATGGTGTCACTACTCAATAGACTCATCTTGAAGAGACGATTCTAATCAGTAGTAACACCATAGAATTTGGTGCTGAAACGAGTGAGAAAATGTTGGTTTTGATCAGTTTACTCCCTCTTATCTGGAGCCCTGCATAAACCTTATGTAGATCAAGGTATTACTGGTGTGTTCAAATGTTTTACTTTGTGAGTGTCTATACATGTATATATATTTTCCACTTATTTTAATAATAACCAAGAAATGACAGCTCGATTAGATAGCAATGTTTGCCTATTCTGGTCACAAGACATTGATGATTTAGTTGTGCATCCGTAAATAAACCACTTGAAGGCCAGACACAAGATACAATTAAACGGATTAATCTTTAAATAAGCATATACAGTGCTCCCTCTATACAACGGCCCTCCCAACAAAGACTCCCTCCTTACAATGACCCTTGCCGCAGTTCCCTAAACAGGACAATCATGTCTAACGCTTTTATTGTTAAAATATCGTCTGCTTCAAATTGTCATCTGCTGTTTTTCTCAAAGTTATATAATGGACATTTTGACATAAAAACCTTAATAACAAGTGACAAACAGCTTGAATCCTGATCAGACGCCACATAACGCGGCCTCTGATCTGGACTCAAGCTGTTTGCAAATGGAAGCCAATTTCCCCCCTATAACGACTCCCTCCGAACACATACACGATTTCTGGTTCCCAACGGGTGTCGCTAAAGAGAGGGAGCACTGTATAATTCTTTTTAAGATGGTGGCTGCTTAACCCAGTACCCATAGCCTGCTTCTAGTTTTGACAGGTGACCACTTAAAGCATGTTTAAAGTACATTCAAGGGTTCGCAAAAGCCTTAAATTGCACCGAGTCCCAGGGACTCAGTACCATTCAAATAGAGGGGTCCCATATCAGCTTTACTTTCAGCCTGCTTTAAGCTACCAGCTACTAGAAAGTAGAAATTCTTTCTAATGTTTAAGTATTCACAACTGTATAAATTGGAACGGTTTTCTTCAGTAGAGGGATAAATTAGAGGTGTAAAAAGGAGGGATAATGGGTTAAAACAGATGGAGTTATAGCAGGATAAGGGTGTGAAGATCTTTTTCAGATGAGGCATGTGTTAAATTGGGCATTTTAAAACTTGACAATTCACAATGACATAAGCAGAGTATTGCCAACTCATATACCCTTATCCGATATAAACCAATTACCCCATAAATACACCTTTTTATGCCTTTGATTTATTCCTCCACTGAAGAAATTGGTTCCACTTTATACAGTCAAGAATTTGTATCATGAGAAATATTTTCTATATTCTAGAAGATAGTAGCTTAAAGCAGGCTGAAGTAAAGCAGAATGTGCCATAAGGCTTTAAGTGTTCACCTATCTTCAATATTAGAAACGGGCTATGGGGTAATGGGTTAAATCATAGATCTACAGTAGAAGCCCTATATGATCGCTATCAGTGCTCAACATGAGGGGAGTTTTTCAAAATTTAAAATATTTCATTTCTGTATAAAATACTATGGTGTCACTACTCATCAGAATCGTCTCGATGAGAGGATTCTAATGAGTGGTTACACCATAGAATATGGAGATGAAATGAGAGAAAATGTTGGATATATTTTCTTTATCTTAGCAGATGATAGCTTAAATGGGGTGATGGGATAAGAAACGGACTTGTATCCCAAAGTTTAAATTTGAAAATTTGGACCTCTTTCAATCTTGATTCAGCAGCAATTAACAATCATGGCTTTTTAAAGACAGGAGACTGCTTAATGCAGGATAAAAGTAAAAGGTAATGGCTTAGTAAGGAAGTTAAAGGAATAAATTGTTAATTTACACTTTAAACATTTACACATCATTATCTTGTTGTATAGTTATTAGACTAATGGGTTTTGTTGCATTACGTAAGTACTTTGATGTGTGTAATAACACAATATATTACACAAGCTAAGATCAATATCGGGGAACAAATTCTGTGAGACATTAGTTCTTTTGTCACTTGGCTATTAAATCATTCACCCCTGAATCAACCAATAGACAGTTCAATCCAGTTTCTAATAATGTCAAGCCCTTTTTTGATTATTTAGGATTTTTACAATATAAACTACAGAATGACAAACAGTGCAGACCCTGATCAGAGGGCTCCTCTAGGATTTAAATGAGAAAGCAAGTTTAATTGGGTTGGCCATGTCTGAAAAGGAGCGAAATTGGTTGTAAATACTATTTGAAATCAGGGCTCTAGATAAGGGTATTACAAAAACTATTTTTTATTTCTCCTTTAAACCCTATGGTGTCACTACTCATTAGAATCATCTCAACGAGACGATTCTAATGAGTAGTTACACCATAGGATTTGGTGCTAAAATGAGTGAGAAAATGGTGGATTTGTTCAGTTTACTCCACCTGATCTGGGGCCCTGTGAAATTTTGCCCACTTTTAAATACAGTAGTCCCCTGCCTTAAACACAGAAAACTTAATCTCATGTAGTGCAGGGCTCCAGGTAAGAGGGAGTAAACTGAACAAGTTCACTCATTTCAGCACCAAATACTATGGTGTTACTACCTATTAGAATCGTCCATAGGGTTTAAATTGGAGAGACGATTCTAAAGAGTAATGACACCATAGGGTTTAATGCAGAAAAAAAAAATTTTTTTTTTTGAAATACTCCCCTTATATGGAGCTCTGCTGATCTGAAGCTACACTGTTACAAGCTTCAGTCAGTTTATGACCCAATACACAAAGGCAAATGAGAGAGCAGTAGACAAGATGTAGCTGATAATAAGGTCGAAATTATCGACTGAATCTCTGGATCATGTCAGCTATATAAATAGCAACAAGAAATGACTTCAACCCATACAACGGACTACTTTGATTTATATCTTTGAACGCTGAACAACATATTGGTTGCATCGGATGATGTCTGCTGGAAGTATGAGAGGGAGTAACCGGAACAAATTCAACATTTTCTCATTGAAACAATTCTAATGAATTGTGACACGATAGGGTTTAATGCAAAAATAAAGATTTTAGTTTTTGAAAGGACGATTCTAATGAGTTGTTACACCATAGTATTGATGCTAAAATAAGTAAAAAAATGTTGGATTTGTGCAGTTTACTCCTCTTGAGCCCTGATTATTTAATCGAAACTTACCTATAATGGTGAAAATACTGCAGACCAGGAAAAGCACAAAAGTTGGTGACTTCAAGAGCACCAAATTGAACCATTTGTTGACTTTCCTACACACCCTACCACTAGTCTCTTCTTCTTCCTCCTCGTATATCGGGTTCATTTCTCCGACAGAAGAGCGAGAAACTGTCATAACACTTCCCTGAATTGGGATCACAATGTTTTTTGCACCACTTTGAACAGAACTGGAAACCATTCTCATATTTATGCTCCGTCCACTTCCCACGGGGGTGACATTGTTACTAAAGGCCGCCATGTCTCTGTCTTCGAGCTGAATTCTCGGAGCATCTAATTTTGTAAGAACTCTTTCACTTAGTGAAACTCTGACAGCGTCCGAGGTTCCATTTGCAGTTGCCGGCAAGCCGACCACTAGCCTTTCATTCCATGGATCATCGGTGGCAAGAGCTTCATAACTGCGGGATCGCAAATTTGGTGAATCCAAACTTCCTCCACATCCGCTGTCTCTCTTTGGGGTGGGTGGGGTTGAGGCAGGTTTTGGTTTAACGACTTTCTGTCGGGGCTTTGGCGAGGGTTTAGGTTTATATATTGGATCGACAACAACTTTAGGAACTACGAGCGAGTTCTTAGACCTGTTTAAGCTCCTGGAGCTAAATCCGAAAGTTTCTTTCAATCTGTTAATATAAGAGCTACTTTTGTTCCTAAGATCAATCTTGTCGATTTTTATTAACCTATTGTCTTTTGTTATGATACAATTGTCCAGAGAACCATTCGAGATGGTTCTCTGCCGTTCCTTCTCCGCGATTAGCGCCTTCATTATTGCACCTCTTTGTATAACTCCTCGCTTCATGCCTTTTGGCTTAGCATGTGTTAGAGGTCTATATAATGCCCCACCCACTGCACAGTGTAGGGTCACTGCAGCTATAATCACAGTTGCATTACTCCAGTATTTCGTTTTTAAAAGACTGTCATACAAGGACTGGAATATGAAATATCCAACTCCCGCCCCCATGGTTGCCAAGCCAGTTGCAAATGCCCGTCGATTCTCGAACCAAATTGCAACCATCATTATTGATGGCAGATAGGCTAAACCCAGACCAGCACCTGAAATAACAGAATATGGTAAACAAAATTTAACTCATTACCTCATAAATACACCTTTTTACCCCCTTAACCCTTTCCTCCCTAGTCCCGCATATTGGCGTTGTTTTCAAACAGTGTACATATGAAAAGTACACTTGTCCTGTACAAACAGTGAAGACCCAGATCAGAGGGCTCCGAAAGGAGCCCTCTGATCAGGGTCTTCACTGTTTGTCATAATTCAAAACATTGACAAAAACAACCCTTAAAAGTCAGAAATGGACTAGACTTAAATGGAAACTAGAATTGTCCATTTAAAGTTTCAGGGAGGAAAGAGTTAATATATTCCTGCACTGAAGAAAATAGTTCAAATTTCTATATGTCATGAATATGTATCATAAGAAATATTTGTCTATACCTTAGCAGATGGTAGCTTAAAGCAAGCTGAAAGTAAAGCAGAATGCGCCTTAAGGTGCTTTCTGCTTTACGTTCAACCTGCTTTAAGTGGTTACCTGTCTTCAAATCTACAAACAGACTATGGGGTAAAGGGTTAAACCAGCGTCATATATTTTTATATCTCAAAATTCAGGTAAATAAACTAAGGTAGTATGGTATTGAGTGTAAAACAGTTTTAACCCTTATCAGACGCAGCATGAATATGTATCATAAGAAATATTTGTCTATACCTTAGCAGATGGTAGCTTAAAGCAAGCTGAAAGTAAAGCAGAATGCGCCTTAAGGTGCATTCTGCGTTACTTCCAACCTGCTTTAAGTAGTCCCCTATCTTCAATACTAGAAACTGGCTATGGGGTAAAGGGTTAACCAATTTGCACCCAGTGGATTCTTCCATGCTTATATATTGGATTAGTCCATTTCAAATCTAAGGGGTGCCTGGTCTAAATTAACATTTTCATTTTGTTCTATATTGAAATCCCTTCAGCGAACAGTGTCTAAGACTGATCAGATGCAACATTATGTAGTGTCTGATCAGAGTCTACACTGTTTGCCTATGTCCCATATATGGGATCGTGGGCAAAGATGGGCAATTCCAAGAGATGCAGGCACATTATTTACAAACATTGTACTATTGAAGAATACGTCCTGTTCAAATGGTATAGAACTTGACCAGAGGGACGTACAGTCCTGAGCCCTCTGATCAGGGTCTACACTATTTGCCTAGGACAAGTGTACCCTTTACAGCTACACTGTTTGAAATGACAAGTATATTATTTGCTCAGGTCCAATGAGATAAGCTGCCAACTGTCCTTAGTACTATCAATGCATAATCTTTTAATGAAAATAATGATAACCAGGGCTCCAGATAATAAGGAGTATCTCAAAAATTAAAATCTTTATTTCTGCATTAAACCCTATGGTGTCACTACTCATTAGAATCGTCTCGAAGAGACGATTCTAATCAGTAGTAACACCATAGGATTTGGTGCTGAAATGAGTGAGAAAATGTTGGATTTGTTCAGTTTACTCCCTCTTATCTGGAGCCATGATAACTGTTATACTGTACCAGTTATTTTAGAAATCGAATGTGTCCTAGGGACGCATATTGTATAAACAAATGAGTCTCTGAGACAAAAGTTGAGTTCTTAATGTTTACAATAAATAAAGCTAAAAAAAAAAGTTGCAAGGAACTTGTAACTTTTTTACAGATGAGTCCATGGAAATTTAATGAGTCAGGGTTCTAGATAAGAAAGAGTAAATTGAACAAATGCAACATTTTCTCAATCATTTTAGCATCAAATCCTATGGTGTTACTACTCATAATAATCGTCTCTTCAAGACAATTCTAATGAGTAGTGACACCATGGGGTTTATTGCAGAAATAAAGATTTCAATTTTAGAAATATTCCCCTTATCTGGGTCCAAGGTTATAAAGCGTTTGAACTGAGTCTGAGTGTGTTCTCAAGCATTTGATTGGTCAGATTTGAGCCTAGGCTCAAATCTGACCAATCAAATGCTTGAGAACGACTTTTCGAAGACGAAGACTCAACTGACCAGCTTTATAATCTTGGACCCTGGAGTCTTGATAAGTATAGGACTCTGAACGCGTAGGTTAAACTTCCACTGCTGTACATACCTGTAAGAACTCCATACGTGAAGCGCATGGCTGCATGGTCGGCCACGATAAATGCACTGACTAGTAGACCAACCATTGCTACCCCACCACCCACCATGGTCACCTGACGATGGCCATACTTCTTCACTAATGGCACTGCTACAGGACCTGGTGAAACAGAATATACATATCATGAAATAACACTTTATACATATCATGAAATAACACTTCACATGATATGTCACCACTTAAAGCAGGTTGAAAGTAAAGCAGAAGGGGCATAACACTTTACAAGATATGTCACCACTTAAAGCAGCTTGAGAGTAAAGCAGAATGGGCCTTAAGGAAATAACACTTTACAAGATATGTCACCACTTAAACAGCTTGAAAGTAGAGCAGAATGGGCCTTAAGGAAATAATACTTTACAAGATTTGTCACTTCTTAAAGCAGGTTGAAAGTAAAGCAGAGTGTGCCTTAAGGCGCATTCTGCTTTACTTTCAGCATGCTTTGAGCTACCATCAGCTAGGATATAGAAAATATTTCATATGGTACATATTTATGACTGTATAAAGTGTAACTTTTTTCTTCTGTGCAGAAATAAATTAAAGGCTTCAATCTACCAAGGAAATAGAAAATATTTCCAAACGCTTATGGAGGCATCCTTGACAATATATTCTGAATTTTTTCTAAGTCAAAATTATGTCAAGGTCAAGCTAAAACTGAGCTTGGGTATTATTGGTGAGTTAGTAATGGTCCAAGGCAATAACTGTTTACGTATCGAAGCATTGTACTAAACAGTGTTGATGCTAGACGAAACGGTAAAATCTAGTTAACCGAGAAAGAGCCCATTCAAAATATTCTAAATTAAAATTAGGTCAAGGTCAAAATCAAAGTTTGGTGATATTGGTGGATAGGGAATGGTCAAAGGCAACAACTGTATAAGTACCCAAGCAATTGGGTAAACGGTGTTGATGCTAGACGAAACGGTAAATTCTACTTAACCTTGTTACAGACGGACGGACTGACGGACGGACGGACAGGACAATTACTATAAAATTATGCCTCCGCATCTTTCGATGCCTGGGGCATAAAAATTATTGTTATATTTCTAAAAATTTGGAATTAGTAAACTTTTTTTTTTTTTTAATCAAATTAATTTTGAATGTTATTTCAACTGATTAAATCTAAACATGCAAGTCAATGCCAGATTAAGCTCAGGATTCAAAATGTTTACATCTCAGTCACGTCACATTTAAGCAGGCTCAGGTTGTCATATTGGTGCTGTAAACAATGAACCATCTCTCATGTAATCATTCATATCAAACAGTTTGGATCCTGATCAGATGCCAAACTAAAATCAGGATCCAAACTGTTTGCATCTGGGTCAATTCATGCCCAGCAGGGTCAGGGTTAATCAGTAAAATACAAGGTGCTGTAAACAATGTACCAATGTACCCGCTGAGTATACCAATAGTTCATGAACTCTTCAAGTACAGTAACACCATGGTAACCCCACCTCACTTCACCCTGATTCCAAAATAAAAATGTCAATTAGCCATGTTTTTTACTTTGAAATACGGGCAAGTTCAACTTAACCAAGCGTGAAATAAATGGTAGAAATACGGTTAATTGTGAGTAATGAGACTCGGGAGTTGTCACGGTTTTACTGTATTTCGTAACAAAAACACTTGAGCAGTCACCGACTATCTATATGTAGTAAACAAAGAGTTCACGACCTCTCACTCATATATTTCATTGAAAGCACAACCATAATAGAATAAAGCACAAGATCTGTGATCAACTTAACCCATGTATGCCTGGATATTGCAATGTACTTTAACCCATTACCCCATAAATATGCCCTTTTTACGCCTTTTATTTATTCATCCGCTGAAGTAAATAGTTCCAATTTATACAGTCAAGAATATGTATCATTAGAAATATTTTCTATTTCATAGCAGATAGTAGCTTAAAGTAGGCTGAAAGTAAAGCAGAATGCGCCTTATGGTGCATTCTGCTTTACTTTCAACCTGCTTTAAGTGATCACAAGTCTTTAAAATAAGAAACAGGCTATAAGGTAATGGGTTAAACCCATTACCCTATAGCCTGTTTCTAGTTTTGAAGACACATGACCACTTAAAGCAGGTTGAAAGTAAAGCAGCATGCGCCTTTACCCATTACCCCATAAATACGCTTTTTTACGCCTTTAATATACTCCTCCACTGAAGGAAATAGTTCCAGTTTATACTGTTATGAAAATGTATTGTAAGAAATATTTTCTAAATTCTAGCAGCAGATAATAGCTTAAAGCAGGCTGAAAGCAAAGCAGAATGCGCCTTAAGGCGCATTGTGCTTTACTTTCAACCTGTTTTAAGTGGTCACATGTCTTCAAAACTAGAAACAGGCTATGGGGTAATGGGTTATGGCGCATTCTGCTTTTCTTTCAACCTGCTTGAAGCTATATATTATCTGCTAGGATAAAGAAAATATTTCTTATCATACATATTCATGACTGTATAAAAGGGAACTATTTTTTGAGTGGAGGAATAAATTATAGGGCGTAAAAAGGCTTATATTTATGGGGTAATGGGTTTACGGAGGCATGAGGATTAAAAGCACATCTTATCTGGAGTTCAGAATAAAGTTAAAGGGACTTACCAATAATGAGGCTAGACGCCTCCATAATGACCCCTTTTTTGATGTCACTAGTATCTGGGGTCTTGAACGATTCATCTACTTCCTCCTCTATCAGATGGTAAGACATGAAGAGGCCCTGTATGATCATGTTACACAGGAAAGCCCCAACAAGAACCATCCAGCCCCAGCCCCCATCGGGCGCCTCCCCGGGCTTGCGGGGAGCCCGAATCTCCTCCTCCTCTTCAAAGTATCCCTCCTTCTCTTCATTTTCGAAGAACTTTGCCTGTGTCATATTTCCGTGCACCGCTCAGGGCACAGGCATAATCCTGAAAAACAACAAATTTCAACGTAAAAATCAGGGTTACAGATAAAATTAATTAACTCTTTCCTCCCTAAAATTTAAATAAACAATTCCAGTTTCGATTTTAGTCTAGTCCATTTCTGGCTTTTAAGGGTTGTTTTTATCCATTTTTGGCATTATGACAAACAGTGAAGACCCTGATCAGAGGGCTCCTTTCGGAGCCCTCTGATCTGGGTCTTCACTGTTTGCACAGGACAAGTGTACTATTGACATGTATGCTGTTTCAAATGACGCATATATGCGTGATTAGGGTTCAAAGAGTTAACACATTTACCCCTAGCGATGAGTATACTTGTCACTTACAAGTAGTGTACCAGTGAAGAGTACACTTGCCCTATGAAAACAGTGTAGACCCTGATCAGAGGGCTCCAGCAGGGGCCCTCTGATCAGCGTCTACATTGTTTGTCACTTTACAATATATTGCAGAAAACAACCCTAAATACTCGTAAAATGTCTCGATGTAATGGTAAATTGTAATTGTCCTTTATAACATTATGTTCCCCTAGCAACAGAGACAATTAGCAGTGAATATGTTAGGTTTTGATGTCATAATGGCAAGGAAAGATTTAACTCTTTGCATGCTTGGTAAATTTTTTCGTGTGCAACAATTGTCCTCTGCAACTGTTCTAAAATTAGAATGTTCCAATCGCTTTTAAATTTAAATTGAGGGTCAGAATGGCAAACAGTTTGGATCCTGATGAGACGCTGCGTAACGCAGCGTCTCATCTGGATCCCAACTGTTTGCAAAGGTAATCACTGAGGCAGATATATCTGCCGCTAGCATGCAAAGAGTTAAGCATGTTGCTTGTGTATATATTATACTAAAGTGATCTCCATATTAAAATTTTGGGCCTTTAAAGCGGCGTCCCATCAGGATGACCATTTTTTTAAAAGAAATTTAGAAAATTCTATTTTTAGAACTATAGCATACGACAAATGTTGCAGACGAAAAAAATTACCCAGCATGCAAAGATTTAAATTAAATATTCTTCCTTTCTAAACGATCCATCAGGAGAGGTTGTTTTGCAGAAACAGATCGGTCCTTAAGTTTTGCATTTTAACCCATTACCCCATAAATAAGGCTTTTTATGCCTCTTTACACATTCTGCTTTACTTTCAACCTGCTTTAAGTGGTCACATATCTTCAAAACTAGAAACCAGCTATAGGGGAAGGGTTAATAGGTCACATATCTTCAAAACTATATACTAGCTATGGGGTAATGGGTTAAACAAATCAGAAGTAATTATTACAAACTTGCAAGAATACTGCTCCTTTCCTTGGAATGCGGTTAACAAACGTTAGTGTACACATTAGTGTACGTATTCCTGTAATGAACTGTTCACCAGCTCTGCCAACATCACAAGTGGAAAATGACAGGAAAATACTATTCCTCAATCACATAACTATTATATTCCAAACAAAATTAAAATTCTCCCACAAAAATACTGGAACTACTTCTAACTAATACTATCCCATGGTTAAACACTCTTCTTTTAAAATGGTTAACATTTCAAAATCTAAACCCAATGGAATAACGCAATACATCTTATACACCATGTGAACGCGATCCATCATGAATAATCTCCCTTTGACGACCTAATATACGCTCTATCTACCTTCAGCAGGCCGTAGATGAGCTTCATGATAATTGATGCAAACAGTTTAGATCCAGATGAGATGCCAAGCAACTTGGCATCTCATCTGGATCAAAACTGTTTGACACCGATATTTTCAAAAACAAAGGCAGATTAATCAATGCTGAGATTTGCAGCAGACGACAAAGGTTTGCAGACGTAAAAGCTTCACAGTATGCTTAAGGGTTAACTACCGACCTAGAAAACAGCTGCGATAAACAGCCTGACCTTGTAGGCAGTGAGGTATCAAGCCGGCATACAGGGCTGAACTATAAATAACCTTCCCACAGCTAAACAAACACTTCAATCACTCTGCACTGACAGTTTGGATCCAGATCACAAACCAAGATAATTCTTCATCAACTCTAGAAAGTAACACCACCTTCATTTTCCCATGATCAGCTTGTATGCTTGAAATGGGGATTTTTTTCGCAAGTTTTTGGCAACAAAATATGTAAAGCAGACGACAATATTTCCTCGTGGAAGGTATATACCTGAAGGCCCTTCTTTCTCACTATACAAACACATTTCCACATAATGAACAGCATACACCAGGCACACAATGCAGTTAGTCTCTTCTACTTTGTACAGAATAATACTGGGATAATAACCCACTTATACAAAACACTCAACCAAGATGGTAAAGGCAGGTGACATTATATAGCAGAATTAAAGTAAAGCAAGAAGCACCAATGTTATATCAACCAACATAAACCTTTGCAGAGCACCAGATAAGGGTAGTTTTTCAAAAACTAAAATCTTTATTTCTGAATTAAACCCTATGGTGTCACTACTCATTAGAATCGTCTCGAAGAGACGATTCTAATGAGTAGTAACACCATAGGATTTGGTGCTAAAAAGAGTGAGAAAATGTTGGATTTGTTGAAATAACTACCTCTTATCTGGAGCCCTGCCTTTGCTTCATAGCCTGTTTCTAAACAAGGAGCACATAAGCAGTATATCAACCAACCTAACCATTTATTCCAAAGCCTGTTTCTATTTTTGTAGAAAAGTGACTACTTAAAGCAAGTTGAAACTAAAGCAGAATGCACCTTAAGGTGCATTCTGCTTTACTTTCAACCTGCTTTAAGCTACCATCTGCTAGCTAGGATATTAGAATTTTTTTCTTATGTAGCATATTCATAACAGTATAAAATGGAACTATTTTATTCACTGGAGGAATTAATTTAATACGTAAAAAGATGTATCTATAGAGTAAAACTAGAAACAGGCTATGGGGTAATGGGTTAAGACATAATAACAGTAGAGAGCATTTAATTCAGCACAAAAAGGGCCTTCTATAATAAAGTATCACAAAATAATTGGATTTGTATTCAGGGTTCCAGATAAGGGGGAGTAAACTAAACAAATCCAGCATTTTCTCACTTATTTCAGCACCAAATCCTATGGTGTTACTACTCATTAGAATCGTCTCTTTGAGACGATTCTAATGAGTAGTGACATCATAGGGTTTAAAGCAGAAATAAAGATTTTAATTTTTGAAATACTCTCCTTATCTAGAACCCTGTGTATTTATACTGTAACAAAACAACTACAGGCTGTACAAATACTATCTCAGGGCCCCAGATAAGAGTTAGTTTTTTCAACAAATCCAACATTTTCTCACTCTTTTAGCACCAAATCCTATGGTGTTACTACTCATTAGAATCGTCTCTTCGAGACGATTCTAATGAGTAGTGACACCATAGGGTTTAATTCAGAAATAAAGATTTTAGTTTTTGAAAAACTACCCTTATCTGGTGCTCTGCTATCTGCTCAAAAACGTCCTCTGCCTAACCCTTTAATCTATAGATACACCTTTTTACGCATTTAATTCATTACTCAACTGAAGAAAATAGTTCTATTTAATATATTATTTGATGAATATGTAACATAAGAATAATTTCCTTTATCCTAGCAGATGGTAGCTTAAAGCAAGCTGAAAGTGAAGAAGAAAGTGCCTAATATGGCACATTCTGCCTTACTTTCAAACTGCTTTATGTGGTCATCTGTTTATTATAGAATACTAGACACATACTATGGAGTCAAGAGTTCAACTTTGACATTAAATACTTTCTTCTCTAACTAACAGATTTAAGATTCAAGTTGCAAACGGTTTGAATCATGATCTGGATCCACACTGTTTACAAAATTTATGCAAGTTCATCCACTGGCTATGATCTAAACAGTACATAGCATCAGAGCACCAGATAAGGGTAGTTTTTCAAAAAAACTAAAATCTTTATTTCTGAATTAAACCCTATGGTGTCACTACTCATTAGAATCGTCTCGAAGAGACGATTCTTATGAGTAGTAACACCGTAGTATTTGGTGCTGAAATGAGTGAGAAAATGTTGGATTTGTTGAAATAACTTCCTCTTATCTGGAGCCCATAGCATATTATATCTACTGCCCGCCTATCTTTATTGAAGGATTGACCACAGTCCTGTACACTTGGATAACGAGTGTCAAAAATCTAGGTCCTGTCTCCCTCATGTATGTTAGGTATATAATTATATTGACCTCACTTAGACGGTTTTATCTCCTGCTCAAGTCAAAAACTCAACAAAAGCACTACACAGTGACTGGCAGTTTAATGCTCGACAAAATGCAGAAAACTATTATCAGAACTTTCTGCATTATACTGCAATTTAGCTCTTTGCATGCTAGCGGCAGTCATATGCCACAGTGATTACCTTTGCAAACAGTTTGGATCCAGATGAGACGCCGCGTAACGCAGCGTCTCATCAGGATAAACTGTTTTACACTCATTACCTTCAACTGCAATTTGAGACATGTTTACCGTCATCTTGCTTTAAGTTATCACCTGTCTTTTATACAATCAATTAGCCTGCGTTTTAGTGGTCGTAATAAAGAGGTTTTACTGTACACAAATATTGTACAACGTAGTTGTGTTAAATTTAGAAAGAATGCAGACCAATATCAATTTTGAAAGTACATGTATATCTTTGATCTGGATCCTCCAATTCTTCCATATTTGTATCACTCTACATGTATATACTACGGGATTAGATTTGCTTATAAATAGCCAGGCAAGATTACCTTTCGCCAAAAGTGCTCGAGACTAGGCAAAGGTTTTTCAAATATTTGCTCACTTCTTTCCACACAGAATAGTGACAATGTGATTACCTTTACTAACATTTTGGATCCAGACGAGACGTCGAGTAACTCTGGGTCTCATAGGATCCAAAATGTTTGACTCTCCGATCCAATTTTGATTTTGATTTTTTTTTAAATATTAATTTTGCAATGGTAGCAGACGACAATTGTTGCAGACGGAAAACAATATTTAACACTTAACCCCTTCACTGCCGTGACGTCATCAATTTTAAACAAATGTCGTCTGCATCGATTTCTCAAATTCTATGTTTAGGTTTTTTGAGTGAAGAAATATTGAAATGAGTGTCAAACAGTTTGAATCCGGACTAGACGCCGCGGTACGCGGCGTCTAATCAGGATTTAAACTGTTTGCAAATAACCATTGCACTCGGGGTAAGGCAGCGAAGGGGTTAAGGAGTTAACAAGATCCAACAAGGTCACCAACGACAGGCTAGAGTTGATAAAAGTTCAGTCCACAAACAAGGATAAGTCAGTAAAGCCAATTAAGTCAAGCAAACTAGTGACTTAAACCTACCCCTAGTTAATTGTTATCAAAACTGAAGACAGATAGCAGGGCTGCCTTAAGGCGCATTCTGCTTTACTTCCAGCCTGCTTTAAGCAGCTACGTGTCAACAAAACCAGAAACAGGCTATGGGGTAAAGGTACGATTTGTAAAATTGGACTTGAAAAATGCAAATTTGGAAATCTTAGGATTTTTCATTTCAACTTATGGCAGCCCTGAGATGGTTTGCTTACTTTTGAGATGGTTTGCCTAACTTTATATCCCATAGCTTGTGTTTAGTTTTGAAGACAGGTGACCACTTAAAGCAGGTTGAAAGTAAAGCAGAATGCGCCTTAAGGCAGAGATTGATGTTTATGTAACAAATGTTTATTGTGTACAGTAAAATCTCTCTATTACAACTACTGAAATGAACGCTAATTCATTGTTTAAAAGACAGGTGACAATTTAAAGTAAGATGACAGTAAAACAGAAACTAAAGGAGCTCTCTGTTTTACTATCAACTTGCTTTAAGCAGTTGTCTGTCTTTTAAACACTTAATAATTAACACAATTTAGTGGTTGTAATAGATAGATTTTAGTGCATATTAAAAATCATCCATCCATTTTAAGCATAAATTATGTAAGATATCATATTGCCTTGATATTTCACCACTAACAAGTGCAAAGCAGTATATTTGCATCATTTTATTTGCACTGAAAGACACTACATATTTTCAATATTTTGGGTACAGTCAAAAAAGATGAGTCATGTCGTCAAACTCAACTCTGAATAGGGCGATCGAGGACCCATAGTTACCTAACTATATTGAAATCATTAACTCTTTGCATGCTAGCGGCGGATATATATCCACCACAGTGATTGCCTTTGAAAACAGTTTGGATCCAGATGAGACGCCGCTTCACGCGGCGTCTCATCAGGATCCAAACTGTTTGCCATTCTGACCCTGAATTTAAATGAAACTTTGAAAATGTTAATTTAAGAACGATAGCAGACGTCAAATTGTTGCAGACGACAAAATTACCCAGCATGCAAAGATTGGAATTTCTAATGGACAATCCCAGTTTCTATTTTAGTCTAGTCCATTTCTGACTTTTATGGGTTGTTTTTGTCAATGTTTTGTATTAAGACAAACATTTGTATTATGACAAACAGTGAAGACCCAGTGAGCTTTACTTTCATTCTGCTTTGAGCAACCATCTGTCTCCAATACTGACAAGATATGGAAGAAAGGGTTAACCCTATACCCCATAGCCTGTTTCTAGTTTTGAAGACAGGTGACCACTTAAAGCAGGTTAAAAGTAAAGCAGAATGTGCCTTAAGGCGCATTCTGCTTTACTTTCAGTCTGCTTTAAGATACCATCTGCAAGAATATAGAAATATTTCTTATAATACATTTCCATGACTGCATGTATAAATTGGAACAATTTTCTTCAGTGGGGGGGAATAAATTAATTGTGCTAAAAGGCGCTTCTATGGGGGAAAGGGTTAAACAGGTCCTTTTTAATATCTTGCAATTAAAACAACTATAAATGTTGTTTACCGTGAAGTCAAGATAAATTGAAAGTGTGAAAAGTTTAATTTGCAAAGTTTAACAACCCTGAAAGCCTCCAGCTGGCCCAGTTGTTGGCTAACACGACAGCACTATATTCAATCATATGATTGTTAGCGAAAGGTTCTGTTGACAAACACGAGCATTTTTTTATAAATAACAAATAGGTTGTCTAAATCGTTTGCTCCTTACTTCTGCACTAGCTAATCAGCTTTAATAAACTTTTCGATACATGTAGATCAGGCCAGGTCATGCAATGTACAGAATTTTCTGATTCAAGATCAAAATAATAACTTCACAAATTTTGTTTTTGATATGAAAAATTGTGTGCGCATAATTATTATGAAAGGAAAATGGGGATGGCCTACCCAATGGAAAGTGAAGTAAGAAAGCAGCAAGATAAATGAAAGTTAACTTCAGGGCTCCAGATAAGAGGGAGAGAAAACCAACAAATCCAACATTTTCTCATTTATTTCAGCATCAATTCCTATGGTGTAACTACTCATTAGTGGTGTTACTACTCATTAGATTCGTCTCTTCGAGACGATTCTAATGAGTAGTGACACCATAGGAATTAAAGCAGAAATAAAGATTTTAATTTTTGAAATACTCCCTATATCTGGAGCCCTGTTTAAACTTTCGAATCAACCTGAACCTTGAACCATTACATGATGCAGTAGCTAGGAAACTTGGTCAAGCATAGAGAACACTTTAACCCTCTCAATCCAGTATTTTCAAATGGACTCGTCAGTTTTCCTAATAAGGACATGTGCATTGACTCTAGAGGGGTATTTGTTCCCAAATTGTTCAAGAGCAATGCAAACAGTGTTGACCTAAATCAGAGGGCCCTCTGATCTGGGTCCACATTGTTTGTAAAAGATGTATACAGGATGTATATAATATATCTTATTCTAGCACTATAAGGATTAAACCTTGCTAATTATAAATGGGCAAAAGTTAACTCTTTGCGCGCAGTGTCTATGTCCCACAGTGATTTAACCCTTTGAACCCTAGTCCCGCATATAGGAGTCCTTTTCAAACACTGCATGCATGTACATGTGAATAGTTAACAGTCTGAACCCAGTAGTAGTGTGTTCAATTACCACCGTTTGCTGTTTAGGTTAGCAGTTTGTGCCCCGTGTGCAGCTTGCAGAGTACAGTAGAGAAAACATTTTCTTTCCAAATAACCCCGGTTACGTTTAAACTATTATTTTCTTTGCAAACAGTTTGGAGCCAGATCAGATGCCGGGTAAACCGGCGTCTCATCAGGCTCCAAACTGTTTGCTTCTCAAATTAAATCTGGTAGTCGGAATTGTCAAAAGGTTGTCATTTTCTATATTTCATCTTCAACAGTTGCCGTCTGCTACTGGATAAGAGGTAGTTTTTTCAACAAATCCCACATTTTCTCACTATTTTTAGCACCAAATCCTATGGTGTTACTACTCATTAGAATCGTCTCGAAGAGACGATTCTAATGAGTAGTGACACCATAGGGTTTAATTCAGAAATAAAGATTTTAGTTGTTGAAAAACTACCCTTATCTGGTGCTCTGTGTTCTAAAATAGAATTTTCAAAATTTCTTTTCAAAACAGGGTCAGAGTGTCAAACAGTTTGGAGCCTGTTGAGATGCCGCATCATCAGGATCCAAACTATTTGCAAAGGTGATCATGCACTGTGGTACATATCTACCGCTAATGCGCAAAGAATTAATCCTGCTAATATAAATTGCTACCAATCTTTAACAATATTACCTAGTCTTCCATTCATTTCCTCTTTTATGGATCCAGATCTAATATGTTGTGATCCAGATCGATACAACCCATTTGCAAAAAAATGTAGAAAAAAAGAATTTCCAACATTCAGATGGTATTAAGTCCGGTTCAAAATGTAAATTTTCCAAGTATACAATGTCTTATCTGTGTTTGTAGGTTACAATTCTAAATATAGATATATAATGTAGACTTTTCCTAAACTGTGTCATGTGTATAGCTTACACAAAACACAAATGACTCAAGATAATGGTCGAGCATTAGAACAGGGAAATGTATCATAAGAAATATTTGCTATGTATTCTAACAGATACATGTAGCAGCTGAAAGTAAATAAGAATGCATCTTAAATCACACCATGCTTTACTTTCAACCTGCTTTAAGCAGTCACCTATCCTCAATACCAGAAACAGACTTTGGAGTAAAGGGTTAGAAAAACCAAATATTGTCCGACTAGACAGCTGAGAGAAAGCTAATGTTACACCCTGTTCTACATTGAATGGATTAACGCTGTTCTGACTTTAATCTGACTAGCTACCCCTGTGGAAAGGTATTGAATTATTATAGAACTATTCCAGAATACTTTCTTAAGTATTCATGAACAATTCTAGAGGCTGCTATTTAATGCTCATGAACTTATGCAAAAATTCGAGAAAAATTCTTGAAATTTGATGGTTTTAGAACCTTTGTTTGAGAATTACAAAAGATCTTGAACTCGTTTTCTAGAATGTTAAAAGAAATTCTTGAAGTTCTAGAGGCGTTCATTTAACGTTCATGAACATTCTAAAATTCTTGAACACTTTTCACAGTACATGACTGTATTAGGCCTCAGACTAGAGAGAGCGTAAAATGAACATTTCTTAACCCTTAGCCTGCCACTCACGACTATAGCTCCATATGCAAACAGCTTGGATCCGGATGAGACGCCGAGTAACTCGGCGTCTCATCCGGATCCAAGCTGTTTGGCACTCAGACAACATTTTCAGCAATTTTGAGCAACTTTGAAGCACTTTGAAACTTGAAGCAGACGAGAAATATAGCAGACGACAATTTATTTGGCGGGCTAAGGGTTAATATTTTCTCCTTACGTCTCAACTAAACCCTATGATGTAACTACTCATTAGAATCATCGCAAAGCGATGATTCTTATGAGTAGTCACATCATAGGTTTAAGTGCAGAAATGAGGATTTAACAGCATTTGAAATATACACCTTATCTGGAGCTCTAACTGACGGAACGTGCACACCTGGTCGTTCTGCAAAATTAGCTTACACCAGCGTGTAAACTGTAAACACCAGGAAAACTGTGCTAAACCGTCCCACGTTTAACTCTGTGCATGCTGGCTAATTTTTTCGTCTGCAACAATTGTCGTCTGCTGTTGTTCTAAAAATAGAATTTTCTAATTTTCTTTTCAAATCATGTTCTGGGTGTCAAACAGTTTGGATCTTGATGAGACGCCGCGTCACGCGGCGTCTCATCTGGATCCAAACTGTTTGCAAAGACAATCACTGTGGTGGATATATCGGCCGCTAGCATGCATAGAGTTAATGAGCACTCCTTCACGTCATGATCAAGCCCCGACAGTCGTAAATGACCAAGTTAGTACAGTCTTATTGTATACTATCAGTATAGCGGAAAAAATACACACACCTCACAACTGCCAAATATAGATTATGGATTTTACACCTATTCTTTTGCATTACAGACTTAAATTCCTTTAAATTGCTTTAAATACACAATAAAATGTCACCTATCCAAAAATGACTTAATTTTGAATTTAAAATTTTCTTTTGTATATAATCAAGTTAATTATGTAGAAATACTTTCAAAGGGACAGTTTGGATCCCGATCAGGCTCTACTAATGTGTGGCCTGATCTGGGTCCAAACTGTGTGTCAAAGTATTCAATATTTGTTAATATATGTAGTACTTAAAGGTTTAAGCTTTTAATACAGGAAGCAAATAAACATGCTGCACAAATTGTTTAGCACCTATATGTATTAAAATGTGCAGTGCGATCGAAACTATTCGCAACTTTTGACTGCAAAAACCTTACCAAGCATTTGTTAATTTAACCATATAAGCCGACAACATTTTGAAACCGACAGTATTTTATTAGGCAATTAAACAATTAAAGACCCTCGAACTACACCATAAAGATATTATTGGCTTTACTTCAAGGAAATCATTTTTGACTTGGAGCACTCTTGGGCCGCATGAAAACTGAAGGACACCCCCATCAATGTGTGACCTATATGTCACACTCTGTTTATCAGAACAAAACTGGATCATGTTCCACTTTGACAAGACGTATCAGCTGTTACAGAATAGTTTAAATTTAAAACCTTAACAACATCAAGCTTTTAAATGCACTCTTCCATTTTGTGATAAAGGACCAGTTCATATGGACTCTAGAGGGGTTTGTATATTTCCAAAAAAATTTAAAGTCATGGCAAACAGTGTAGACCCTGATCAGAGGGCTCCTAAAGGAGCCCTCTGATCAGGGTCTACACTGTTTGCAAGGGTTATTTATAATTGTGTCACACACTGTATCAGGGTTAAATAGAATCTGAATTTAGATAGGTAATTTGATAGTGAATAAAGAAATTTTAACTTTTAACTTGTGTGTGCCAACAGCCATTATTAATTTATCTTTGGCGAACAACATAGTAGACGGTAGGTGAAGCAAGCTGAAAGTAAAACAGACTGTGCCTTAAGACACATTCTGCTTTACTTTCAAATTCAACCTGCTTTAATAAGCAGTCATATGCCTCTTTAAAACAAGAAACAGGCTATGGGGTAAATGGTTAAACATCTTTACATTATGAAATTACTCACCAGAAAAGCTTGATCCCTTAGGTAATATCATTACAAAATGTCACCCTTTTTTTATTCATATAATTTTTATTGCATATGTTTAAATATTTAAAGAAAAAAATCCCCCTTTCCTAAGTATTACATCACCTGTTTCTATTTTTTCAGATAATGCAACCACTACTGTATGTAATACCAGTTTTCCGTGCGCTATATAAAGAGCTTTATCATCAATAGTTTATCCTATTTACTTTTGCCATACCTATCTGAAAGTATTGATGTAAAAAAATATTAATAACTTTGACACAAATTAAGTCACATAGGATTTTGACTCGCTAGAGAAAAAGTCAGAAACCCTACCTAGCTCAAATTTCAACTATATTTTAACCCTTTACCCCTTAAAAACGCCTTTTTACGCCTCTTATTTATTCCTCCACTGAAGAAAAAAGTTCCAGTTTATATAGCCAAGAATATGTACCGGAAGAAATATTTTCCATATCCTAGAGGATGGTAGCTTAAAGCAGGCTGAAAGTAAAGCAGAATGTGCCTTAAGGCACATTCTGCTTTACTTTCAACCTGCTTTAAGTGGTCACCTGTTTTCAAAGCTAGAAACAGGCTAAGAGGTAATGGGTTAACTACCAGTTTCAAACCTCATCAAGATTTTTTTAAACAATTATATTCAAAATAACTTTGATAAGTCTTACGTCCTTAGAGCAAAAAATAAGGATATCCACAGAGCTCCAGATAAGAGTAGTCTTTCAAAAACTAAAATCTTTATTTCTGCATTAAACCCTATGGTGTCACTACTCATTAGAATCGTCTCTTCTAGACGATTCTAATGAGTAGTAACACCATAGGATTGGTGCTGAAATGAGTGAGAAAAAGGTGGATTTGTTCAGAAAACTCCCCCTTATCTGGAGCTCTGTATCCATACATGTATGAAACTCTTTGGATTATTATCGAAAGTTGACAAACTTGGTAACTGATCTATTTCAAACATGTTGTGTAATAATAACTTAATAAGCCAGACTGTGTCCTGAGAGTTAACCATTTCCTCCATAGCCAGAAATGCATCTTTATGTCTGCACCAAATCCTATGGTGTGACTACTCATTAGAATCGTCTCAAAGAGACGATTCCAACGAGTAGTCACACCATAGGGTTTAGTGCCGACATGAAGGAAAAAATGTTTATTCCCTCTTATCTGGAACTCAATACAAACACAGATATAGCATGGCTGGGCTATAAGTCACAACATAAGAGCTCAACCCATTACCCCATAGCCTATTTCTAGTTTTGAAAGTTTGAGGGGACCACTAGTCTTAAAGCAGGTTGATAGTAAAGCAGAATGCGTCTTAGGGCGCATTCTGCTTTACTTTCAACCTGCTTTAAGCCAATATCTACTAAAATATAGAAAATACACATTTATGACTGAATAAATTTCAGCTATTTTTTTCAGTGGAGGAATAAATTAAAGGCGTAAAAAGTCTTATTTATGGGGTAATGGGTTAAAGAAAAGATTTTAAAATCTGAAATACTTTATCTGGAACTTGACAGATTGAAAAGTGAGAAGAATAATGAAGAAATCATTTCATACAGATGTAGTTATTTCATTTCTCTTCATTAGCTGATAAGCAATAACACACAATTTGGATCCAGATTAGATCTTAGAAATAACCTGGCATCTGGTCAGTTTGAAGTCAAGTGCTTGGATGACAAATAATTACTGCTGAGCTTGCTACTACATACCAGTACTTAAAACCTGTTGAATGTCATAAAAATATCATCTGCTATAAAATTCTGCTGTCTGCTAAATTTCTGAAATAAACTCTTTTTTTACCCACAATTATATATGACTGCTGTAATAGGATAAGTATAAGAAAGTCTGTATCCTGATCATATTCAATGTTTTTGAAGGGCTTGATCTGAAGCCAAATAATTTTTTTATAATTGTTTCCTGCAGTTTAAAGGTACATACTTGGGGTGGGGGCAATCTAAAGTACAGACATCCAGTGCAGACCCTGAGGACTTTTCTTCAGGAGCCCTCTGATCAGGGTCTAAACTGTTTCTAACAACTGAGTTTTATTTTGGCATGCTAGCAGTACATACAGTGGAGAATCTGTTATTCTTTCCCGTTTAAACGCAAACGTACGCAAACGCAAAACACTAAAACGTAGAAAAGAACAACTTTTGGACAATTCTGATAATTCATCTTTATATTGGTGGCAAACAGTTTGGAGCCTGATCAGACGCCGGGTTACCCGGCGTCTGATCTGGCTCCAAACTGTTTGCAGTGAAATTAATAGTTTTAGCGTAAACGCGTTTATTGGGAAAGAATAACACATTCTCCACTGTATGTCAAACAGTGATTATCTTTACAAACGGTTTGAATCCAGACGAGTTGCCGCCCAACGTGACATCTCATCAGGATCCAAACTGTTTGAAACTTTAACACTATTTTGATATGAAATTTAGAAACATTCCTTTTTTCAGAACAACAGCAGACGACTATTATTGTTGAAGACGAAAAAAATTACCCATTATGAAAAGAGTTAAACAGGGGTCATTTTCTCATCTAAAGGAAGCAGACTTCTTTTGATATGATAGGCCACTCAAACATGACAGTCCAGTTAATTGTTTCACACTTCACAGTACCCAGAAGACCTCATAGAATGACTATGTCATAGAATGTCGGAAGATTGGTCAAAGTCTATCACTGAGGTTACTCTTTCAACACCATGCATTTGGCATGTTCGAGATATTCTCATTACACTTGCAAACAATGTAGACCCAGATCAGAGGGCTCCTATAGGAGCCCTCTGATCAGGGTCTACACTGTTTGCTAATTTAAACAAGTATTTATTAAACTACCCAGAATTCCAAGTAGACTGGTTCAGATTTTGGTAACTAAAAATATCAACAAGGGAATTCTATAACCCACAAGGGTTATTTAGTGTTGAAAGAGTTGAGCATGCAACTGTGGTCTGTAGCCTTGGCGGAAGGGATTGGTTGGATTCATACTTGAGTATACAGTAAATCCTCTCTATTACGACCACTAACTTGTGTAAATTATTAATAAGTTTATTCAATTAACCCATTACCCTAATCCCATAGCCTGGACAGGTGACCATTTAAATCAGCCTGCTTTAAACTTCCATCTACTATGATGTAGAACATATTTCCTATGGTACATATTCATGTCTGTATTAAGTGGAACTATTTTCTCCAGTGGAGGAATACATTAAAGGCGTAAAATGTGTATTTATGGAGACATGGGTTTAAGCAAAGGTAGTGAAGGGGATGGGCAGTTTGTGTGTTTTTCAGGAATCTGGAATTTTCACACATCTACCAATCCTAGAAAGCCAAAATTAATTAATATTTACCCAGAAATAAGCCGTGTCACAACAAATCCATTTTTTGTAAATGAAAAGATTAACCCATTTCCCCATAGCCTATTTGTAAGATTGAAGACAGGTGATCACTTAAAGCAGGTTGAATGTAAAGCAGAATGTGCCTTAAGGCGCATTCTGCTTTACTTTCATCCTGCTTGAAGCTATAATCTGTTAGAAAATAAAAAATATTTTTATTATGTAACTTATTCCTGACTGTTTAAAGTGGGACTATTTTCTTTAGTGAAGGTTTGAATTAAAGGCGTAAAAAGGAATATTAATGGGGTAGAGAGTTAATATCCAGACGTAGCCACAGTATTACAGTAGTAGTATTTATTCTCTCAACAAAACTCAAAGACTTATTTTCCTTTAACCCTGTACTCCATATTAAGTATGTTTCTAGTATTGAAGACAGGTGACAACTTAAAGTGGGTTGAAAGTAAAGCAGAATGCACCTCCAGGGGCATTCTAATTTACTTTGAGCAACCATCTGCTACAATATAGAAACTAATTTTTTTTATAAAACATATATATATATAGTTACGTATTCATGACTGTATAAGTAGCAGGGCTCCAGATAATTTTGCTTCTAATCAGTACAGTACTGATCAATTTTGAAAACAATCAGTCCCCAGATTTTTAATCAGTACACATCGATTTTCAATTCATCGGCAGGTCGCGGGTTTAATGGCCAACTTTAGAAGAAAGGAGAAATAATGTCTCGGTAATTATGCTATACAAAATTTCAAATAACCAAATAGTTGTAGACCATAAACATCTTCATCCATCCAGAAATCTCAACTTTGTCAAACCTTTCTCTACTAGGACACAGTATCACTCAAACTCATTCTTTCCACATACCATCAGACTTTGGAATAAACTACCACACAGCACTAAGGCCAGTGACAGTCTCACAAGCTTCACTGCAAACCTCAGATCTCACAACCTCTAACTCCATATTATTAAGTTGTTTTTAAACTGTTTTAACCTCTGTTTATAATTGATCTTGTACGACTTTTAGCTCTGCATTGTTTATCATTATGTTTTACTTTTTTAACACTGTCCCCGACCTCCCTGTTATTGTCAGAAATCGACAGCAGGGAGTAATAAAGTAGAAGTAGAAGATAAACTGTTAGATTCTTGAAAATCGTAATTTACATACATGGGATATGTAAATTACGATTTTCATGAATCAACATTTTAGCCGCTTATGCGGGATTTTTCTCTGCCGATGAAACAACGTTTGTATTTATATCATTCAACAAACTATCACACGTTTCATTAGGTGTTAGTTCCTTTTAAATCAAATAGCTGACAAACGACGGTTTTCAACTTTCTATCGTTTTTCTGACTCTTCCGTGCTAAAATTGACATTTTGTTGCGAGGTTTTCAACCAAAACACTTTTCGGAGAACTTGGAGTTTATCGTCCATAAGTATATCAATGAAGATATAGATGTATATGCGAGTGCACAGTAACCTCCCTTTGCTAACGGTGCGCAAGTAAATAATTACCATACGATAAAACGAAGCTTCATTACGAGACCGCAAATCAGTAAAATTTGACATGTCGCGGTTGACTATTTGCAAATCTCGGTATGACAAAAACTCGGGTTTTGAATTGATACATGCGTCCCCGAGAATTTCTCGCGTACACAGTACTTCAATATTTTGTAATTAACGCGTACACGGGTGAAACGTTCGCGTATTTCACTGAGTATGCGGGCTTATCTGGAGCCCTGAGTAGAACTAATTTCTTCAGTGGAACAATAAATCAAATGTGTTAAAATGTGTATCTATGGAGTAATAGGTTGACTGCATAAACATTTGTATCACAGAGTACCTAAATTGGGAAATGGAGGCAGATTTTCAAACAGCTACCAACCTTTTTTTCTGAACTTTAGAATCTACAGTATATATATGAAATAAGTAGGAAAGGCTGTCAACAGAACACTTTACAGATCCTGTGGATTCTATATCTTTAGATGTCCATTACAAAACTATCTTTATCAGCTGCTGAAAATGTCAAATGCAGAGATTGTACCGTCAAATACTGTAATCACTGATATATACCTAGGGTTGCAGGGCTCCAGATAAGGGGGGTATTTCAAAAACTAAAATCTTTATTTCTCAATTAAACCCTATGGTGTCACTACTCATTAGAATCGTCTCGAAGAGACGATTCTAATGAGTAGTAGCACTATAGGATTTGGTGGTAAAATGAGTGAGAAAGTGTTGGATTTGTTCAATTTACCCCCTCTTATCTGGAGCCCTGGGTTGGCAGCAACACTGTAGTTAAGTTATATACCTTTCCCTACCTATAGAACCACTTTTTGACTGCTTAACCCATTCACCCCTGGATTTTTTAATGTAGTATATAGTAAAACCCAGAGCTCTAGATAAAGGGGGTATTTCTAAAACTAAAATCTTTATATCTGCTTAAAACCCTATGGTGTCACTACTCATTAGAATCGTCTCTTTGAGACGATTCTAATGAGTAGTAACACCATAGGATTTGATGCTAAAATAAGTGAGAAAATGTTTGATTTGTACAGTTTACTCCTTCTTATCTGGAGCCCTGAAACCTCTCTGTTACAACCACTAAATTGTATTATTAGATGTTTACGACAGGTGACTGCTTAAAGCAAGGTGAAAGTAAAACTGACAGGATCCCAAACATTCTGATCATTGATGCATCCATGGCTTCTTACTTTGAAAATGACAGCAGACAGCTTAAATATATAGCAGAGTGCTATTTAATTCGATTACACCATAAATACGCCTTTTTACGCGTTTAAATTATTACCCCACTGAGGAAAATTGTTCAAAATTATACAGCAAAGAATTTGTACCATGAGAGATGTTTTCTAAATCCTAGCAGATGATAGCATAACCCATTACCCCATAAATATGCCTTTTTACGCCTTGAATATATTCACCCACTGAAGAAAAAAGCTCCAATTTATACAATCATGAACATGTACATGTACCATAAGATTTATTTTCAATATCCTAGCAGATGATACTTTAAAGCAGGCTGAAATTAAAGCAGAATGTGCCTTAAGGCACATTCTGCTTTACTTTCAACCTGCTTTAAGTGATCATGTATTTCTTTAAACTAGAAACAAGCTATGGGGTAATGGGTTAAATGCTTATATATGGCCTGATGACAGATGGTCAAGAATTACATCACTGCCAGACTTCATGGTTTAGACATGTTGTCACCAACTTCTGTTCACCCTTAACGCATTACCCCATAGATAAGCCTTTTCTTTTTGAGCCTTAATTTATTCCTACCATGAAACAAATATTTCCACATTAGAAAGTGTCTGACCTCGGTCCAAGCCGTCTGCAGATGAAATTCAGGGCTCCACATAAGAGGGAGTAAACTGAACAACTCTTTAACTCTTTCCTCCCTGAAACTTTAAATAGACAATTCCAGTTTCCATTTTTGTCTAGTCCATTTCTGACGTTTAAGTGTTGTTTTTGTCAATGTTTGGCATTATGGCAAACAGTGAAGACCCTGATCAGAGGACTCCTTTCGGAGCCCTCTGATCTGGGTCTTCACTGTTTGCATAGGACAAGTGTACAATACACATGTACACTATTTGAAAAGAACGCCTATATGCGGGACTAGGGCTCAAAGGGTTAACATTTTCTCACTCATTTCAGAATCAAATCCTATAGTAAAACTACTCAGTAGTTTTAACTCATTAGAATTGTTCCTTTCAGACAATTCTTATGAATAGCGACACCAAAGGGTTTAATGTAGAAATAAAGATTTTAGTTTTTGGAATACCCCACTCATCTGGAGCTCTGGAAATTTAAATTCGGGTTAATGAGTTGTAACCTCACCCAGGGCTCCAGATAAGAGGGAGTAAACAGAACAAATCCAACATTCTCTTACTCATTTCAGCACTGCACCAAATCCTATGGTTTGACTATTCATTAGAATGGTCTCGACGAGATGATTCTAATGAGTAGTAACACCATAGGGTTTAAAGACTTTTCCTCAGTCCATTGATGGACTAACCCCCCCCCCCCCCCCAAAGGCGAGAAAAAGCATGAATCACAAGGTGTCACCAATCTCAGTTGATGTGAAAATCCAGGTAACTAATCTCAAGTTGTCTAGAGAGGCCCTCACATACTCACACTCAAGGTTTTTTTCAATGGGTTTTACTAACCAAACTAACAAATTTAAGGTACGGGCCTCACATGAAACGCTTGGATGAGTATATCCCTAGACAAGATAGCAGTAAGGACAAAACTTGCATGTGGCTGCATGCTTTGATAGCTTGTTAGGGGTTATGACCGAAAGGTCGTCAGGAGATGTCTTTAATGCAGAAATAAAGTTTAGTTTTTGAAATACCCCCTTATCTGGAGCTCTGCTCTCCTGTTTAAATAAAACTGTCAGCAATTAAACTTTGAAGTAAATTAAAATGTAATATTATTACATGATACTTTAAATTGTAAAGTATATGTATTTTCATTAGTACAGTAAAACTTCTCTATTACAACACAAATACACCTTTTCATGCCTATATGATATATCTTCCTCCACTGAAGAAAATATATTGTCTTTATACAGTTATGAATATGTACCTTAATTTTTAATTAGGAAATATATTCTATATTCTTGTAGATAATAGCTTAAAGCAGCCTCGAGGCACATTCTGTTTTCCTTTCAATCTGCTTTTAGTGGTCACCTGTATTCATAACTAGAAACAGACCATGGGGTAATGGGTTAACCCATTACCCCATAGCCTGTTTCTAGTTTTGAAGACAGGTGTCTACTTAAAGCAGGCTGAAAGTAAAGCAGAATGTGCCTTAAGGCACATTCTGCTTTACTTTCAACCTGCTTTAAGCTATCATCTTTTAGGATTTAGAAAATATTTCATATAATATTTATTCCTAACTATATAAAGTGGAACTGTTTTCTTCAGAGGATTTATAAATTAAAGGCGTCAAAAGGCGTATTTAGGGGGTAATGGGTTAAAGCATTGCGAAAGTGCTTCTGCTTCTGTAAGGTGTAGGGCCAGTACGACGAAGAGCACTGGAAGGCTTCTTTAGAAGCATTAGTTTTCACTTTCACTTTGCTTTAAGCTGTACATAAAAGAGCTGTCTGTTTTACTTTCACTTTGCTTTAAGCTGTAAATAGAAGAGCAGTCTAGATCTATATCTTGCTTTCACCTTGCTTTAATTTAAGCTGTCACTTTCACTTCACACACAATCACTTCAACTTGTTGAAATAGTGAGGTTTAACTGTACATCTATCTAAACAGATTGATTTATCTTTCCAAAATCTAACTTAATTACTTTGTTGTTTTCCAACTAACTCGGTCAATATCTTAATTATCCCGATTTCAATTGTACAAGTTTTAAAAGCAGTTTGGATCCTGATTTGAGCCCGTGTCTGATCAGGATCCGACCTATTTGAACCATCCAAACATGTTTATTCAGTCAAACTGCTTGAGCAGACGATGTGTTATAAGCAGACGGTATCCTGGCGGTGAGGGGTTTAAGCTTCAACAGTTCGCCGCTTTCCCCTGCGGCTGATCAGTGTACAAGTGGGTGGGGTAACCAAATCTTCGTTTTCCTCTCTCTTTAACAACGATCCAGTAAAGCCGGCATTGCAAACATCACAAACGTTGACAGTCAGGTAAACAATTATCTTGTTTACCTAAATCACAACCATTTAAGTCAAAAAACGATTTAAACGAATTCCTTTCTGTATAAATGATCAAAACTGTTCCGGATCTTGGACTAGCCACTCGTCTAAACCCAAAACGAAACGCCACCAATTCACTAGCAAAATCACCTTTTTTTAGACTCACAAATTGACCAGTTCTTTAACTATACGCTAGATTGAACATCACTTACCTTTCTTGTTCCTCTAGATTATCAATTTATATTCCTACTTTATCCAAATTTCTGATAATTTACGCGTGATTTCGAACATACTCCTCTCCACCATTTTCCATTTCCAACAGCCGCAAACAGCTGATTCCCCACGATGACCCTTGACCTTGCTGAGGGAGTGATCTCATTTGAGCGATCTGATTGGCTTAAAGATAGGTGATGTCATTAGAATACACATATATTAGCCCAATTACTCAGCCGGGTTTCGTTTTGTAACTGTTTGAACAAAGAACGGAATCAAAACGCAAGAAATACTGCACCACTTTAGCTTGACAATTCTAGTTTGACGTCGGCTTGGCTAGTTAATTCTAAAATGAAAGATATGCGATGATGTTTTAGTTACCGTTCTGCTTAATTTTGCAGAACTTTACTGTTTTTGACGAATATATAGGTCGATCGCATGTGCGAAGGCAATTATCGATACACATCTACAAAGGGAGACAACTGCGTTGGTCTTTTGTACTGCTACATTTATCTAACGTTGTTGAAGTTCCCAACTGATTTTCAATTTCTGTTATTTTGTGAATTTCCTGAGTAAATACTCCGACATTTACTTCAATCAAATTCCGTATTTTGCTTCAACACATAGCCCCTTAAACACCTTTTTACCCGTCTTATTTCTCCCTCAACTGAAGAAAATAGTTCTAAATTTCAGAAAGTAAAACAAAATGCGCATTTGAAAGGCGCAAATTTCTGATTTACTTTCAACCTGTAGTTAAAGCAGGGATCTTATACTCGTAACTGTTTAATTATGTTACAGTCAATCTGTGTAATCAGTCATTTCATGATCGAAATGACTGGAAATTTAATTCATTTCGTAAAATGTCTGTTTCACTAAAGTCATTTCACGAAAACCTAAAATTTTCAGTTATTTCATGAAATGACTGACATTGACTGGCCACTTACACAGACTGACTAGAGAGTAGAGACCTTTAACACGATTCAAGCAATGTGTGAATTTGTGAAATTACTATTATTTAATAATGTTCATTTATATCAAAGGTAACTAAATGTTACTAAATTATGTATGTATATTTTTGCTTGATTTTTAAACTATTTCAGAAACACTGCATCATTTTTGGTTATTGGTGATATTGAGACTTGATTTGTATTATATTTATACATGCATTTTTTCAATAGTGTAGCTTATAATTATTAAAATACTCACTACAATGTCACGAATACACCTTTAAAGCTAAAGTCGATTCAGTCATTGATGTTTTTCAGTCATATCATAAAATGAGTGAAAATTTCATCGGAAATGACTGATTAAACAGATTGACAACCATATCCCCTATCGACGTATGTGTGTTATTTAAACAAGAGGCCCATGCGGGCCTAAATATCGCTCACCTGGAAAACCCAGCACAAGGGTCACATGACCCCTGGGTGGGATCATTTTTTCCCCCCAGAGACATAATTTCAAAAATCTTGCTGATGAACTTGAAAATTAAGTGTGCTGTCAAATATTTTGTACATGGATGGTTTCAGACAGGAATGAATGAATGAAATGAATGAATGAACGACTTTATTTTACGAGGGTAACTCACTTAGTCCGGAGACTAATCTACCGTGAGGCCCTCAAACAAGCATTTCTTACAAATCATATAATTAACAATAATAACACGATCAATATAAACAATCAAAAACAATTAACAAGAAAATAACACTCTCTATATAAACAATAGGCAGGCATTTAGGCGTTCTCTGCAAATAGTGTATCTGTGGAGTACACTTGTCCTAGAAGACTTTTAATTGAACAAAATAAATATTTTTAGCTAATATGACCCAGATATGCAACAGACCCGAACCATTTCAGCAATATTGGCAAAGAACATCTAAAAGTGTCACTATGCTTAATATCAAAGCTCTTGCCATACTAGTTTCAGAGAAGAATATTTCACTACATAACTCTATTTAAAACTGCGACCCCTAGGCCATTGGCAGTTTTAACCCAAGGGGCATAATTTGAACAATCTTGATAGAGGACCTAAAGATGATGCTTTCCTTTGAAGTTATTGATTTTTACATTTAGATAAATCAACGATTTCGTTTTCATTGAAAAAAATCTATTTTTAGCCCCTGTGACCTAGATATGCAACTGACCTGAACCATATTAACAATATTGGTTAAGGGCTTCTAGAAATGTCATCATGCTAAATATCAAAGATCTGGCCATATTAATTTCAGAGATAAAGATGTTTAAAGATTTCACTATATAACTCTATGTAAAATTACGACCCCGGGGCGGGGTCATTTTTTTACCCCAGGGACATAATTTGAACAATCTTGATAGAGAACCTGTAAATGATGTTTTGTGCCAAATATCTAAGCTCAGGGTACTGTGGTTTCAGACAAGAAGATTTTTGAAGTTTTTATTGATAAGATCTAGTTTTAGCTCCTGTGACCTAGATATGCAATGGACCGGAACTATTTGAACAATTTTGAAAGAGCACCATATAAGGATCATTCAGGCCAAGTTTGGTAAAAATCTATCAAGTAGTTTCAGAGGAGATGTCGTTTAAAGAAATTGTTGACGACGAACGAACGGACGAACGAACGACGACGGACGACGGACAGAGGACAATCAAAATAGCTCACCTTGGCACTACGTGAAAAACTCACTTATTCTAGATGCAAGCAGTGTAGACCCTGATCTGGTGGTCACCAAAGGAGTCCTCTGATCATGGTCTGTACTATTTGTTATTATGCAATGTAAACAAGAAAAAAAGACCATGTATGGGTACATTATTGTTTGCAACGAAAGTAAATCAGAAAAATCTTACATGCACTCCTTCCCTATGTACAACGGTCCGCTGCCCCCAAACAAGGCAATGGTGTCCAACAGTTTCACTGCTGCAATATCGTCTGCTTTAAATCAATCATCGTCTGCTGGTTTTTTTCTGTTACGTTTTAGTATATATATAGTTTGACAGACGAAGTATAATGACGAGTGACAAACAGCTTGAATCCAGACCAGACGCCGCGTAACGCGGCGTCTGGTCTGGATTCAAACTGTTTGCAAATGTAAACAAAGTCTTAATGTTCCCTCCCTGTTACAACTCCCTCCGAACAACACACACAATCAGTGTTGCCCACTGGGTGTTGCTGTAGCGAGCGAACACTGTATTCTCATAAGTCTTATTGGTATGTCAAGAGAGGAAGCACAGTGTGCCTTCTTTGGAAATGTGCTATTTCAGTGGTACTGCGGGGTTCCAGATAAGAGGGAGTAAAGTGAACAAATCCAGCATTTTATCACTCACATCAGCACCAAATCCTATAGTGTTTGAATCATTAGAATCGTCTCGATGAGTAGTGACACCATATGGTTTAATGCAGAAATAAAGAGTTTGGTTTTTAAAATACTCCCCTAATCTGGAGCTCAGTGGTAGTATCAAACAATGCTGTCTCTCTAAGGAAGTTTATATTATATTAGTATTCAGTGAAATCGTGATGGAAAGAAACCATAGAAGATGGTTTACTGGAATTACATTTGCCCTGTTTGAAGCAGTAATTAATGTGTCCAACTATCATTATGCAACATACATTTGAGGTCGTAAGTGCACTATGACCATTTTGCTTTCAATAAGTTGTTTACCGCTCCGAAAAACAATCTATGCCTGTCTAACTGTCTGTCTGTCTGTCCCTCTCTCTCCCATGTTTTCTGTATGTCTATTTCTCTTTTTCTATCTGTTTTATGTGTGTCTTTCTATCTGTTTGTATGTCCACTGTCTGTCTGTATCTCTCTATCGCCCTATCCCTCTATCTCTGTCTGTCTCCTCTCTCGCTGTCTGTGTCTCTCTGTGTGTCTCTCTCTGCCTCTCTCCAACTCTGTTTGTCTGTCTCTATCTATCTCTATTTCTCTCTGTACATCCCTCTGTCTCTGTCAATTATTCTATGAAAATAGTTAAACCCAGATCAGATGGCCTGTACTGTTTGTAATATTTGCAAGTTATTGTAAAACAACCGTAAATAGTCAGAACTAACTTAGTTTGAAACAAGAATTTTCCATTTAAAAGTTCAGTGGTGAATGTGTTAAGTAGGTACGCAGTCAGCTAGAAGATAACAAGTCCGAACATTGATAACTCGAACCTGCTTCAGTAGAACATGCATATACCAGTATTTCAAACATGTTTTTCGTTCTGAACAGTCAAATGTACTAGTATTTCTAAGTTAAACGTGGGTTCTCGTTCTGAACAGACGGATGTACCGGTATTTCTAAGCTAAACATGGCTTCTCGCTCTGAACAGTCAACTGTACCAGTATTTCAAAGTCAAATGTGGCTTCTCGTTCTGAACAGTCGATTGTACCGGTATTTCTAAGTTAATCATGGCTTCTCGTTCTGAACAGTCAGCTATACCAGTATTTCAAAGTCAAACATGCTTTTCGTTCTGAACAGTCGAATATACCAGTATTTCTAAGTTAAATGTGGCTTCTCGTTCTGAACAGTCGGATGTACCGGTACATATAAGTCAAACTTGGCTTCTCGTTCTGAACAGTCAGCTATACTAGTATTTCAAAGTCAAATATGCTTCTCGTTTTGAACAGTCGGATGTACCGGTATTTCTAAGTTAAACATGGCTTCTCGTTCTTAACAGTTAGAAATAACAGTATTTCAAAGTCAAATGTGGCTCCTCGTTCTGAACAGTCGGATGTACAGGTATTTCTAAGTTAAACGTGTCTTCTCGTTCTGAACAGGAAGCTATACCAGTATTTCAAAGTTTAACATGGCTTCTCGCTCTGAACAGTCGGATGTACCAGTATTTCAAAGTAAAACGCGGCTTCTCGCTATGAACAGTAGAATGTACCAGTATTTCAAAGTTAAATGTTGCTTCTCGCTCTGAAGAGTCGAATGTACCAGTATTTCAAAGTTAAGGTTCTTGTAAAGTGTTTTTTGGTGCATTTTTGAAAGGTGATTGTTTGGTCATTTATGGAGCAATGTTGCATAATTTCATATCACAATGTTCGTATTGAAATGAACAAGCTTATGAGATAGCTTACAATTTGAAAGGAAAACTGTGTATCTTGATTTTGAACAATATGTTTGGATTTGCACCAAAATGTGAAGCAAATTTTCTGTACTGAAATTCAACAAATCCTTCCTCTATCTTGAAGAATATGCTTTACATGAGGTAGTAGGACCAAAATCCTGACGAAATCCACTCAAATAACAACAGAAGAAGTCATGGAATATTTGACAATTTTCAAGGACAACACTATTTTGTAATGGGGGACTACTTATTTTTTCCAAAGTATGGTGGGCAACACGAGCCTCTGTTAAACATTATTACATGTATAAATATGCAGGCTGTATTATTTTTTCATCCTTTTTTAACTGAATTATACCTTGAGAATACATTGAGAATCGTTGTTGGGCTCTCGCGGGAGGATCTGCTTCTTTATAACCCCATCCTCTTCCTAGAATTCTTCTATAACTGTGTTTTAACGCATGTTGCAAGGTACATACATGATTATAATGACTTCATTGCGTATAACGAATACACAATTGCTATTCAAATCCCAGGTCTCTTTATGCGTCTAAGCTTGCCAACGTGTTCCTTACTTTGCACGTGCGCAGATACAGGTGTTTCACTGTAAACAGCGCTACATTCATTACCGCGAAGGCAAGAGAATCTCGCCACGATCCGCTCGCCTCAATGCGCAAAAAGGATGAGTGACCGTGGAGAACGATATGTTTGAGAGAGAAATAATAGGTAGTGGCAGCGCTATGGTTTGGGTTGGGAAAATTAGAACTCTGGAAATAGACTTGGTTATTATTCAATAAAATGTCAATGCTCAGCGTTACATCAATGTTTTAAATAGCAAAGTGATTCGATTCATGCAAAAGAAAGGAAGGGCCTGGCATTTTCAGCTTGACAATACATGTATAAGGCATCACACGGCGCGTATCACCACACAATTTCTTGCTAAAATACATTAACGTTCTGCCTTGGCCTGTTTTATCCTCGGACATGAGCCCCATAGAACACATATCGGATGTATTTGATAACAAGGTCGGGTCAAATCATCAAATTTATACCATAATGACCTCCAAGTGCATTTTGGTTGGAATGCCAACGTATTTGAAACGTTACGTAAAATCAATGAGGGGACGTATTCTGCAATGTATCCGTAAAATGGAGGGAACAGTGGTTACTAGTGCTTTTTTAAACATCATTTTAAATGCCCATCAAGTAGATGTTTGTTTCCAGATGCTGTGTGGTCAGTCTAATTATTAAGAATATTCCATTTCGACCCCTCTCAACTGAATTATTCATTAAACAGTATGCAATAATTGATTCTAATCCAATGAAGTGCACAAACACATGACTATGACATTGAAGCTTCGATACAAAAATAATTCATCCGGCATATAAATGTATCAACAAAATTTATTATTTTTAATTCGATATAAACTGAAGTGAGATCCGGTTGTTTATAATTCTCTGTGAAAAGTGTTGTAAACTTAATGATGTTTTTTTAATTCGAAAAATATTTTTAAGGTAAAATCTTTCTATATGTATATCCTCCATTTCTTAAAATAATTTTCAACATTGTATCATATCACCACGGCTTCGTCGATGACCAAGCAATTTTTGAAAACCAATCTTTCGGTACATGTAAGGTTGACAATCCAGGAGACGCTTATTGGTAGGCTTACATAATTTTTAAACACTTCTTTTAAGAATATATACCACAATACATGATAATAGTGTTTCCATATTGACCTGACGAGTGCTTTGTACAAAAATACGAAATAGCTTTTCGAAATGTAATCATACATTCTGATTATTAAGGATAATACACTGTTGGATTTGTTATCTTTTTCAGCTATATGTCTACTTACTTTTTAATCCTAATATTACCCCTAAATCCCCATTTCACTAGCATACTCATTGTCCGCAAAGTTCAAAGTATACTGATAATATTGGTTGTCTCTTCCAAAGTGTATGGTTCTGTAATTTTTCACATTAAAACGCAACAGCCACTTTGACTATATGTAAGGCATCTAAGTCGTGCTGGATAATATCAATCTTAATGTCTTTGTTGTATAGTTTGGTACCATAAGCGAATAATTTCACAATACTACGTATAACTTCAGGGGTAGGGGTCATCTATTATAAACATATGAATAATATGGGTCCCAGGACGCTTCCCTGGGGTACTCCACTTAAAATGTCTTCCCACGAAACAGACAAGGGTCCTTTCACAGATACATATTGCCTACGTCCAGTAAAAAATTCACGTTTCCATGACAAAACGGGCTCTCTGATACCAAATACTGATACTTTGCGAGAAAACGTTAATGTACAATGCTCTCAAAAGCTTTGACAAAATCTAAATATACAATATATTTTCCCAAATTCTATCACCCTCAATGTAATGTGACTAATCATTAACTGTAAAACGCAGGATCCCCTAGAACGAAAACCAAATTGAGCATAAGATAAATTAATATATGATTGTTTCTGACTAAATTTTCAAATATCTGTGCCCTTATGATTGTTTTTAAATTCTTACAACTACTGAAGTAAGGCTATCAGGGTGGTAGTTGCATAATTATACTCATGAACTATTACAGTATTTTAATGTGTGTGTATGTGTGAAATGCAGAAACAGAATATACGTGAAAAAAGTAGTAAGGACAAAAAAGAATTGTGTGTCTCTGCCCAACGAAATTATCGGTTGTGTCCCTACTAGGACACCATAGAAAGCCTTGTCCAACTCGTGCAATAGTATATACAGTGGAGAATCTGTTATTCTTTCCCGTTTAAAAGCAAACGTACGCAAACGCAAAGCACTTAAACGTAGAAAATAACAACTTTTGGACAATTCTGATATTTCATGTTTATCGTGGTGGCAAACAGTTTGGAGCCTGATCAGACGCCGGGTTACCCGGCGTCTGATCTGGCTCCAAACTGTTTGCACTGCAAATAATAGTTTTAGCGTAAACGCGTTTATTGGGAAAGAATAACACATTCTCCACTGTACATGAGCATTTACCCCTGTACCTGCCAAAGGCTTGAATAGTTTCACAACAATGTAAGCTTTATATAATAGAGATCGCAATGCAAAGTGAAATATTAATCAACATTACAATAGCCGGAAAGATGTGGAATACTTGAATGGGTGTAAAAAGGTGATTTAAAGGGACAAACTGTTGATTTTCCTGAAACAAAGGTCAGCTGTACAGGGACGAAATTACTTTCCGACAAGTAATCCGCTAAAGAATCGTGACATACGGAGAAATTTATGATCGAAAGTAATGCGCAATGCACTTATTTTATTGTTTATGTATCAAACAACAATAGTGAACTGAAATAAAAGTTGAAAATATGGATATTAAAAGATGAGAAAATGCGGATTAATCGGAAAAGTCGACAAATGACATATTTCGGTGACCTTGATATAATTGAACGGATATATTGTCTAACTGCAGTGATTCGGGTGAGTGACATTCCATCAATCATATTGCTTGTTCTTTTCTCTGTCCGCACGTATATAACAATTGTCAATCGGTTTTGTAGATTTGGAGTAAATGGACTTTAAATGTTAGCAAACTTCTACAAATTTGTAAAATGCAAATGGCTGCCCTTGAATCAAGCATGGGGTATTCTAAGGGCCAATTACAAGGGGTTTTTCTGACTTTTGTAAGACATTCTGTGTAGGAGTACCCAGTATGTAATGGGTTCTTTGTATGTATTCTACCAGATTTCCGAAAATACGTGCCATTAAGTGATTTGATATATTCTGCTGAAGAGGCTATTTTTACTCCAAGTTCGCTACTTTTGGATCTTCTGACATCACAAGTACACTTATATTAATGAAAATTTAGGCATGCTCCTTTTCATTGACTACTTATTTATGCTGTGTGAAAATAATTTTAGCCAATGTGGTATAGTTATTGAGTATTGCAACTTTTCAAATTTGGGTATTTTTTTCTCGTACAGACACGTTACATGAACCTTAAACGTGGCTTCTCGCTCTGAACAGTCGAATATACCAGTATTTCAAAGTTAAGCGTGGCTTCTCGCTCTGAACAGTCACATGTACCAGTATTTCAAAATTAAATGTGGCTTCTCGCTCTGAACAGTCGGATGTACCAGTATTTCAAAGTTAAATGTGGCTTCTCGCTCTGAACAGTCACATGTACCAGTATTTCAAAGTCAAACGTGGCTTCTCGCTATGAACAGTCACATGTACATGTGTACCAGTATTTCAAAGTTAAATGTGGCTTCTCGCTATGAACAGTCGAATGTTCCGGTATTTCTAAGCTAAACATGGCTTCTCGCTATGAACAGTCGCATGTACCAGTATTTCAAAGATAAATGTGGCTTCTCGCTATGAACAGTCACATGTACCAGTATGTCAAAGTTAAATGTGGCTTCTCGCTATGAACAGTCACATGTATATGTGTACCAGTATTTCAAAGTTAAATGTGGCTTCTCGCTATGAACAGTCGAATGTTCCGGTATTTCTAAGCTAAACATGGCTTTTCGATATGAACAGTCGCATGTACCAGTATTTCAAAGATAAATGTGGCTTCTCGCTATGAACAGTCACATGTACCAGTATGTCAAAGTTAAATGTGGCTTCTCGCTATGAACAGTCGCATGTACCGGTATTTCAAAGATAAATGTGGCTTCTCGCTATGAACAGTCGCATGTACCAGTATTTCAAAGTCAAACGTGGCTTCTCGCTATGAACAGTCACATGCACATGTGTACCAGTATTTCAAAGTTAAAAGTGGCTGCTCGCTATGAACAGTCGCATGTACCAGTATTTAAAAGTTAAACGTGGCTTCTCGCTTTAAACAGTCGAATGTACCAGTATTTCAAAGTTAAGCGTGGCTTCTCGCTCTGAACAGTCGAATGTACCAGTATTTCAAAATTAAATGTGGCTTCTCGCTATGAACAGTCGGATGTACCAGTATTTCAAAGTTAAATGTGGCTTCTCGCTATGAACAGTCGAATGTACCAGTATTTCAAAGTTGAACGTGGCTTCTCGTTCTGAACAGTCGAATGTACCAGTATTTCAAAGTTAAATGTGGCTTCTCGCTCTGAACAGTCGAATGTACCAGTATTTCAAAGTTAAACGTGGCTTCTCGCTCTGAACAGTCGAATTCACCAGTATTTCAAAGTTAAATGTGGCTTCTCGCTCTGAACAGTCGGATGTACCAGTATTTCAAAGTCAAACGTGGCATCGCGCTCGAACAGTCGGATGTACCGGTATTTCAAAGATAAATTTGGCTTCTCGCTATGAACAGTCGAATGTACCGGTATTTCAAAGTCAAACATGGCTTCTCGCTATGAACAGTCACATGTACCAGTATTTCAAAGTAAACGTGGCTTCTCGCTCTGAACAGTCGCATGTACAAGTATTTCAAAGTCAAACGTGGCTTCTCGCTATGAACAGTCACATGTACATGTGTACCAGTATTTCAAAGTTAAAAGTGGCTTCTCGCTATGAACAGTCGCATGTACCAGTATTTCAAAGTAAACGCGGCTTCCCACTCTGAACAGTTGGATCACAGAATTATACACTGACGGAATCGAAACCTCGCGCTATATCGTAAATCTCGTGCGGCGGATACGAGACTCGCGATACTTGATAAGAGACTGTCTATCGGTAGTCAATATGATAAATGTGTGTTTTCGAAGCATTGTTCACGGGTTTTTATTCCCGTGAATTGATAGGAATGTCCACATAGTCGTTTAAATCCTATAAAATATCAATAAAACACTCGAGTCGGTAAATTTCACACCAGAAATCGCGGACAACGAGGCCAAAAAGTGAAGATGTTGTCACGTGACACATAATCTCGCAAAATTCAACCGCCGCGAGAGCTCAGGTACTCGCCTATTCAATTTCGCTTAGTTGCTATTCCGTTTTGTATAATTCCGTGGTTGGATGTACCAGTATTTCAAAGTTCAAAGTGGCTTCTCGCTCTAAAGAGTAGAACGTTCGAGTCTTTCATAGTCAAACATGGCTTCTCACTTTCAACAGTCGAACGTACCAGCATTTCATAGTCAAACGCGGCTTATCGCTCTGAACAGCCGGATGTACCAGTATTTAAAAGTTAAAAGTGGCTTCTCGCTCTGACCAGCCGAATGTACCAGTATTTCAAAGTTGAACGTACCAGTATTTCATAGTCAAACGTGGATTTAATTCTGAACAACCGGATGTACCAGTATTTCATTGTCAATCGTGGCTTCTCAATCTGAACAGTCGGACTAACCAGTATTTCATAGTCAAACGTGGCCCCTCACTCTGAAAAGTCAAACGTACCATTATTTCAAAGTTTAACGTGGCTTCTCGCTCTGAACAGCCGAAAGTACCAGTATATTTCGCGCTTCTAACTCTAAACAGTTGAATGTACCAGTATTTCATAGTCAATCGCCCGTTCTTGTTCTGATCAGTCGGATGTACCAGTTTTAAAGTCAACCGCGGCTTCTAACCCTGAACTGTCGGATGTACCAGTATTTCATCGTCAAACGTGGCCTTTCGCACAGAACAGTTGAACGAACCAGTATTTCTAAGTCGAACGTGGCTTCTCATGCACTTTGAACAATCGGATGTACCAGTATTTCAAAGTCAAACGTTTGGCTCATTAGAACAAAAGTTATTGTCCGGAAACAGAAGCGCAACAGACGAACGGACGGACGGACGGACGGACAGACATACTAAAAGCATAAAAACAATGTTTCCCCACTTAGACCTAATCGTTAGTCGATAAATGGAACTAAGCTAAGTCGGACATACCCGTATTTCAAAGTAAAAACGAGGAACAGCATACACTGTCAACCCTAGCGACGAGTACTTTCGTCATTTACAAACAATGTCCAATAGAAGAGTACACTTTTCCTATTTGCAATTCCTATTAATGTGTCAATACTTAGTAGTACCTGTGCTTCAATCACTGTACAGCAGGGAAGAGATTTAATTTTATTCCCAATAAATTCGATTTGTTCAAGGCTAACTCATGAAGGTCTTGATCGTCACAGTTTGCAATACAATAAGGCAGATTTTCTTATGGCACGGCTAAATCATTTTTATGCAAGGGACACTGTTCGGAAAGAAATGATTCTTTGTCAATGTTGCAATTTATTAGAAATAGAAGATGAAATATCATTTTAACCTGTTACCCCATAGCCTTTTGGTCTAAACATATTTTATTTCAAATATCTACATGCATTTTACAAACATTCAATAAAGTTTAGGATTGAAACGAAATTAAAAAAAAAAGCTTATTGTGTTCTTTTCCTTATTCTAGTATTTGTATATGTTTTGGGGTATAACACAGGCGACAATTATTAAGCCGATGATATACTGGCTGTGAGGGGTTATCGGGTTATGAACAGACAGATGAACACCCACTGGCGACAGTTGGTCTACGACCTGAAGCTGAACTTGACTGAGAGTAAGCTTTAAGTCCTAGGAAAACAATGTGACCTGACCCCGACACTCTGTGTTTGTTATATGATGAGTCATAGTGTGTCGTTCTGTCTATCTATCTGAAACTTTCTGTCCCTCTCTCGTTCTCGTTCTATTTGTATATGAATATATCTGTTTTATTCGCTCTCTATATCTAGATATGTTCTTTATCTCTCTCTATTCTCCATATTCCTTTGTATGGTTGCCTCTGTGTCTGTCTGTCTCTGTGTCTGCCTGTCTGTCTCTGTGTCTGTTTGTTTGTATGTCTGTCTCTGTGTCTGTCTCTGTGTCTGTCTGTCTCTGTGTCTGTCTGTCTGTCTGTCTCTGTGTCTGTCTGTCTCTGTGCCTGTCTGTCTGTCTCTGTGTCTGTCTGTCTGTCTGTCTCTGTGTCTGGGTCTGTCTGTCTATGTGTCTGTCTGTCTCTACCTCTGTGTATGTCTGTCTGTCTCTGTGTCTGTATGTCTGTCTCTGTGTCCGTCTGTCTCTGTGTCAGTCTCTGTATGTCTGTCTCTGTCTGTCTATCTGTCTGTCTGTCTGTATGTTTGTGTGTCTCAGCATAATTTCTGCTACTGTTCATACTGAGATGTTCACTGTCATTATAATGTTAAACATTGTATAGTGCAGACATTATCTAGATACAGTGGAGAAGACGTTTTTAAAACGCACTGCAATAAAATGTTGAAAATGACAAAATGATGACAATTACGATTATTTGTTTCAATCTGAATGGCACACGGTTTGGAGCCAGTCAGATGCCGGGCTCCAAACTGCTGTAGTTGATAGGTATATCGCCATGGCAAACAGTGCATATCTTGATTCGACGCCGCAATTGATATATCTTACCCTACACTGTTTGCAAACTTTTCGTTGTATAGGACACCTGGCAATATTTTGATTACACAAAAACTGTCGGTATTAAACTGATGTAACTTGTGGAGAATATATTGCAAATATTTATATCCAGACTGGTGCCTCTTGTCGGCCAACGACCGGTGATCAGTGGAATAGGGTCATTATCTAATACCCCTTACAACCGTGGAGCTGCCGCTCGTCACCTTATTACAGGTTTGTCAACAGTGTAAACTTAGATCATAAATAGAGAATTCGGCTAATGCAACAGCAACAGCATGGTCTTAATATGTTTCTAATGAAGTATACCGAAGCATACAGGATACGTCTACATCTAGCAGATGACTAGTATACTTACTTGTACTCTTATGTCTAGCGATGTTGGCCAGATAAATGACAGAGTAAATAGTAGAGCAGTACAGGTAGAGCGGAAGGTAACTCGGTTAGTAACCGTATGGCACGCGAACAGTCCGAATGAAATGCCAAAAGTTCAACTGTTCCATGTCCGAGACTGGACACACCGGACAAACAAGCAAATACTACATCTAGTCTGGAGTATCTGTCCCTACAATACAGCGTTCCCTCCCTACAACGGCCCTCCCAACAACGACTCCCTCCCTACAACAACGATTGTCGCAGTTCCCTAAACAGGACAATTGTGTCTAGGGCTTTTATTACTGCATTATCTTCTGCTTCCAATTGCCGTCTGCCGTTTCTCTCAAAGTGACATAATGGACATTTTGACAGAAAATAAATTAATGACGACTGGCAAACAGCTTGAATCCAGTTCAGACGCCGCGTTACGCGGCGTCTGATCTGGATTTAAGCTGTATGCAAATGTAAGTCAATTTACCTCCCTATAACGACTCCCTCCGAACAACGGGTATCGTTGTAGATTGGGAGCGCTGTACATTACTCAATACTTTCTAAGTGCGACAGGAAACCAGACTACACTACATCCAGCTTGCATGATACAGTGGAGAATCTGTTATTCTTTCCCGTTTAAACGCAAACGTACGCAAACGCAAAGCACTAAAACGTAGAAAAGAACAACTTTTGGACAATTCTGATATTTCATATTTATATTGATGGCAAACAGTTTGGAGCCTGATCAGACGCCGGGTTACCCGTCGTCTGATCTGGCTCCAAACTGTTTGCACTGCAAATAATAGTTTTAGCGTAAACGCGTTTATTGGGAAAGAATAACAGATTCTCCACTGTATGTAAGACAAAAAATATTGTCTATGTACTAGCAGATGATACAGTAAAACCTCTCTAGTACGACTACTTAATTTTGTTAATTATTGGGTGTTTAAGGTAAGTGAATGTTAAAAACAAGGTGACCATGAAACAGAAAGCTCTTTTAGGAGCTTTCTGTTTGAACTGTTTCCTTGCTTTAAGCTGTCACTTGTATCTTATACAACCAATTAGCCGTCATCTTTGTGGTCGTAATAGAGAGGTTTTTCTGTACTAGCCGATTGTAGATTAAAGAAGGCTGAAAGTAAAGCAGAATGCACCTTACTCTGAACCCTAACGACGAGTATACTCGTCATTATCACTAAGTGCAACTGTAAAGAGTACACATGTGCAAACAATGGAGACCCAGATCAGAAGGTTCCTGATCAGGATCAGCACTGTTTTTCATTTGACAACATAGTGTAATAAACACCCCTAAATACATGTACATGTAGTTAGAAATGGACTTTACTGAATTCAGTGGAGATATGAATTTATTTTCCAATAAAAGTTTCAGGGGTGAATGAGTTAAGGCGCATTCTGTTTGCTTTCAATCTGCTTCAAGTATAGTTAACCGTCTTCAAAACGAAGAAACAGACTGGGGATAAAAGGATAAAAATAACAAAATAAATGAGGTTGCAGACAGGGGTTAGGGGTTTGTAGGGAGTGGGAAGGGGCGTGGGTTTTTATTTTAGTGGGTATAAATAAATCCTCACTATATTACGACCACTAAAGAGAATGCTTCTAGATCATATAAGATTCCAGTGACTTAACCCTTTGAACCCTAGTCCCGCCTATTGGCGTCCTTTTCAAACAGTGTATATGAGAAAAGAACACTTGTCCTATGCAAACAGTGAAGACCCAGATCAGAGGGCTCCTAAAGGAGCCCTCTGATCAGGGTCTTCTTTGTTTGTCATAATCCAAACATTGACAAAAACAACCCTTTAAAGTCAGAAATGGACTAGACTTAAATGGAAACTGGAATTGTCCATTTAAAGTTTCAGGGAGGAAAGAGTTAAAGCAAGGTAACAGTAACATTGAAAGCTCTTGAAATAGCTTTCTGTTTTACTGTCACTTTGTTTTAAGCAGCCACCTTGCCAGAAGCAGTCACATGGGAGCTTAAAGCAAACTGAAAGTAAAGCAGAAAGGTAATTTCGAACTGTTTGCTTTATCATATCTTGCTTTATGTAATTGCATGCACTTATCACAGAAAAAAGCCTAAACCGTATACTCATATTTAGACGCCCACCTCTAATAAATCTGCATAAAAACACTGAATTTCATTAAAACTGTTGAACTTTAACTTAGGCTTTAAGTAAAATGCTGCGTTTCATCTGGATCAAACTTCTTGCAAAGTTAATACTGTTTCGTTGATAATTTTAACTTTGCATCGTACCCCTACCCCCAGGGTTATTGTACGCGGTATTTAAATTGTTGCTGTAGCCGGGTAGATGTCGAGAGAGGACAGGCACGTGTATTGAGCCTTATCGTGCTACGCGCGACTTGGCTAACATTTGCAAACAGTTTGGACCCAGATCAGACGCCGCGTAACGCGGCGTCTGATCTGGATCCAAACTGTTTGTCACTCATATTCAAATGTTCTTCAGTTAAAAAAGGTATAAACAATTAAATTTCGCAGACGATACATTTGAAGCAGACGAGAATTCAGCATGATAAAGGTTACGCCAAGTGGCATGCGTGCATTACGTAATAAAACAACAAAATATGGTATGTACCGTGCTACCTCCTTCAACGGCACTCTAGACAACGACTCCCTCCTTACAACGACCCTTGCCGATATTCCCCCAAACACGACAATTCTTTTATGTCCAACCTTTTCACGGCTGTAATGTCGTCTGCTTAAAATTGTCGGCTGCTGCTTTTCTCAAAAGTACATGATGGACATTTTGACAGAAAAAAAACTTAATGGCGAGTGACAAACATGCAGCTTGAATCCAGACCAGACGCCGCGTTACGAACTTCTGATCTGGATTCAAGCTGCTCGCTAATGTAAGCCAATTTCCCTCCGTGTAACGGCTCCCTCCGAACAACGCACATATTGTTTGTCCCCCCAGTGCATGGATGTCGTTGTAGAGAGGGAACGCTGAACTACTATTGGCCATGAAGATTCCCGATCATTTCGCTGCACTAATACCAGGGCTGCCATTTCACCGGATTTTTCCTAAATCTCCGGATTTTCCCCAGTTCATGGTAGCTTAAAGCAGGCTGAAAGTAAAGCAGAATGCGCCCAAAGGCGCATTCTGTTTTACTTACAGCCAGCTTTAAGAAGTCGCGTGTCAATAAAAACAAGAAAACGGATATGGGGTAAAGGTACGATTCGTAAAATCGCACTTGAAAAATGCAACTTTGGAAATCTTAGGATGTTTCATGTCAACTTAATTATGGCAACCCTGTAATACGCATTATGCGTCGTCTGATCAGAGTCTATACAGTTTGCCAATATCCTTTTTATGGGACACAGGGCACAAATGGGTTAAAAACGAAACCAAAAACATCACAAAATAACAAGGAATATCTATACCGTTTTTGACTTTTCAAGGGTGTTTTAACAAAAATTATTGACCACCGGCAAACAGTGAATGCCCTGAAGACAGTGTTCCTATACCCCCACCCTCCCCATGACTAGGGTCTACACTGTTTTCATAGATGTCTACTATTCAAGCGGTATATCGTTTGCAAAGGACACGTGTATGCGCCATTAGGGCTCAATGGGTTAAAGCAGACGATATTGTGGCAGTACAAGGGTTAAAGCAGACGATAAGCTTAAAGTTAAGGGTACAGCTGCCAGTCGAGCAAAATACATGTACTAAGTAGGCATTAGGAGTAGACCCGGGTCAGTAACCGCGTTAGTAATGACCTTCACCGACGGCTCTCGTACCGGACAATATACCCCGCATACTTTATTATACAGGGCTGCCATTTCAACGGATTTTTCCTTAACCTTAGGATTTTTTTCTAGTACATGGTAGCTTAACGCAGGCTGAAAGTAAAGCAGAATGTGCCTTAAGGCGCATTCTACTTTACGCCCAGCCTGCTTTAAACTAGAAACATGCGATGGGGAAAGGTATGATTCGTAAAATCGCCCTTGAAAAATTTGGAAATCTTAGTATTTTTTATGTCAACTTATGGCAGCCCTGTTTATATGAGTGGCAAACAGTTTGGAGCCTAATCAGAGGCCGGGTTACCCAGCGTCTGATCAGGATTCAAACTATTTGACACTCGTATCAACATTTCTTCAGTCAAAACTGTCCTAAAGCTGACTTTAATATTATCGCAGACAACACTATCAATGCAGACGATATTTTGGCGGTAATAGATTTAAAGCAGACGAGAAAACTTGACAGAGAAAGAGTTAAAGCTGCTCTATATTATCACTTAACCCTTTACCTGATAGCATTGTTTCTAGTATTGGAGATATGTGACTACTTAAAGCAGGTTGAAAGTAAAGCAGAATGCGCCCTAAGGCGCATTCTACTTTACTTTCAGCCTGCTTTAAGCTATTAACTGCTAGAATCAGGAAAGTATTAAATATGACACATATTCATTACGGTATAATTTGGAACTATTTTCTTCAGCGGATGAATAAAATGAATGTGCTAAAAGTCGCTTCTATAAGGGAAAGGGTTAATATGGAAAACTTGTCGATCGAGAGAGTAATGCAGTATCTATTTAAATATCACTTTTATGGGTCAACTTTAAACCGTTTTAAGTATATGTACTATATACGTACTTATCTATATACGCTTCAGTACGCTTTTAATTAATCCATACACTGCAGTTCCATTTAATGGGGGAAAATGTAACGTTAGAAATAGTTCATATACCTTAGCAGATGGTATCTTAAAGCAGGCTGAAAGTAAAGCAGAATGCGCCCTAAGGCGCATTCTGTTTTACTGTCAATCTGCTTTTTTAAAACTAAAAACTGACCTTGCAGGCAAGTTGGCTACAATATGTGATCTAAAATTGTATTGTGTGGTAAATACTTTTTTTCACGAATACACATAATAGCACAGTAATAAATATTATTATATTTGAATATTTTTAGGACAATCTTCATGCACAGTCTTCTTCATAATTATGCGCAAATTGTGTGCGCATAGATAGCCAGTGTACACAGTTTGGATCGAGATAACGCGTCGAGTTACTTGGCGTCTTATTTGGATCTAAATTGTTCGATACTCTGTTGATATTTTCTGGAAAAAAATGCAGAAAATTAAACTCTGAAAATTGTTGCAGACGACAGTGTTTGACAGACGATAATTACATGGCAGGAAATAAAATATGGCGCCAATTACAGAAGAAAAAGGTCGTTGGCCAGAATACTATATTCAATTTGAATCGGATTGTATTTAAGATATTAATAGCAGACAGTCAACCTCTATATAACTCTTAGCATGCTGGGTAATTTTTCCGTCCGTAACAATTGTCGATTAGTACTGTTCTAAAATAGAATTTTCATGATCTATTTTCAAAACAGGGTCAGAGTGTCAAATAGTTTGGATCCTGATGAGACGCCGCGTCACGCGGTGTCTCATCAGGATCCAAACTGTTTGCAAAGGTAATCACTGTGGCACATGTATCCGCCGCTAGCACGCAAATAATTAAAAACTGCCATCTGCCTTTATTTCTCAATGTTAAACTTTAGACAATTTAACAGACGAAACATCTCTACGAGTGTCTAACAAATTGGACCCTGATCAGACGCCGGGTAACTCGGCGTCTGATCAGAATCCAAACTATTTGCAAAAACAAATACACTAGTGAATTCAGGGTATAAAAATATTATTATTATTTTCTGTAGGCGTTCAGTCTTCTTTTAGCGAAGGTCGCAGACCTTTCATCATAGAACATTGACCGTTGAACATGTACAGTAAAACTTGGGTTGTGTGACCAACTAAAACAGATGCAGTTGTAGCATTGACTTAATACAAGACAGAAGTATTAAGTGCTCTTAATAGAAAGCTCTTAGCCCTTACAGGCACTTTCTGTTGTACATTTGCCATGTATTAGAGACAATAACCTTTCTTTAAAGACATGTATATGTCTTTTTTAAAGAGTGGGCGCTTAACACGTGTTTGAGTGTACCTTTCACTCTCAATGGCGCCTAAAAAGGCGCGTTTGCAAACAGTTTGGGTCCAGATCAGACGCCGCGTCACGCGACGTCTGATCATGATCCAAACTGTTTGACACTCTTATCTATATTTATTTAGTCATACAACTTTAAATCTAACTTTGAAACGTGTCTTGCAGACAACAAAATTGAACCAGACGACAATGAAATGGTGAAGGGGTAAAAGTCTCACGAACATTTTTGGCAGTGGTTCCAGGGTTAAATCAGCTGAATGTCTTTGTCGTTTAGGTTTTGATAAAAGGCACTACTGAGTGCAGAACTATCAGAACATTGAGAAACAGGTGTCTGTTTGAAATAGAAAAATGGACTGCAGAAAGTTTCCATAAGAGTTTTTTCCTCATTACTTTTGTTCTGCAGTGACCCATTTGTGTCTAGTGGATTATACTCTGATTATTCCAGGCTTATATATTGAGATAGTCCATTTTTCAATTTAACGAAATAAACGCATACTCAGTGCATTATTAGATCAAAAGTACTTAATACTAAATAGACATTATTATACTGCAAAGTAAATTCCTTACTCTGAGTGGGTACCGAGCCGTAGACGTGATCCCAAGTACCCTGTGAGCTGACAGAACTTATTACTATAAAATCTACTGACATTGATAATAGACTGAATTATTTGTTTGTGAATACATGTATGTATGTTTTGTCTATGTACATTATTTGTTCCTCGTGTTTTGTCTATGTACATAATCTGTTCCTCATGTTTTCATGTAAATCATGAACTGAGAGAAATAAAGGAAATTTTAAATTTGAAGGAAATTTAAAATTTGAAATTGACAGGGTACGTAGAAATGCAGATATTTTCATTGGCTGATAAGTCCCTGGATCTTGCTTTGTAGAAAAAAATAAGATGGCCGACTGCTCGACAGGATTGAGTGTACTCATTCGTGCATGCTCCGTTTTAAGTTCATTTCGACTAAGAACCAATCGGGGGTTGGATCTTTCAACAGTCGCATTTTTTCTGGGAAAGTTTGACGTCTACGAGCGTGCTTTCTTCGTCAGAAACATTACGCCCGATGGAAAGGAACACTGTAGCCATCCATCATGCAGTCATGAAGCATCGATGTTTCTCAACATCAGTTACTATTGAATGCAGAATAAAAGTAATGCAGAAAACTCCATTAATAACGTTCTGCAATACCTCCATCCTGCATTAAGCTGTACATAGCCTTTTATGTAAGACTCAAATGTTTAACCAGTTCATGTTAGCGGCGGATACATGTGCCACAGTGATTGCCCAAATTTGCAAACAGTTTGGATCCTGATGAGAGTCTCATCAGGATCCAAACTGTTTGACGCTCTGATCCTGTTTTGAAACGAAAACTAGATTATACATTTTTAGAACAGTTGCAGACGACATTTTTTGCAGATGAAAATTTACCCAGCATGCAAAGAGTTAATAAAGTGTTTACTGTAGTTCCGTTACTGACCGAAATATCACATCATGATGTCAGTCACTGCTGCTGTGGTAAATAATGCAACAAGGCACGTGCACAGCATTGAAGGCTGTTACAGTGGAGAAGACATTATACTTTCCCGTTTAAACGCAAACGAAACGCAAACGCATTGCTATAGAAATTTGTAGAAATTGACAACCTTTCGAAAACTCTGAATGTTCATTTTATTCTGAATGGCAAAGAGTTTGGAGCCTGATCAGACGCCGGGTTATCTGGCGTCTGATCAGGCTCCGAACTCTTTGTATTGGATATATTAGTTTTAATAACGTAAACGCGTTTATTGGGAAAGAAATAACGTCTGCTCCACTGTATGTTACAAATGCAGAAAACAACAGTCAGACTCTGTTTTAGCGAAAGCTCAATGAAGATTCACGAATAACACATCAGACAGGTGTACGCTATGTACACGTAATACCGGTCATTTTAAAGGGATTTCTCTAATTATTTTGACCCGCATTAAACAGTCACCTGTTTGAAAGACAATTCCTTGACTGCTCCTGCATGCATGTGTGAGTTTTTTAATTGCTCGCATAACGCAGGTTTCACGGTACATGGGAGAGAGAGACTATAGGATGACAAATACAGATTCTGCTGTATGCTTTACCCATTTGCGCCCATTGGATTCTTCCATGCTTATATATTGGATTAGTCCATTTTTTATCTAAGGTATGGCTGGTCTAAATTCTAATTTCTGTTTAGTTTTATATTGAAATTCCTATCAGCAAACAGTGTAGATTCTGATCAGAGTCTAGTCAGTCTACACTGTTTGCCTAGAACTTTTAAGGAACGCTGGGCACAAATCATGGGTTAAAATATATGGGTTTACACTATTGATATGTATGTTTTCTATTTGTATAAATGTTTATGCTGTCCACGGTAGTGAACCAAATACAGATATATTTCAATAAAAGTTTCAAAGTTTCACTTACTATAAGCTGCCAACTGTTTTGATGAAAGTTTAGTGTCAATATCCTCACACTGGATCAGAATCCAACCTGAATGAGGCCGTCCAGTCGTATTGTAGCGAATTTCATCATGCAGTGGAGAAAACGTTATTCTTTCCCAGTAAACGCGTTTACGCTAAAACTATTATTTCCAATGCAAACAGTTTGGAGTCAGATCAGACGCCGGGTAACCCGGCGTCTGATCAGGCTCCAAACTGTTTGCCACTCGGAGTAACATGAATAGTCAGATTTGTCGAATAGTTGTCTTTTTCTACATTTGATTGCGATGCGTTTGCGTTTCGTTTGCGTTTAAACGGGAAAGAATAACGTTTTTCCACTGTATTGTAGCGAATTTCATAATATCAGCAGACATATATTTATAACACGACAAATCTCTACCTAAAATAAACACTACAACGATACCTCTCTTAATCGATAAAATAAGTCGGTTTCATGACAAGTGACACTGTCACAGCTTAATAAAGGACTAAAGAAATGCAGAAAGCTCCGTTAGGAGCTTTCTGCATTATTTTAGATCTTCATTTAGCAATGACCGTTTTTAAGACCCCGAATCTCAAATACCAGGCGTGATTGCTACATACAGATGCTGCACTATATATAACCTCGTTATTATAACAGCTGTCTTGCATTTGTAGTCAGTTTGCATCCAGATCGCAAACTGAGAATTCCGGAGACAAACTGCAGTTTTCATTGCTGCTCAAAACAAAGGGGGATAGTAGTAGTTTACGAATTTGTCTCTGCCTAATGGGTGCAATTGCGGTGCCAGTAGAGGGAGCTATGTGCAGCAGACGATATTTTCTGTCGTGTAAATGCAATCAAGAGACTAGAATTCGGTTAAGAGGTAGACTGACTTATATAAGTTACAGTCATGCCTTTGTTAACCCATTACCCCATAATCTATTTCTAGTTTTGAAGAAAGTGGTATCCACTTAAAGCAGTTTGAAAGTAAAGCAGAATGCGCCTTAAGGCGCATTCTGCTTTACTTTCAGCCGGCTTTAAGTTACCATCTTCTAGGAAATAGAATATATTTCTTATGATACATATTCATGACTGTTTAAATTAGAACTAGTTTCTTCGATGGAAGAATAATTTAGAACGTAAAAAGGCGTTTTATGGGGTAATGTGTTAAGCGACAACTCTCTAACAGTTTCCCAGCCAATTTGTATCGTCTACTTTAACCCATTACCCCATAGCCTGTTTCTATAGTTTTGAAGACAAGTAACCACTTAAAGCAGGTTGAAATAAAGCATAATGCGCATGAGGGCGCATTCTACTTTATTTTCAGCTTGCTTTAAGCTATAATCTGCTAGAATATAGCAAATAATTCTTATGACATATATTCATGACTGTGTAAATTTGAACTATATTCTACAATGAAGGAATAAGTTAGAGGCGTAAAAAGGCGTATTTAAGGGATAATGGGTCCCATTACCGCATAAATACGCATTTTACGCCTTTAATTTATTCCTCTACTGAAGAAAATAGTTCCAATGTATAGTCATGAATGTGCACCATAAGAAAGATTTTCTTTATGAGTCAATATTTTTTATGTAACAAAATCATGTCTTTGTAAATTTTTGAAAGATCATACTCGGGAAAAGGGATAATTGTCATCTTAAACTAATACTTACGTGTTTATATTCACATTTTATCAAAAAAAGAGCAAGAGATATGCAGAATCTTTTAATTATTTGACATTGAAACAGCTGAAAAGTCAGTTTTGCAGTGTCCCTAAAGTAGTTATTTTGATTTAATCAATAGACTTTCTATGAAATATCTGAAATATTTCAGTAGTGTGCCAATATAGGTAACTTTAACTATATCTGACTTCATGTAAACCATAAAATTGTGGGAATTCCTCAGTTTAAATACTTTTTTTCATTGTTAATTACTGTACCTGGAATCCTGTCCATGGTGTAACAATTGCCAATTATAGTTAAGTACAGAGTTGCTTTCCTTAGGTATTTATAGCAAAACATCTCCATTTTGAAGAGTGAACATTGAGGCAACAATGGCAGAAAGAAGTTTTAAGATCGTGATTTGAAATAAGGAATCACTGACCATTTTAGTGCTGAGGCTGGTACCATACATTTTGAACACTTCCTTGATGTAACAATGTATTATTCTGCCTTTGACTGCAATAATCATTGTCTCTTTTTGCACAAAATGTATGCATTTGAGATATGATAAATTGTGTCATAAGGTTCCAGTATTTAGTGTAAATTAGTATGGTTAGACTGTCATTTAGGTGAAATACATCCTTGATGTAACGATCCTTGATGTAACAGTGAAATTGTTACATAAAGGACCAGAAACCGTTATTTCAGGGAAACCAGAGACCAACAATCAATAAAAGAAAAAATGTTTCAAATAAACAGGTATCTTACATTGAAAAGAATACTTTTTATAAAGGGTAGCATGTGATGAAAGAAAACATAAGCTTACTAGTATTGCTTACTAGTATTAGTCACCGGACAAATCCTGTTAAATGTGTATTACATCAAGGTGCTGTTTCGTTACATGAAGGAAAACAGCTGTAAGATATTAATAAAATAGGGAGACTTTATACAGAATTTTAAAATTCACTTTTTGAAGTTGGTAGACATTATTTCAACAGTTATTATTATGGAAATCATTACGTAGTCTTCCTAAAACTTTGCTATTTTCCTTACCTGTTACATCAAGGAAAATATATTGTTACATAAAGGAAAGTTACAATGTTACATAAAGGAAAACAAATTGCAAAACAGTTCAATATTTTCATTTTTATGTTGGATTAGTAATTACCTTAACTTTCCATTTATTTTTTACAAGAAACTAAACATATTGCATAAATTTTGTATTGTAAGCCTTTAATTCACAGCCTAATTTGTGTTACATCAAAGAATTAATATATCTATATATTTTCTGTAACACATTTATACTATTTGTTGCTTCTTATAAGCTACAGTTACCCAAAGTCTTTAAAAATAAGTGCAAACTAGATAGGAAATCCTGATTCATGTATTCTGCTCATTGTTGGATATATCATGCATCCGTTTTCATTTAGAAATTGGCAAATCAAGTACACACTGATATTGTAATCCTTGCTGTTACAATATAAATTCAGTGATGTAACAGGAGTGTAAAATTATAGTTGCATAGGTATTTTAGTTCCCGAAATGAATGTCATAGTAAAGCAATTATACTTGAAGAGACTACATGTATACTAAGTTGGCATTCAAACTCTTCTTTAAGCTTTATGAATCAGAAGAGTCATTTATTTCCTTAATGTAACATAGTTGCTTCTTTACTGTAACAGCCTGTCGCTAATAATATGGAATAACTTTCAAATAACCCTAGTTTTGATACTAAGTATAAGCAATGGCTAATCAGTGTTAACAGTTCTAAAATGTTTAATTGTTTTATTTACAGTTTGTTAATGTTTATCAAACTTTTGACGTTTGATATATCTTTGTATTTTCCTTAATGTAACATTGCTGTAGCTTCAGATTCCTTGATGTAACCATCTTCTTTTTAACAAATAAAAGTCACAGGCAATGGCAGTTTGGTGTAACTTTTGCTCTAAATGATTGTATTTATTATACTACAGCATGGAATATCAGAGGAATCATGTTCAAGTTCTGAATGTTTTGTCAGTGTGAAAACAAAATGTCAATAATGACAGTTATTTTAGGCTCAAACCGTAAATGATTGGAAAATAAAATCAGCTGATATAATTTGCAAAATTTACTATTAAGGAAATCTATTAGATGCTATTTATTGTGATGAAACACCTAAATTTAATGACATTGTACTTGTTTAAAGGATTGTTACATCAAGGAAATAGTTTTGCAATGGTGTTAAATATACGCCACACCTCGACAACCTGGGTACATTTAAGCCCCTTCTCTAACATATTTCCACATTATAGACATGCATGGTGATATAGTGTAAGCCATTAACCTCAGAGAGAATATCAAAATAATCTCATCCTTGACATCAGAATTGTTACAGAAAAAAATATTGACTCTTATACTATATACAGTGGAGAATCTGTTATTCTTTCCCGTTTAAACGCAAACGTACGCAAACGCAAAGCGCTAAAACGTAGAAAAGAACAACTTTTGGACAATTCTGATATTTCATGTTTATCTTGGTGGCAAACAGTTTGGAGCCTGATCAGACGCCGGGTTACCCGGCGTCTGATCTGGCTCCAAACTGTTTGTAAAAGAACAAATAGTTTTAGCGTAAACGCGTTTATCGGGAAAGAATAACAGATTCTCCACTGTATAAGTTGAAAGTTAAAAGAAGACTGAAAGTAAGGCAGAATGCATGCACTAAGCTGAGAAATGTTTTAAGCTCGGCATGCTAGCTCCTTAAAAGGTGAAACAGTGGAGAAAACGTTATTCTTTCCCAATAAACGCGTTTACGCTAAAACTATTATTTTCATTGCAAACAGTTTGAAGCCGGCGTCTGACCAGGCTTCAAACTATTGCCAATCAGATTAATATAAATAGTCAGAATTGTCAAAAAGTTTATTGCAAGGCGTCTGCGTTTAACCCATTACCCCATAGCCTGTTTCTAGTTTTTAAAACAGGTTTCTATTTAAAGCAGGTTGAAAGTAAAGCAGAATGCGCCTTAGGGCGCATTCTGCTTTACTTTCAACCTGCTTTAAGCAAAAATCTGCTAGAATATAGAAAATATTTATTAAGGTACATATTCATAATTGTGTAAATTTGAACTATTTTCCTCAATGGATGAATAAATTAGAGGCGTAAAAAGGCGTATTTATGGGGTAATGGGTTAAAATAACGCCTTCTCCACTATAACCCATCTCCTTTTTGATGGTCACGTAACCTTGTTCACTTTGTGTAATAGTTGTTGTCTGCAATATTCGTGGTCTGCAATAATTCTTCAACTTGATTAAATCTGCATTTTCCTGAAAAAGTCCTCAGATTTATTCGGGTTCTCATCTGGAGCCAAACTGTTTGCAACAGTCATCACACATTCAGCTTGTTGAAGGCTAACACAGGCAGAAGTTTAGGCCGCGTAACGCGACGTCTGATCAGGATCCAAACTGTTTGAAACTTGTTTTGAAAATTCTTCAGTCAAATTGCCTTATTTTTTAACTTTGAAACGACATTGCAGACAACACAGTTGAAGCAGACGACAATGAAACGGTGAAGGGGTAACAATCTCCCGAATAATTTGATCATGAAAATGTTAATTCAGTCGAACCCCCGATATCTCGAATTCGTTTTTAAGTCGGACTTACCCGTATTACTTCAGTTGAAATTCATTATGTCAAACTCTCCTTAAGTCGAACTTACCCACATTTCTACAGTTGAATTTCATTATGTCAAACTCTCCTTAAGTCGAACATAATTATCTGTTTATCAAAGTTAAAACGTGGCTTAGAACTTTGAAATACAGGTTTGTTCGATATAGGCGAGTTAGAAATGTCGAAGTTTTTGCATGCAGTCAATTTTTGTTCTCCGGATGCTATAAAGGAAACACAATATTCAAGGACATACTTACTGGTGCATGTGTACGCGCATGCATAGCAATACTTGATAAAACGAAACGATAATAATATACTATATTTAGCATCTAAGAATAATTAATTATAGAATTGCATAAACGTTATTAAAGTTTCACCTGCTTCAACATTACAGACTGCTGAAACATCGACCCTTTGCATGCTGGGTATTTTATTTCGTCTGCAACAATTGTCGTCTGCTACTGTTCTATAATTAGATTTTTTAAAATTGTCTTTCAAAACAGGGTCAGTGTGTCAAACAGTTTGCGGCGTCTCATCAGGATCCAAACTGTTTGCAAAGGTTATCACCGTGGCACGTGTATCCGCCGCTAGCATGCAAAGAGGTAACCAATGATGCTTGAGAATAAACGTCTGCTTAAACAGTTATGTCTGCTCGACCTGTGTCGTACGTTTAAGATTTTAATTTAATGTAAATATCTGTCGTCTGCTTCAATGTTCAAATTACTTGGGCATTGATGTCGTAACATTGCACCCTGTTTCACATTGTCATACAAATGTATTTAAAACGTTGCACAATTACCCAATACATGTAGTGTCGTCTGCTTCAATTTTACAGACTGATTTAACATTGTTGTCTGCTTCAACATAACAGACTGATTCAATATTCTTGTCTGCTTCAACATAACAGACTGATTCACGGGTGTTGTCTGCCTCAACTTTACAGACTACTTCAGCATTGTCGTCTGCTTCAACAATTCAACATTGTCGTCTGCTTAAAACAACACTGATTCAACATTACAGACAGATTCAGCATCGCCGTCTGCTTCAACAAAACAGACTGTCTCAACAGTGTCGTCTGCTTCAACAAAAAACAGACAAGCTCAACATTGTAGTCTGCTTCAACATGACAGACTGTCTCGATAGTGTCGTCTGCTTCAACATATAAGATTGATTCAACATTTTCGTCTGCCTCAACATAACAGACTGATTCAACATTGTGATGTGCTTCAACATCACAGACTGATTCAACATTGTCGTCTGCTTCAACATAACAGACTGGTGCAACATTATCGTCTGCTTCAACATAACATACCGACTTAGCATGATGGTTGTCTGCTTCAATATCACGGCTTCAACATTGTCGTCTGCTTCAACATAACATATTGATTTAACAGTAGTGTCTGCTTCAACATAACAGACTGATTCACGATTGTAGTTTACTTCAACATAACAGACTGATTCAATAGTGCCGTCTGGTTCAATATAACAGACTGATTCAACATTGTCGTCTGGTTCAACAAAGGCAGACTGATTCAACAGTGTCGTCTGATTCATCATAACAGACTGTCTAAACATTGTCGTCTGTTTCAACAAAACAGACTGATTTAACATTATCGTCTGCTTTAACATAATATATTCAACATTGCCGTCTAAATCAATATTACAGACTGATCCAGCATTGCCGTCTACTTCAATATGACAGACTGATTCAACATTGCCGTCTTCTTCAAGATAACAGACTGTCTCAACATTGTCGTTTGCATTAGCAGCTGTTGTTTGCATTTAACTTATAGATATATTTTATTTAACACTTTTGGTAAGCATATATAAAAGAAGTAGCTAAATGCCGGAAAAAGTAAACTAGTAAAGTGCAAATAAAGACAAATGTATAGGAGCTTTCTGCTTTACTTGTGTCCTACATTGAGCAATAACTTATGTTTGAAGATCCGTATCTTATTAATGAGTGGCCGCTTAACACAGATTTTACTGTATATCATTGGGACTTATAGAAACAATTCCGTGAATATCCAGGCTCCAAGGTTATAAAGCTTTTGAGTTGAGTCTGAGTTTGTTCTCAAGCATTTGATTGGTCAGATTTGAGCCTAGGCTCAAATCTGACCAATCACATGCTTGAGAACGACTTAAGATTCTTTTATAACCTTGGACCCTGGAGCTGGTTTAACAACAATTTACTTAGTTGTTGAAGACAGGTTGTATTTTAACACGACCTAGTGCTACAATAGGCGTCATTTACAAACAGTGCACTAGCGGACAGTTCACTGGTTCTATGTATGCAGAAGTCCTCTAATTAGAGTCTACACTGTTTGTCATTTTAAAATAACCTTTTGCCTGCTGATCGCGACTTCTCTGTTTTTTGCTAACAGTTTGGATTCAGATTAGACGCCGCGTTACGCGGCGTCTGATCTAGATTCAGACTGTTTTCACTCGTCTATAGGTTTCTTAACTTATAAACTTTATAAATCTAAATTTTATAAAGGACGACGATTTCAAAGCATACGACATCACAGCAGGATTTCCGTGTTTTTTGCTAACAGTTTGGATCCAGATTAGACGCCGCGTTACGCGGCGTCTGATCTAAATCCAGACTGTTTTCACTCGTCTTTAGGTTTCTTTACTTATAAACTTTATAAATCTAAATTTTATAAATTTTGCAGACGACAATTTCAAAGCATACGACATCACAGCAGGATTTCCGTTTTCTAAAGTTACATTGTGACAGAATAACAAATAGCTTGACCCCTGCATCACACATGGATCCAAACACCTATAGAAACTGTAATCACAGGGCTGCCATTTCTCCGGATATTTCCTAAATCTTCGGATTGTTATCCTTTCAGATCGTAGCTTAAAACAGGCTGAAAGTAAAGCAGGATGCGCCTTAAGGCGCATTCTGCTTTACTTTCAACCTGTTTTAAGCAGTCATGTGTCTTCAAAACAAGAAACAGACTATGGGGTAAAGGTACGATTAGTAAAATTGCGGCTGAAAAATTGAAAATTTGAAATCTGAGGATTTTATGATCAACTTATGGCAGCCCTGTAATCATAAGTGAAATATACTTTTATCGCATCTGGCAGTGATATATTTTCATGAGATATTTTCGATATTACACTTGTGAAATATCGATTTTTGTTCTCCGGCCAACTCCCGGACGACTGCAAGTTCTGCACGAAGCGGGGTACCAAATTACGTTTAATTAACATATTTATGTGATAAATAGAAACTCACTTTCGCGCTCATTACCTAATTTTTAATAAACTCGTTGATTAAAATAAATGTGACGCCAAGTCTCGCGCCGTTTTATTTTATAAATTATTAATCGCTCTCTATATATTATGCACAACTTGATTAACAATTATTAATTAAACGTGTGGATCCCGATCATGGGCAAGTCAGCGTCTGGCCATGATTCACTATTTGACACCAGTTTTTTATATATAATTTTTGTTCAATCCTTAATTTCAGGACAAGAATGACTGCTGAGAATATAATTCACGTGTGATGTAATATAAAACAATAAGAAACTAATTAATTTTTAGCCGAGTTAACCTAACTGGTAAACAGATAAAGCTTCCTTTCGCCTGTCTCATCTGGATCAAAACCGTTCAATACATTATTGTGACATTCTTAAACAAAGAAATGTCTGATATGTCTTCTCTGGTATGTTCTGCAGACGACAAATATTGCAGACATCACAGCTTAGCGTACTAAAATATCAACTCCTTAGTTTAAACATATTTGTATTCCCTCAAATATACATGGAATTGGGGTTTGGTCACAAGTTATAACAACATTAGATCCGACCCTCCCCCTATAATGTAAATATACAGTACAGAAACAATGGCATATAGATGAAATATGACGAAATTACTTAACTTTTTTGTTGAAGAAAAAGACTACAGAAGGAAAGAAGAAGGAAAGAGACAGACTGTCAGAGAAGAGAGAGAGAGAGAGAGAGAGAGAGAGAGAGAGAGAGGGTGTAGCTAGATATACATTCAATTCATTCATGGTGATCAAGGGACAATCATGGTTTTAATGATTCAGACCAAATAGATGTAGATTTAGTCATATGGTGTAAATAATAGATAAAGTATACATGTAAGTGGTATCATGCATTTATCCGGTATAAGAGAGACAACTGTAACTGAAAAAGGTTTACTTAAACATTTGAATTGTCTCCCTTCACTCAAATTATGCTTTATCAACTCCTTCACTGCCTTACCCCGAGCACAATATTGTTATTTGATAATAGTTTGGATTCTGACCAGAATCCAAACTGTTTCACACTCATAACGATATTATTCCTGTTAATTTACCTAAATATTAAATTTGAGATATAAAAGCAGATGACAAATTACGGGGGGGGGGGGGGGGGGGGGGGGGGGGGGGGGGGTCAACTACGTATTATCATCAAACTGTAGTGCTACGACAACGACAACCTATATAGGTATCATAACAGATTTGTATTGCTACGAAGTCAGTGTATACAGTGAGAAATGTTTTGTCGTAGTAATACAAATTTGTTATAATACCCATATAGGTTGTCGTAGAGAATTATTTCATCATAATACCTAGTTGGCCCCCAGTGTAATTGAAAAACAAGCATGAAGAACTCTGGTCTTTTTTTTAATAAATCCATCACTTCTATAATGGACAAACACATTCCAAGTAAAATATGCAAGAAACACAACTTCACAATGGGCAGAGTTCAAACAATACCAGAAAAAATGTAAAAAGGCTTTCAAAAAGGCAGAGATTACACATATAAACAACACCATAGAAGAGGGTCTTAAAAACAATAACACAAAACCATTCTGGCATTATGTTAAATCACGACAGCAAGACAATTTTGGCATACCCTCACTCAAAAAAGATGGCAACCTTGTTAGTGACAGTAAGAGTAAGGCAGACATTCTACTTGAACAGTTCACCTCAGTTTTTACCAAGCCAGATTTAGACAAAATGCCTTCAATGAAAGAACAATTCAAACACAAACTTCCTCCTTTAAAGATTACAAAGTCAGGTGTCGAGAAACTACTCCTCAATATTCAAACTTCTAAAGCATCTGGACCCGATAAGGTTTCAAACATTATGCTCAAAACATGTGCAACCCAATTAGCACCAGGGCTGAGTGTCATTTTCCAAGCGTCTATAGATACCAGCAAACTACCCCATGACTGGTTAAATGCCAATATAGCCCCAGTCTTCAAAAAGGGTGATGTACATATGGCCGAAAAGTATAGACCTGTTTCCTTGACCTCAGTATCATGTAAGCTATTGGAGCACATTATTTGTAGACACCTCTTTCAACACCTAGAAAACAACAACATCTTAACAAATTTAAATCACGGTTTTAGATCAGGTTTCTCCTGCGAGACACAACTTATAACAACTGTACACGACCTTTTAGAGAACAAAGACAAGAACCTCAAACAGACATCTTCATCTTAGACTTCTCCAAAGCATTTGACACAGTACCTCACTCAAAACTTCTCTTTAAACTCAAAAAGTATGGAATCACTGGAAATTTGCTAGACTGGCTGGAGATGTTTTTGACTAAACGCCACATGCAGGTGGTGATAGATGGAGCACACTCTGAATCAGCCCCTGTCGGGTCCGGTGTCCCCCAAGGGACCGTGCTTGGTCCGCTCCTGTTCCTCTGTCACATCAATGACCTACCTGACTCCGTTAAATCGCAAGTCCGGCTGTTTGCAGATGACTGCCTTCTGTACAGAACAATCCGGAGTCAGGAAGATCATGAAGTGCTGCAGAGAGACTTGAGTGGGCTGGAGGCCTGGGCCTCGTCATGGGGTATGCGTTTCAATGCCAAGAAGTGCTACCTCATGAGTGTCAATAACAGATCCAGTCATTTCTACACCCTAGACAATCAAATACTAAAGCAGGTCCAGGAGAACCCTTACCTAGGCGTGACAATATCAGAAGACCTGAGATGGGGTTCCCACATAAATAAAATAACTAAAAAGGCTAACTCCACCGTAGCCTTTCTTAAAAGAAATTTGAGACACTGCCCCCCACAATGCAGAAAGACAGCATATATATCTTTGGTCAGGTCAGTGCTGGAGTATTCTTCAGTTGTGTGGGACCCAATACTATCCTCGGAAATAGAACGACTTGAACGAGTGCAGAGGCAGTCAGCAAGGTTCATCACGGGTGACTATAAATCACGAGAAACTGGTTGCGTCACCCGTATGCTTACAGACCTCGACTTACCAACACTTCAAACCAGACGGAAACACAGCAGACTTACACTTTTCTTTAAAATAACAGAAGGACTCTTACCAGCTTTACCACCTGCAAATTACCTCACCCCAGTTAGACAAAAACGACAGATCAAACCTAAAAAATTCACTGACTTCACGGCTAAAAACATTGTAGACAGATCCGCCAATAATAACAGCAAGTGTTTTCAGGTACAACATGGCCATAGTGACCAACTGCAAAAAACCTCTTTCTTTTATAGAACCACTGTTGAGTGGAACCAGCTTGAAGAAGACATTGTATGTGCAGACAGTGTGGAGAGCTTTAAGTCAGCTCTCCAACAGTGCTACTAAAGCACCCCTCTCTCTCCCGGTGCATAAATGCCGTAACAGGCCCTGCACTGTATTTAATCAGATTCAGATTCAGAATGCTTAAAGCAGATGACGTCATTGCAGTAAAGGAGTTAAGTAATACTTATTATACTGCAAAGTAAATTCCTTACTTTTCATTGGTCAACGAACCCTAGACGTAATCCCATGTACCCTGTGAGCTGGTACATGGAAATGCAGCTGTTTTCATTGGCTGACAGATCTGCAGAAAATAAGATGGCCGATTGCTCGACAGGATTGAGTGCATTCAATCGTGCATCCTCCGTTTTAATTCCATTTCGGCTAAGAACCATTCGTTGTTTGGATCTTTCAACAGTCGCATTATTTCTGGGAAAGTTTGACGCCGAATATGCCCATTTTTTCTTATGAATAACAACGTCAGAAACATATGACGTCACAAGTTTACGCTCAACGTTATCTGCTTTGGCGCGATTTTGTTATAGTTTATTATAAGCGCTGTACACGACAAATTCCGAAATATTTCGTTTGAACAGTGAAAACTTTGCAGTATAATAAATTCGTTATACAGTTTACAGTGTACATGAGGATTTCTTCCCGGCTGGTAAAATCATGTAACCCTCGCCTAACGGCTCGGGCAACATGATTTACCCCAGCCGGGAAGAAATCCTCATATACACTGTGAAGAAACTGTATAACTAATATAGTACATGTACATGTATTACAGGGATAACTTAATACGTGTACATGTATAGTACATGTATAGCAACAAAATGCGATTTGTTGTCGAACCTTTGAGGTCTTTAGTGACATTAGCTTTCTAGTTGGCGCTTGTTGTTGTTGTTGTTTCTGCTGAGGTTTATAGTCCCGCATAAGCTTTATCAGATGCGTAATCTAGTTGGCGCGGCAGTAAGTCGTTGTTTTTATAGTCTACCTGGTGCGAAATTCTATTTAAGGATGCTTAAACCATGTAACAACACGTTTCTGTGTCAGAAAATTAGGCCTGCTTAGAAATGGCATCTGTTTGAGGCATCGTCTGCTGTAAATAAAACGTCGTTTCTACTTTTGTTGCCATGTGCCAAATATCTAAGCTCTGTGTTTTAGGGTTTCAGATAAGTAGATTTTTTAAGTTTTGATGGACATTAAAATTTTTGTTTAGCTCTTGTGACCTGGATATACAACAGAACTGAACCATTTCAACAATATTGGTCAATGACATCTAGAAGTATAGACCGGATTTTATTGACCTGGCAGGGCGTAGTTTCGATACAGACCTTTGCATTTCAACTTTGGGGGGCGGCAGCACGCTCTTTTATCGGCATTTACCGTTCTCGTCTGCCATTTGTTCTCAACATTACAGATTAGTGGACATTTTGACGCGTAACGCGGCGTCTGATATGGATTCAAGCTGTTTTTGCAAATGTAAACCAAGTCATATTTTTCTCTCCCTATAACAACTCCCACCCAACAACTTGACACGCAATATTTGTCTCCCGTTGGGTGTTTTTTGTAGAGTGGGAGCACTGTACACACCCTTTTCACGTGGAAGCAGGAGCCCTCTGATCAGGATATTCACTGTTCGCAGAAGACAAATGTATTTTTCAGAAGTTCACTGTTTGGTAACGACGAATATACTCGTCGCTTGTGTTGAATGTGTTTAACTCTTTCAACACCATGGGCCTGTTTAAAATATACTCATTGTATTTGCAAATAGTGTAGAGCCAGACCTGGGGCCCGTTTCATAAAACTTCGTACGACAAAAGTTGTCGTAAGTCAGATTATAAAAGTCTCAATTATTATTTATTTCTCCAATTTATCCTGTCTAGTGACATCTTTTTGGAATCGTCTTGAAAAGACGATTCCAAAAAGATGTCACAAGACAGGATTAGATGGAGAAATCAGAAATTAAATTTAGACTTACGATCGTTTTTTTCGTACGAAGTTTTATGAAACGGGCCCCAGAGGGCTCCTATAGGAGCCCTCTGGTCAGGGTCTCCACTGTTTGCTAGTTTAGACCAGTATTTATTAGACTACCCAGAATTCCAAGTAGACTGATGCATGTTTTTGTATCTAAAAAGATCCGAAAGGGAATATTATCACCCACACAAGTTACTAAGTGTTGCATTGCTATAAATGTCGCTATACTGGCGTCTAGATTATTTTTGACTTTACCTTGATGGCAATATTTGGACATGAAAATGTCTGTAAAATAACATTCACTTGTTCTAGATAAAAGTCCAGCCGCACTTTACGATGTCCCATAATAATTATGATCTGTGAAAATGTCAAATGTACTTAACCATTTGCCCCCATTCAGCAGGACTTATCTTGTATTTGCAAACAGTTTGGATCCATATCAAACGCCGAGTCACTCGGAATCTGAGCTGAATCTTAACTGTTGGGCACTAATCGGGACTGCAACAGTAAATCCTTAAGTTGAAATTCTTTAAATGTGACAACAGTGCGGAGGGGTGAGGGTTCAAAATACGATTTTGAATTTGTATTAAATACAGTGGAGAAAAGTTAAGAAAATGCTAAATATTCTTTCCCGTTAACCCTGTCACTCTCAATGACGTCATAAAGCGAAATTTCTAACAGTTTTGATCCTGATCAGACGCCGCGTCAAAACTGTTTACCACTTGTTTTGAAATAACGTCAGTTATACTGCCTTAAATCTAACTTTGCAACGATATTGCAGACAACAATATTGAAGCAGACGACAACATGGCGATGAAGGGGTAAAAACCTCACGATAAATTTGATCACGAAAGGCTTCAGCGAAACGGGGGGCATCACGCAATCTAGTCAACTGTGAGAAATCGTTATAAACTCGTTTACGCTAAAACTACATGTACTATTTCCATTGCAAACAGTTTGGAGCCAGATCAGATTCCGGTAAACTGTTTGCCACTTGTTTGCCACTGATATAAACGAACATCAGGGCTCCAGATAAAGGGGGTATTTCTAAAACTTAAATCTTTATTTCTGCTTTAAACCCTATGGTGTCACTACTCATTAGAATCGTCTCAAAGAGACGATTCTAATGAGTAGTAACATCATAGGATTTCATGCTAAAATAAGTGAAAAAATAATGTATTTGTGCAGTTTACTCCCTCTTATCTGGAGCCCTGGAACATTCAGAATTGTTTGTTCCAAACATATCGTTTTCACTATTTATTGCAATGCGTTTAACCCATTTGTGCCCACGATCCCATATATGGGGCATAGGCAAACAGTGTAGACTCTGATCAGACGCCGCATTATGCGGCGTCTGATCAGAGTCTACACTGTATGCTGATAGGAAGTTCAATATAAAACAAAATGAAAATGAAAATTTTGATCAGGCATCCCTTTGATAAAAAATGGACTAATCCAATATAAAACATGGACGAATAACTCTCACAATATTGATACAAGAGTTATAACCCTTGTATAATACGCTTTCACATGTCAAGATCTTCCTAATAATGAAGTTTCATCTTAAAAGCTTCAGCAGAACGGGAGTTATGAGGCCGGACACAAAAAAAGCGTGACGGACAGACAGACGGACGGACGGATGTTCTCACATTTCAGGTTTGTGTGACTTCGCCATTGTTAAAAAGCTGTGAAAAGACACACAAAGAAGCCACATAAACCCAAAAAGCCACATAAACCCAACATGGACTAACGGATGAACAGCTATATTGTTTTCTTTTTTTCTTTGTTACGTCATCTAGTCCCATATATACCCAAAATGTTAGCGCGGACAGACGGACGGACAGACAGACGCCGGAAAAGTGACCCCTAAGTGTCACCTCTGCCTACAGCAGGTGACACAAAAATGCCCACGCCCCGGGTCGTAATTTTACACGAAGTTATATAGTGAAATCTTCAAACATATTTTTTCTCTGAAACTAATATGACCAGAGCTTTGATATTTTGCATGGTGACACTTCTAGAGACCCTATTACCATATTGTTCAAAATGGACCCAGTCCATTGCATATCTAGGTCACAGAAGCTGAAAATAGATCGTTTCAACGAAAACTTAAAATCTCTTCTTGTCTGAATCCACAACTTTCCATGGGCTTAGATATTTGGCACTAGCATCATCTACAGGCCCTCAAATTAATAGCGAGCACGCTCGCGAAAATGGCCCGGAGGGCCATTTTCGCGAAAAGCGAAGCATTTCTGGTAAGGGGGTCATTTTCAAACTAATTTCACTTGTTGTTTTACCTGTATGTACATTGAATTGATTTTCAGCTGTCACATTCCGTTCTTCCGGCGGATCTACTTGCTAAAATATTTTTCTTCCGGCGGATCTACTTGCTAAAATATTTTCAAGGACTGGTTCTGTATCTAATTTAAAGATTTTTACGCGTTTACTCTAACAAGTTACTCTTTTTACTTGAAATACAGTTGACCAGTGTTGCAATTCAATCTCGCCTGTCACCCGGAAGCTGTATTCGTATTTATTTACCTCCAAAATGGAGAGTATTCCGATTACCGGATGTGGCGGTGTATAAAACCTGGGCTCCATCACCGGACGATCGGAACGCCTTCGTTCTCCAGTCGAACGAAAGGTTCCGTGGCCGATATAAGTACTCGTTAGTTATGAGAGATATCTTTCCGTCATAAAAACTCTACGTTTTTTTGTCCCGTTAACAACGGAATGTATTATTTCGTGCTTTCACAATTGTTTCAAAACCAATATACTCATAAAATATTTACGTTCTATTTATAGATTCCGGATCTTTTCGGTCCTGTGTAGGTTCGACCTCGGTTGTTTCGGCGCAGTTTTAATTTTTTTTCTTTATCATGTCAAATTTACATATCAGAAAAATAAACGTTTTTTTAACATATGGATATCGACTTGAATTCTGTTCATGTACAGTGTTAACCCTAATCAGGCTCAAAAAAGAATCTTCAAGAGTCACTAAGTGAGAGTAAATTATTGGCAAAAACCTAAAGTATTTATTTATGGTACACTTCTTAGCCAGTGACATCTTTTTTATGTTCAATATTTGGCCATCGTTTATTTTAGTTACTCATACAGATAACTACTTATAAATTTGATTTACATCTTTGACACATGCTATTATATAAATGGCTCCCAAACTTATGCCTGTCCGTCTGTCTGTCACGCTTTGGTTTCCGGACAATAACTTGTTTTCTTATAGAGAAATCATGTCCATTTTTGTAGTACTGGTTGCTTATGACAAGGGGATGCAGTGGATTGCATTTGAGGTCAAAGGTCACATGATCTGTTACTAAAAATAGAATTTTGATTTTTTTCTTTGGTATACGGACAATAACTTTTGTTCTAATGTCCATTTTTTGGTGCACTGGTTGCTTATGATGAGGGGATGAATGGGGTTGCATTTGAGGTCAAAGGTCACATGATCAATTATTAAAATAGATTTTGACTGAAATTATGCGGGATAGGGGAATACAGGGGAGACATGTGCATATGCATATGCATCTGCTTTTCTCAAAAATACGTTCCAGTTTTAAATAGATTTCATTTGACATTGGGAGAAAATAAAACAATAGAATTTGCAAATAAATATTTTTATTTCTCTTACACAAAATGCAGTTTACAAAAAACGAAGTAACTATTAGATATCTATATAAGTATATAAGATCTGTGCAGCAAACTGGTAGTGAAGGTAATTAAGAGTCAGTACATTTTTTGGTCACTCTGGTACATGGCAATTGATTCTTTTCCATCAAGCACATCACTGTCTATCTTGATAATGTATATCCACTTTTCTAGAGCCATTAAACCTGGAAAAATCAAATGGTATCTAATTAAATTCAAATTTAAGTGTCCAATTTTCTCTATATCTCCCTTCAAAGCAAAATATTCATACAATCACAGAATTATTGACCGATCAGAATATACAAGTCTGTTAAATTTGACCTTAAAGGCAGTTTTTGAGACTGGTCCACTTGTTTAATCACCTTTATCATATTCTAAAACGCAATGTAAATGTGACCAATACCACATTTGGTCTTAGCTAGTAGACTATGAACTTATGAAGTACATACATCCTTAGTTACACCTAATCGAAATGGTTGATAGTCACAAGGCCGACCCTACCTAAGGCCGACCTAAATTTGTATAGTAGACCTATAGTCATAAGGCCGACCTTATCTTTATATAGCAATTTCAGGTTTCAAACCTATTTTACAGGTATGTTAGGCGCGTGGTGACAATTATCGATATACGCATAATTATTGTTCATACCATGGAGAAATTGTCTGTAATTTCTCCATGTTCATACCCAGATCATAATCGCTTTATATTTGATGCAAATGAGTGTCATTGCAGAATTTCATTACCGTATTTAACTATTTATGGGTAATTCACTTACGCTACATTTCTCTTGTAATAAGATCTATATAATGAAAATGTTTCAAAGCTTATGTATGCATAATTATACAGAATTAGACTTCTTACAGTGGAGAATCTGTTATTCTTTCCCAATAAACGCGTTTACGCTAAAACTATTATTTGCAGTGCAAACAGTTTGGAGCCAGATCAGACGCCGGGTAACCCGGCGTCTGATCAGGCTCCAAACTGTTTGCCACCAAGATAAACATGAACTATCAGAATTGTCAAAAAGTTGTACTTTTCTACGTTTTAGTGCTTTGCGTTTGCGTACGTTTGCGTTTAAACGGGAAAGAATAACAGATTCTCCACTGTATCAGTATCCAAACTGCTCAACAAGCGTAGGGCAAAGTATTAATATCACCTTTCTCAGCTTAAAGCTGCTACATTTCCCTTGAAATTCAATTATGTTACCTAGGGTAAGGGTCGGCATTAATTAAGCTGCCGTTTCAACACTTATAAATACAAATTAATACACTATCAGTATATCACGTGGCGCTAGAGAAATTAACTTTCACTTTTGATCTAACTAACCCAGCTTATATCAGTATTAGATCAGGATCTTAAACAATATATAATATACACATCATAATCAACTTTTAACCATAATTTTTAAATGACAAGGCACTGGATAATTTAATAACAGTTATTTAACATTTATGGACGATGGCACGCGTGTGGCACGTGGCACTAGAGATAATCCGATTTCAGATTTGATACAATTGCCGGCATAAGGCATAATTACAGTACATGTACTCAGATATAAATATGTATTTTAAGAAAAGAATCCGTTGACCGAATGTTAAACAGTTTTGAAATTGGCCAGACGCCGAGATGCACGACGTCCAACCTAAAACCAAACTTTTATAAATTTATGGAATAGTTACGTTCAACAATTCTTTTTGAGTTGGGTACCTGTTAAACATACACTGGTCATATGTAAGCAGTGAAGATCCAACTTGAAATCACAGGACTCCAAATTTTGGTCCCCTGATCAGGGTCTGCCCCGTTTGTCATTTTAATGTTTAAGAAAATTAAAACCTTTCTGTTACGACATATTAACCTATTATCTGCTTCAAATATCGGGAAATTAACAAACTATATTGATCGTAATAGGGAGATTTTACCCAGGGTATAGATATAACATATAATTTATATATTACAACTTTAATTATGGAACAATCCTTCTCACTTTCTAGGCAATCGCAAATAACCAAGATCACCAATCGTTCGACAATTACATTATATTTATGCAATATGCATTGCAGATAAAACATGCAAATAGTAACGACGTTTCAAAAACATTAGCCATGGGAACTAAAAATATCAACCAGTGACCAACAGTGCAGACCGTGAACACATTCAAGATTCAAAGTGTCTTTATTCAGTAATGTAAACACACAGTGTTGTTTCATCAACATTATCATAATTATTATACAATCACAGACATATGCCAAGAGCATCATTACACAATCTCTATTTATAATAAAAAATGTACAAATAATGCTGAAATCAATCAGAGGACTCTTATTAGAAAATATTTTAAATTAAAATTGTTCATTTTATTCTACATCGATTTCTAATATTTTCCTCTTATTTTTATGACCTTCAACATAAAATCATAAAATATCGGTAACAGGTGGCTAAAATTATTCTTGAACAGCTCCATATGATCTAAATCTGTACTGTTTCCTGAAGCATCTTTTCTCAATTTGAACACCTAAAATTATCTGCTATGTAAAATATACACTCTGAAAATAGAATAAAATAAAAACATTCATTTATATTTTCTTTTATGTTTAGCTTCTTATGAGTAAGTAATTAATAACTCGGCATATCATATACTGTCAGTCATATTTTTCTCATGGGCTCTTGAGAATAACAAATTTTTTTTTATCAAAAATGTTGGATCTTGATCTGGATCGAAACTATTAAATCTGCAGGCTAATTGCTATCACGCCCTAATGGAATAGGCTAACATTAATAAAAACATAAATGTTTAAGAATTATTTGTAAACATTTACATAGCTTTTTTTTTTTTTTTAAATAACATCCTTTTTAAAAGAAAAATATTATGGTGATCATGATCTGGATCTGAACTATTATTACGGTTTTTGCGACAATTGCCGACTCATGTCGTTTATATAAATGATAAATGTTTAATATTTATTTATAAACAATTACATGTCTATTTTTAAATTACATGATTTTTAATAAAAAAAATAATGTTATCAGGATCTGGATCTGAACTATTATTTGGATCTTTGCAACAATTGCCGGCTCGTGTCGGTTATATACAATCTACCATCAAATACATGCCGGTAAAAGAGGTGTGAAAACATAATTGCTATATAAACATAATGTCGGCCTTGTGACTATAGGTCTACTATACAAATTAAGGTCGGCCTTAGGTAGGGTCGGCCTTGTGACTGTAAATCATTGAAATTAATTCTGGCTTTCAAATAAATTCAATTCAGAGTAATATTTCTTGAAATTTACAAGAATGAAGATAAAAACAAGTAAGAACATGTACATACATCTAATTCTTAGATAATCTAAATAAAACAAACAACAAAAACAAACACAGACTCACCAAAGAAAATATAACGACAAACTGCCAGTTTATTTCAATGGATAGATCCCCGAATCAAATCACCTTAAATTTCTCCTCCTGTGCCTCTGTCACATCAATGACCTACTTGACTCCGTTAAATTGCAAGTCTGGCTGTTTGCAGATGACTGCCTTCGGTACAGAACAATCCGGAGTCAGGAGGATCATGAAGTGCTGCAGAGGGACTTGCGTGGGCTGGAGGCCTGGGCCTCGACATAGGGTATGCGTTTCAATGCCAAGAAGTGCTACCTCATCATGACATGAGTGTCAATAACAGATCCAGTCATTTCTACACCCTAGACAACCAAATCCTAAAGCAGGTCCAGGAGAACCCTTACCTACGCGTGACAATATCAGAAGACCTGAAATGGGGTTTCAACATTAATAAAAATAACCAAAAAGGCTTAGTGATTCCACCGTAGCCTTTCTTAAATGAATTTGACCCTCATTCAGTAGGAATAGGGTTTGGGTAAGTCAGGGCTGCCATAAGTTGACATGAAAAATCCTAAGATTTCCAAATTTGCATTTTTTAAGTGCGATTTTACGAATCGTACCTTTACCCCATAGCCTTTTTCTTGTTTTTTTGACATTGGGACTACTTAAAGCAGACTGTAAGTAAAGCAGAATGCGCCTTAGGGCGCATTCTGCTTTACTTTTAGCCTGCTTTAAGCTACCATGAACTGGGAAAAAATCCGGAGATTTAGGAAATATCCGGAGAAATGGCAGCCCTGGTAAGTGTCATTCTGTTCAAAGGTTAGTCTAATGGAGCAACCATTAATGGAATGATTCTAGTGCAAACATATTCTTAATTTGCTCCAAATGTACAGCTGCACTTGCTTATTTCATAAAACATGTAGATCTAGCTAAATTATTGTTAAATTTTATTATCTTAAGTAGATATATAAAACATGTATTTACGCATAATCGTATTTATTTGGTAAACTATTTTGTTACAATCTTCATTCTTTGCTTTCTGAAGATGTTTTAGCGAATTACGGACGATTCGTCAAAGTGCAAACTCGTCAAAAAGGCAATATATAGTAATGGCAAAAGACGATTCGTCAAAAAGGATTTTGTGTTGGGATATATCTACTAACCTGTTAAATATATATATAGTAGATGTAAAGTACCCTAATTTCGACACCTTAAGACACATTTTCATTGTAACGATGAGAGTTTGTAGTTATCCTAACTTCGACATAGCAACAAACAAAACAATACATTTACCCACGTTTTCTAATTACTATTGCTTATGAAAGTCCTTGAGAATGCAGTGCAATATGTTACTAACTTGAGCTGCTTTGGGTTCCTTATTTCGACAGGGGAACCCCAAATTCGACACCCAAACATACTTTTTTAAAAAAGACATAAAAACATACACTTATTTCAGATTTAACATTATCTAAATGATTAATCATTTAAAAGCACATTTTTGTCATATCTGTTTTGTGTTACTGGCATAAAAGTTCAAATTTAACAGCATTCAACTGTTAAAATTTAAAACAAGACTATTCCAATGATTTTGTCAAATCTGTTTGTGTTAATTGGCTGCAATTAAGGATAGTAGGATACCCGATACGCTAATTAAACCACCATGAGCTTTGGAATAGTCCTATATAACTGTACGCTTTGTTTAACCTTCTGCATGCTACCGGTGAATTCATGATACTGGTGCAAACATTTTCGCGTATCTCGCTGTCTGATTTGGATCCAAACTTTGTTTGCCTATCTGATGATTTTTTAAATGAAAATGTAATACAAGTCGAGAACTGATGTAGACTACATAACTTTTCATAGCATGTAATAGTAGGCCTATGGCGTTCACATGTATACAAAGTAAGCATGCAGCCAGTGGCGTCCTCAAAGGCTATGATAATAATCCACACAACACCAAAGACACAAGGAAACGAATCAATGGCAATCTTTACAGATGATATTTCAAGCAATATTTCATCTCTATAATGCACTTGATATGTCATCCAAACGTACGACATGAAGCGGATCCACTCTTTAGGGCTGTCTTCATCAGATTGATAGCCGGTGCACATTAGCTGTAGGACTTTGTCATCAATGTCTATCAACTGTTGCGCACCCTCAGACAGTCTTCAAGATTGTGATTTGTTTTCATTAAATCTACAATATCTTAGTGACACCTATTCTGCTTTAATTTGATTGATATTTTCCTTTGATCTTCACCTCTTTGGACTCTTTTTATTTTCCCTACTCTTCAAGTTTCTTTTCCTTTTTGAAACCTTGACCAAAACGGAAATCCACCTCACGGGCTGCCCCCACCCCAAAAGACCCCCCCCCCCCCCCCCAAAAAAAAAAGAAAAACATAAAAAATCTGTGTCTGCCGTGATTTGAACCACTAATCACCAATTATCGAAGGCGTTAAGTGCCCCCTGTCTTTGTACACGCGACCATTACCGCCAACGTTATTTAGCATGTATATAAATATATGTTTATAGTGCAATGTGAATCTAAAATTAGGGGTGTCGAATTAAGGAGCAATCAATTATTTTGGCACCTTATTTCCGACACCCCTAATCTGAAGGTCAAATCGCCTAACAGACAAGCAAGGATCAGTCTACATGATAAACAACAATAAAAAATGAGTTTCTGGAGTCCGTAATGGCTAAATTTTACAAAAACTAAAGCACCACATTTAGGTTCTGGTATGATGCCCCTTAACAGTTTCCGTAAGACACACTTTTTAGGTCTTTGAAAATTTTCGATTTTTTTTTCGACAGACCTATGTCATCAAACATACGCCTGTGTGAATAGATTTTTTTCGTGACGTCAACATTTAAATTTGACGTCATTAAATTATCAATCATAATATTGATTTAAACATTTAATCAGGAGAAATGGATATGGTTGTAAGAAGGTGTCGAATTAAGGGGCCTGTCGAATTTAGATCTACTACTTTTTTGTTAAATGTATAGGTTTATATTTGAAAAGTTTGCCATTATCGAGAAGTTGAGATGGATTTTCTAGCATTTAAAAAGTTGTAATGTTCATATAAATAACTAGATCTAAATATATGTAACTGTAAGATGAATATTGATGCCGATTTGTCCAAATAAAATTAAACTTTTACCATAAAAGGGAGACTTTTCAATGTATTACATTGAGTGTACATTTTATTTAGTGTTAAATCATAATTGATTTGCAATAGAAAGGTTTAGCTTAAATCAAGACAAAAGTAATGCAGAAATCAGCTATGCCCATACATTAAGCAATATTAATTTCTATTGGAATATCCCGTGCCTTATCCTTGATAGAATGTGTTATTTAAAATCATTTAAAAAATTTCGTCTGGGTGTATATATGGTTTAGACACTGATCTGATGTTAAAATTAACCAAGAAGCAATGCTTTAATAAGAAACGGTAGATCTCTAGCGCCACGTGCAAATGACTTTAATCTGGTGCGAAAAGTTGATTGGCAATTACTCGACTTGTTATATCTGCACTGGTGCTAAACTGTTAAAACAACAAACCAATTAATGTAATCATCATAGGCAAACGTACACTGGAATGTATTGCTGCAGTGATCAAACATGTGTCGAACAGTTTGGATACTGATACGAACTTATCTTATAGCGCGAAGCCTAATGACCATGGTCTACAGGGTTAATCGGTCTACAGTTTGCACCATAAGGTAAATATGTACACAGCTAGATGATAAACATTTAATTTGTTAACAGTGTAGACCCGGACCAAATTTTAAGGGCTTCCGACAGTGTTTGATTTCTCTATAGATTAATACATTGTTTATCAATTTATCATTTTGCACGATTTTACTGTGTACCTTATATCTTATAGCGCCGAAGTCTAATGACCATGGTTTACACTGTATGACAGTTCGCATCATAATGTAAATATGTATACAGATGATAAACATTTAATTTGTTAACAGTGTAGACTCCGACCAAAGGGCTCCCGACAGTGTTTGAATTCTCTATAGATTAATACACTGTTTGTCATGTTGCACGATATTACTTAGTAGCCTACCTGATATCTTATAGCACCGAAGCCTAATGATCAGGGTCTACTCTGTTTTAAATTAAAGTTTGCCCTTAGAGATCGAAAATATTAGAAAAGAACAGTTTTTATATTAATACTATTTTAATTCCCTATCTGGAATATCGTTGTATTTATTGTATAATTAAATAAGTATGCAAAACCTTTTTGACGAGTTGACTACCCTTTTGTACTATAATTCCTTTTTGACGAGTTGACTACCCTTTTGTACTATAATTCCTTTTTGACGAGTTGACTACCCCTTTTGTACTATAATTCCTTTTTGACGAGTTTGCACTTTGACGAATTGTCCATCACCCGTTTTAGCACACTGAGGACCGTCACAATAGAAGTCTGAACTCCAAAAGAAAAAAATGTATACAAATAAATAAATAAATAGTCTATATATCTAGTGTTTATACATTTTTTTCTTTTGGGGTTCAGACTTCTATTGTGATGGTCCCCTGTGGTTTAGCAGTGCTCGCTTATAGGCTTTGCCTATTCCATATTATGATATTTTGATTTTATTTTAAGTGAATCTAATTGAGGGCGAGTTGGTCAGTAGGCGAATAAAACATAAACCGCTTCCGAGATAATCTCCTTCACAGAAGAGCATATTTCGCGCAGAGACTACTGAACAAAAAGTGTTTGGTATCGAGATTGAAGTCGAGGTATCTGAATCTGAATCTGATCTGAATCTACCTTTCTTTCTCTTCAAGCTAAATTGTCTGGTAAGTTCCACATGTATATCTTGTAATTACATAACCAATCTTTGTTGTTTAAAGTAGGCGCAGTCAATAAGCGAACACAGCTGTAAAAACTGAAGAGGGCATAGTCCAAATTATTTAGACGTTTCGCTTGCTCTTTTTCATCATTCCTTTTTTGTGAGCTTCAACGTCTAAAAGTTATTGGCTAATTCCCTAACGCATTTTCTACCTGAATCGATTTTCGTCATTTATCTTAGTTCATAGAGAATATGGGTTTCATTTGATACAATACACAGTTTTATATTGTATACTGCCTAAAATCCATGTCACTCACCTATCTATAGGTCAATAACACTTACAGTAATATTCCCAGTCCAACAGTCATCAAAAAGTCTGCCATGCTTGTGATGACGTCATACGGCTTCCCCCGGCTATACAAATTCATTTGAACGAAATAGCTTAAGAATGGAGGGGGAATTGTAATGGTGGATTTCGTTTAAATAATTAGTTTGTGAACCAACTTCCGGTTTACCTCATATGCAAATGAAGGGAATTCCCTAACAATAGACATGGGTTGCTGATGATATGTGAAGGGGTGATTCAAATCAGATAAATAAACACAAAATGTGAGTACCGTAAACTATTTTGTGGCAAAATATGTTTGAAAAACAGTCATTCTACAGGAATGAAGTGAATTACGAGCCCAAACACGCCTAATTTGCTCTATATGTCTATTGAACCGTTCCTCCGTAGTTTTCCGTGGGAACGATGCGCCGAGTTTTCATTGAAAAAGTGAAAGACGTTGCATATGCCAGAAACTGAAAACTGTTAAATATCACAAAAAATGATGGGAAATGTTGATATTAGCATATGCAACGGCTATCTATGAAGGACTAAAGAGGGCATTGCTCCTCTAAAAGAAGGGACATGATATCACTGGTATCAGATATTAAGGCAAGGCAGAAATCCGTCTGAAACAATTTAAGTCCGTATTCACAAAAAACACAAACCAAGAACTACCATACATGGAAACGAAATCAAAAGACACAGAAAAACCGATCCAAATTGATCAAAACGGTTTACAAAAATTACTAGAAAAAGTTAACCCGTCTAAAGCTTCAGGTCCTGACAACATACCGTGATACCGCAAATACAGGATAAAGGCCTAAGCCTGTGACTCCCGCTCAGGTCTTCTTTGAAACATACTCGTCGCATGCGTGGGGCGAGTGATATATTGTCTGTTTGTCCAACACTTGTCTAAACTGTCCTTAAACCTATTACGCTGAACCCCTTCTAGCTTGTCCATGTCACCGGCAAACTGGTGGATCCTGGGTGCGTTTCCGTATTCCAGAATCGGCCGGACCATTGTCGTATAGAGTCTCTTGATGATGGTGTTATCTCTACTAACAAAGGTGCGTTTGATGATGCCTAGTACTCTGTTGGCCTTCGTTACTGCCTGGCTGACATGTTGGTGAAATGTAAGCTTATTGTCAATATGTAGACCAAGATCCTTTTCTAGCTCTGTTTCTTTCAATTCTTTGTATTGACCATTGTTGTCTCTCATCTGGTACATGTGGTGAGGGTTGTCGTTGCCGAGATGCAAGACACCACACTTGTCGGTGTTGAATTTCAGTTGCCACTTGTCTGACCACTCTGAAAGTTTCTCGATGTCTGCTTGTAGCTTGACCCTATCCTCATCAGTTGAAACTCTCCCAGAGACCTTAGTGTCGTCTGCGAAGATCCTTGTGACACAAGTCACGACGTCTGGTAGATCGTTAATGAAGATAACGAAGAGGACAGGGCCTAGCACGCTGCCCTGGGGAATGCCGCTGGTTACGCTTGACCATTCAGATGTGTGTCCGTTCAAAGAAACCCTCTGTGTGCGACCCTGTAGGAAGTTTCTGATCCAGGCTCCAATGTCCCCCTTTATACCATAACTGTCTAGTTTGTTGCACAGTCTTTCATGCGGGACGGTGTCAAACGCTTTTTTAAAGTCAGGATACACTGTGTCAATTGAGTCCCCTCTATCCAGTGCCTCCGTCCATTCATCAAGGCACACAAGTAGTTGAGTCATGCACGATCTCCTAGGCACAAAACCATGCTGCTCATCGCAAAACAGATCGTTTTCAGTCATATGGTCCATTACTGCCTGTCTGATGATGGATTCCATAGTCTTGCAGAGGACAGAGGTCAGACTGACTGGCCTGTAGTTCCCTGGTGAGCATCTGTCACCCTTTTTGAAGATGGGCGTGACCTGTCCTTGTTTCCACTGGGATGGCAGTACTCCTGACTTTAGCGATTTCAAATAAATGATCCTCAGGGGTGCGACAATACTGGGTGCAATCTCCTTTAGGACCCTCGGATGGAACCCGTCAGGACCTGATGATTTGCTGACTTTCAAGGCACATAGTTTCTTCAGAATCATTTCCTCCGTTATGCACAACTCTGACAGTACACTGTTCTCTGACCGTTCTTCCATGACAGGCACACTTGTTGTATCCTCATCGGTGAACACACTACAGAAAAAGTTATTCAGTAGTCTAGCTTTGTCTTCATCGTCACTGTACACAACACCCTCGCTGTCATTGAGATCGCCAACTCCACTTTTCACAGTCAATTTTGATTTTGTGTATTTCCAAAACGCCTTTGGATTAGTCTTTATTTCACTTGCTATTGCCTCCTCAAAGTTCTGTCTGGTTTCTCTAGTGTGAGCACGTAGCTTGTTCCTTGCCTGACAATATTTCTGGCGGTCGTAGCAATCCTGGGTGTCTGTATACTTCTGCCATGCTCTCTGCTTTGCTTTTAATAGCCTCATCCCCAGTCTGTCCATGTATGCCTGACGCTTTTTCTTTACCAAATCGTATCCTAAAAGAATGTGCAGTCCACCTAGCTCCAATCCTAAAAATCATTCTACAGGCTTCACTAGATACAGGTGAGCTCCCAAGCAAATGTCTCCAGTATCTTCAAAAAAGGAGATAAGCATCTTGCTGAAAATTACAGACCAGTGTCATTAACATCAGTTATTTGTAAAATTTTAGAACACATAATATGCAGACACCTAATGATACACCTCGAAAACAACAAAATCCTTACAAACCTGAACCATGGATTCCGAACAGGCTACTCCTGTGAGACACAACTCCTAACTACACTAAATGACTTCCTCCAAGAACATGACAAGGGGAACCAGACAGACGTCGCCATTTTAGATTTCTCTAAGGCCTTTGACACCGTACCTCATGACAAACTACTTTATAAATTACAACAATACGGATTCCAAGGAAGTATTCATACCTGGCTGACCAATTTCCTGACCACTCGTAAAATGCGAACCATTGTGGAAGGGGATCAGTCGGGTAAAACATCGGGGGACTCCGGAGTCCCCCAAGGAACTGTTCCTTTGTCACATAAATGACCTCCCAGACTGTGTGAAATCATCTGTTAGACTGTTTGCAGATGACTGCCTACTGTACCGGACAATCAAAAGTAGTACAGATCAAGAAAAACTACAGACAGACCTAAATAGCTTAGAAACATGGGCACGCAAATGGGGCATGAGATTCAATACAAAGAAATGCTACATACAGTACTGAACCTTATTAAATTAACAATTTTTGCGATTCGCTTGCAATTCGATGGCAATTCGATGGCAATTTGCTTGTGAATATTTTCCAACGCAATAAACGCGTTTAGTTTGCCTGAATTGTGTATCTCACCAATATTCGCAAATACGCATTCGTTAATGTTTTTCGATTCCATTTTTGTCACAACCGCCTCGGAAAAATCGCGTGAAACGACTCAAATACACGATTTGCTTTTTGAAGCGCCCGATTCGATGGCAATTCGCTTGCGATTATCAATTTAATTTAAAAAGGTTCAGTACTGTACTCTCCATAAACAAAAAGATAACCAAATTCTATCAACTTAATAACCACTTTCTACAAGAGGTACAAGATAATCCGTATCTAGGGATACAGATATCCAAAGACCTCAAATGGAATGTGCACATAAACAAAGTATGTAAGAAAGCTAATTACACACTTGGATTCCTTAGAAGAAACCTTAGAAACGTACCCGAAAAATGCAGAAAAACAGCATACATTTCAGTAGTACGATCAATAATGGAGTATGGAGCAACAATCTGGAATCCTTACCTCAAAGGGGACATCGACAAACTAGAAAAAATTCAAAACCCAGCAATCAGATTTATAACAAAGAACTACAAAGACAGGGAGACAGGGGCTATCACCAAATTGAGAGAACGGCTGGAACTAAAGACACTTGAAGACAGAGCCTTCGTTTAATACTCAATCGTCATGTACAAGGTAGTAGAAGGTCTAGTACCAGCTCTACCAACACAAACATTTACCAAACCGGCAAAACCAAGAAGAAACATTAAAGCTACTAAATTTAAAGATTACAGTACGAATAATATAATTGAAAACCAGGTATGCAACAACACAAGAGGAATCACAGTCCCAAATAGCAAAACCCCACAGTACAGACATTCCTTCTTTGTAGACACTATGATGCAGTGGAACAAACTGCCAGACAGCACAGTGCATGCTGATTCAGTAGAGGCTTTTAAGACAGCCCTACGAGATCATCTCCAATAAAATGGCGTCTCTTCACATCCGTCGTGTAAAAGCCATTATAGGATTCTACGACGTACTATATTCAGATTCAGGTTAAATGTTGTTGTTTTTCTACATGTGCATCGTCAACACTGGTAGTTTCAGAATGCCCGGTAGATTCGGACACTTTACAAATTACACAAAATGGAACACACCCGCTCTCTGTACCAAGCTGGAATTTTGTCAAAACTTTGGAAATAAGTCGTTTCGCTTTTTAAAGTCTTTTAAGAAGAAAACACAAGAATTGCTGACTGTATTAACGAATTTGACAGTAAATCCCCATCTTTCTAGCACACCGTAGTGTAAACTGTAATAGTCCAAATAATGAGGACGCATGATGTATCTAGTGTCCAATTTCACTTGCTCAATTTTCGATAGCAATGGAACGGATTCCTGTTGAATAAGGGACAATGTGAACCACCGCCGATGTGAACCGATTTACCAGACGATGTGAACCACCCCATAAGACGATGTGAACCTATTTTTTTTAGTAGTTTTATTGGTGAAATATCAGATTTACTTGTAACATTTGGACACTATGTATACTTTTTAATGTTCATTGACCTGTTATTACCCTATTTTAGCGACTTTAAGTTGGCCAAATGAATGGTTAATTGTCATTGTATACAAGGAAACATATTAGGATTAGTGTTGTATGTTAACGTCCATTTCTGCCATCTATGGTCTAATTGTACGCCCAAGAGAGAGGGGAGTGGATACAGAGAACCCGGGCGCGATGCCCTACTCTTATTATCAAAGAGTTCTCTGGTTCTTTTAGATGCCAAGTGTAAAGCACTCATACATTGGACCTCGGTTTATAATGTCTCATCGAAGAACTTGGTCCGGCGGGTGATCGAACTCGCAACCCCTGACGTCGTAAGCGGGTGCTTTAAGTTAAACTGGGCATAAATTTTGACCAACATATATACATAATTATGTATATTGTTTAAATTGAGTTTACAGCATTAAAAAGTTTGCATGTGTCACTTTTACTGCGCTTTTTTTTCATAGATGAAGCATTTCAAGAACTCGCGAAATGTGCTTATTTTTCATATATTAAACTTATTAAAATTATTCAATAGAATGAAAATAGATCTAGTACATGCACATAAATGAAAACTGTTAAAGTTGTATTTCAAATATATATATTAGAGAAAGTTAAATATCCCGCCTAAATGGTCATGTCACGTGACATTTTTCCCGTGCCCATGGTTTCTTTCTTATGCACTAGCTTCCATATGCTATGCTCATTCTTTTGTTAATATATACACGATCCTACAAAAATTTTGATTATATTTTGTCAATAACTATTGTTTGTTTTCAAACTTTATTAGATCTACTTGAAGTGGATCTACCGTCCGTGTTCCTTTAAAATTGGATTGAAGGAGTATTGTTTAATACACGGAAAAATAAGAAGACATGGGTCGTTTTATTTTGAAAAAAAATAAAATAAATTGGTTCACATCGTCCGATGGGGTGGTTCACATCGTCCTGAAATTCGGTTCACATCGTCCAAAAACCCGATTCACATTGTCTAGGTTTACATCGGCGGTGGTTCACATCGTCCATATACCATTCCCGTTAACACTAACAGGGTCAGTCATGCGGACTAAAGTTCTAGCCTATTATAAGGTCAATTGTTTTTTAAATAGCTGTTGTAAATACCCAAATACAATATTATTAGGCTTTTTGACTCACGGTTTCTGTTATGTCTACTCTCACTCGTGGCCACCAGGGTTGTGCACAGAAGCACTTGCTGCTCTCCGGCTCCTCACGTAACCGCTATGGGCCGGGTACTATTATCCGGATTCGGGCCGAATATCGGTAATCACCACATAGCATTCTGCACAATAAAAATAATATCCGTCGTGTAAAAGCCTTTATAGGATTCTACGACGTATCGATACAGATACAGATTCCCTACCCTTTTTAGCTCACCTGAGCCAAAGGCTCAAGGTGAGCTATTGTGACCGCTCACCGTCCGTAGTACGTCTGTCCGTCTGTCCGTCTGTCCGTCTGTCCGTCTGTCTGTCTGTCCGTCTGTCCGTCTGTCCGTCTGTCCGTTCACTTTTACTTCAAACGACATCTCCTCTGAAACCCGCCGATTGTAGGGAGAGTTCAAACTGCTTATGATGTTCCTTGGATGCTTCTCTACAGAAGTTGTCCAAAAAAAAGGAAAAAAAGCACAAACTCTGCTTGAAAAAGCAAAAAAGCAAAAATCTTTAAAAAATCTTCTTGCCCAAAACTACTAGGCCCTAAGCTTTGATATTTGTACAGTAGAATCTCCTGGTGGATCTATCTATAGTTTGTTAAAATGAAATCCCTAGGGTCACATTTGACACCACCCTGCACAGTTTAAGTGCTGCTCTAGGCAGGTTTTACAGTATTTTTGATTTAGGCAGAACTGTATTTACCTGAGTTACCCTTAATATACTATGGGCAAATAGCCAATATTTGCAAACATTTTGGATCCAGATCAGATGCAACATAATCATAATGCTACATCTAATCTGGATCCAACCTATTTGCCACTCATTTACCAACTTAACATTTTCTAAATTGTTTTTTTGTACACTTTTCACATACAGTAGGTTTTAAGCAGACATCATTTCAGTCTGGTAAGGGTAAGCCCAAGCGTTCTAGCCACTGAGGTCAAATATTATGCAACTCTGAACTGGTAGTGGGTATCACAGAACTGGTCATGATCAGCTGAACATGTTGTCTGCTAAAGTTTAGATATGGTTCAGTCTGATTCATACTTAGAGAAACAGGATCTGGAAGTGATCCACTGACAGTTATGTAATTATGTCTTATGCCATATTTATACATATGTTTAATATTGGTTTTGTCAGAGTTATCTGTATGTCTTTTCAATAATTCCACTTTAAACAGTCATGAAAATGTAAGATGCAAAAGTAAAGCAAAGTGTGCATTAACCCTTAGCCCGCCAAATAAATTGTCGTCTGCTATATTTCTCGTCTGCTTCAAGTTTCAAAGTGCTTCAAAGTTGCTCAAAATTGAATTGCTGAAAATGTTGTCCGAGTGTCAAACAGCTTGGATCCGGATGAGACGCCGAGTTACTCGGCGTCTAATCCGGATCCAAGCTGTTTGCATATAAAGCTATAGTCGTGAGTGGCAGGCTAAGGGTTAAGACACATTCTGCTTTACTTTCAACCTGCTTTAGGTGGCCACCTATTTTCAAAATTAGAAACATGCTATGGGGTAATGGGTAAAATGAAATTGCCTATTTGGAAAGAGCCTGATGAGAGGAAGTGCCATTTGCAAAGGCCATAACTCTGACATCATTGTTTTTTGAGTTATTTCCCTTTGTGATATTTTCTTGTCAAGAAGACAACTTCAGTTCTACTGATGCTATTGTAATGAAATTTTATGTATGGAAAGAAACTGATGAGAGAAAATGCCATGCACAAGGGCAGCAATATTTAGTTTTTCCCCTTTGTCATATTTTATTGTCAGGAAAATAATTCCAGTTCTGTTGACGCTAGTGAAATAATTATCATTTATTGGAAATGGAAATAGCTTGATAAGAGGATGTGTCATGGATAAGGGTCATAAGCTTGGCAACAAAATTCACTTTTGTCATGTTTTCTTGTCTGGAAGATAACTCCATTTATAGTTATATTAAAATGTTGTCTTGCCCAGTCAACTTAGGTACAAACTTCAATGTCCTCAGGTGAGCCAATTAAGGGCCATGGCCCTCTTGTTTATGTCAACTTATGGCAGCCCTGTAAATCATGTTTTACCCTTCTCCTGCTTGGCCACACCCATCCATAATCACTTTCAACCAATCATACACTCCAATCTCAAAACTTATATCTCTCTTTCCTGACATATATTTAATCATCATCTTGTTTTGTCTACTTGCATCTCTCTTAGCATATTAGTGTCAACTTAGTGTCTCAGCCTAGTGCTAGTATGCATCTCCTGTCCAAGATGCCCTAATGTTTGTTTAATTACATCAAGGTAACTAAAGACACAGGATACCACTTGTGTATATACAACAGTCTAGTCACTAATGATATTTTGATAATACTAATTCCTATACTTAACCCATTACCCAATAGCCTGTTTCAAGTTTTGAAGACAGTTGACAACTTAAAGCAGATTGAAAGTAAAGCAGAATGCGCCATAAGGCACATTCTGCTTTACTTTCAGCCTGCTTTAAGCTATTATCTGCTATAATATAGAAAATATTTCTTACGATTTTTATTTGTAACAGTATAAATTGGAACTATTTTCTACAGTGGAGGAATAAAATAGAGGCGTAAAAAGGCGTATTTATGGGGGAATGGGTTAACTAGTCTAGCATTTACTCAAGCTAAGTCATGTACCAAATTTATGTTTCTGAAATTCTTGCATATAACTTTTAATACCTTATTTCTTTTAATATGATGCTATTTTCATAACTTTGTGACACATATACTGTGAATGGACTTTTCAAGATAGTTGGAATATGGTAGTCACAGCATACGGTTTGGTGGAGACATAAACCCTTTACCCAATAACTTGTTTATATTATTGAAGACATGTGACCACTTGAAACGGGTTGAAAGTAAAGCAGAATGTTCCTTAACCCATTACCTCATAGCCTGTTTATAGTTTTGAAAATAGGTGACTACTTGAAGCAGGTTGAAAGTAAAGCAGAATGCGCCATATGGCGCATTCTGCTTTACTTTCAGCCTGCTTTAAGCTTTTACCGGCTAGAATATGGAAAGTATTAAATATGACACATATTCATTATGGTTTATATTGGAACTATTTTCTTCAGCGGATGAAAAAAATGCATGTGCTAAAAGTCGCTTCTATTAGGGAAAGGGTTAAGGCATATTCTGCTGTAATTTCAGCCTGCTTTAGTTATAATCTGCTGGAATATAGATAGATATGAGCAATTGTAGTCACTACCGCGTCCAAGTTGTCGTTGTTGTCATCGTTCAAAATCTTAACGTTGGCTATAACTTTCTTCAATTTTTCATCTACAACCTTCATGTTTGGTATGCATCTTCATCTTAACAAGTCCAATCCAGACATAATGAAATAGTTTACCCTTTGAGTTTATGATCTTGACCTTTGGCCTAAGTTTACTGTGTTTTTCACTGATCTTCAAAAACAGACGAGCGTTTCCACCTGCATGCAGTGCTCTCATTGACTATAAAAATTGGTCTGCCGGAATAAAACGATAGGACACGATTGACTACGATTCTTGGGAAGCCCTACGGGGAAAATTCATAAAAGAGGCACACACGGTGATAATCCCACTGCTTGAAACAGTGAAACTATCAAGTGATAAATAAAAAATGACAAACAGTACAAACCTTGATAAGAGCGCTCTGATCTGGGTCTACACTGTTTGTCTTGGATAAGTGTACTTTTCACAGGTAAGCTGTCTGTAAATGAGGAATATACTCTTTGCTTTGGTCATCAATGAGTTCAGTTAAAGTTTTATTTGATTGTTTATCTCTGGCCACAATTAACCCTTTCCCCCATAGAAGCCCCTTTTAGCGAATATGATGTATTCCTCCGCTGAAGAAAATAGTTCCAATTTAATCAGTCATGAATATATATTATAGAGAATATTTTTCTACATTCTAGGACATGATAGCTGCTTAAAGCAGGCTGAAAGTAAAGCAGAATGCGCCTTAAGGCGCATTCTGCTTTACTTTCAACCTGCTTTAAGTAGTCACCTATTTTCAATACTAGAAATAGGCTATCAGGTAAAGGGTTAAGAAGATAACTAGTTTTATCAAACAATGAAATACATGGTTTCATTTTTAGATAGCAAAATTTTAATGCAAAGGTTATTGAGACTTAACTGTAGTTTAAACATTTGGGTCCAGATCAGATACCGAGGATTGTAACTCGTTATGTCTTCAGATAAAGTTGAGTGAAATTAAAAAAATAAAATTAAACGCTTGAAAAAAAAACCTAGATCCTTTTGAAATTTGAAATCTATAGCCAAAATAACAAGGTATGGAGTTTATCTTTTTATTTATAGAAACAAGGAAGTATATAAGTTATACTGGCCACTTATATAATGACTCATTGATCGTTGGTAAACAGTTTTCAACTTAACCCTTTACCCAATAGAAGCGACTTTTAGCGTATTTAATTTATTCCTCCGCTGAAGAAAATAGTTCAAGTTTATACCCTCATGAACAATTACCATAACAAATATTTGATATAGCCTAGCACTATGTAGGTTAAATCAGGCTGAAAGTAAAGCAGAATGTGCCTTAACTCTTTCCTCCCTGAAACTTTAAATAAAAAATTCCAGTTTCCATTTTAGTCTAGTCCATTTCTGACTTTTAAGGGTTGTTTTTGTCAATGTTTGGCATTATGACAAACAGTGAAGACCCTGATCAGAGGGCTCCTTTCGGAGCCCTCTGATCTGGGTCTTCACTGTTTGCATAGGACAAGTGTACTATTCACATGTACACTGTTTGAAGTGGTCACCTATCTTCAAAACTAGAAACAAGCTATGGGGTAAAGAGTTAAAGCAGAATAAGCAAAAAGCTTTCAGCTTTGCTTTAATCTTCCTTTACCTATTCAACCTCGCAAGTAACAAGATGAGAGGGTTGATAAGGGTTTGCACTGTTTGTCAGTTTGCAGTTTATTGTACAAAACAAGGCTAGAGTTGAATAAGAGGTTTCAATGGGTAAGTGATTAATGGAATACAGTGGAGAATCTGTTATTCTTTCCCAATAAACGCGTTTACGCTAAAACTATTATTTGCAGTGCAAACAGTTTGGAGCCAGATCAGACACCGGGTAACCCGGCGTCTGATCAGGCTCCAAACTGTTTGCCACCAATATAAACATGAAATATCAGAATTGTCCAAAAGTTGTTCTTTTCTACGTTTTAGTGCTTTGCGTTTGCGTACGTTTGCGTTTAAACGGGAAAGAATAACAGATTCTCCACTGTAATACATGTAATATAGATATGGTGTTTGTTTGGCTTGACTGCTGATTTGGGTCATTGTGTTTGGCTGCATGCATAGATAAAACTCTGTATTTAAGAATTATCTGTGTACAGTAATGTGTACAGTTTGATCCAATATTTTGTTTCTTTTCTAATTTCAGTTTAGAACCGAGTTTTTCAGACATATGTTTCAAGGTAAGTTATCTTTATGCTGGTCTTTACTAACTGTATATCATTTCTCTTTGATCTCTGTCAGTACATCTGTCTGTCTGTCTCTAAAGTTGCAATATTGCCTCCCTCTGTCTCTCTCTGTATGTCTGTCTGTCTATCTGTCTGTCCGTGTGTGTGCCTCTGTCAGTGCCACTCTTAGTTGTCCTGAATTGAGGCTCTTTTTAGCCGAAGGCTCAGGATGAGCTATTGTGATACCATTCCGTCCGTCGTCCGTCGTCCGTCCACACTTTTAAACAACATCTCCTCAGAAACCACTGACCCGATTTCAACCAAACTTTGTCAGAAGCATCAGTGACAAGGGGGAGCGAAATGTTGTTCAAAGATTTTGGCTAGAGTTATTCCCCTTGCTTTGGGACCAGATTTTCTAACATGACCGTATAGACAACTTTTAATGCATAAGAAAATCTTTAAAAATCTTCTTCTCAGAAACCAAAAGGCACAGACCTTTGATATTTGGTTTGTATCATGACCTAATGATATTCTACCAAGATTGTTCAAATTTTGACCCTGGGGCCAAAAATGGCCCCGCCCCAGGGCTTATAAGTTTTTTAGCTCACCTGAGCCAAAGGCTCAAGGTGAGCTATTGTGACCGCTCACCGTCCGTAGTACGTCTGTCCGTCTGTCCGTCCGTCCATCCGTCCGTCTGTCCGTTCACTTTTACTTCAAACGACATCTCCTCTGAACCCTCGGATTGTAGGGCGGATTCAAACTGCTCATGATGTTCCTTGGATGCTTCTCTACAGAAGTTGTTTAAATGAAAGAGAAAAAGCAAAAACTCTGCTTGAAAAAGCAAAAAAGCAAAAAACTTTAAAAAATCTTCTTGCTAAAAACTACTAGGCCCTAAGCTTTGATATTTTTACAGTAGAATCTCCTGGTCGATCCCTCTATAGTTTGTTAAAATGAAATCCCTAGGGTCACACTTGACGCCACCCTGCGCAGTTTAAGTGCTGCTCTAGGCAGGTTTCACAGTATTTTTGATGAAACAGAAGCAGAACTGTATTTTACCTGAGTTACTCTTAATATACTAAGGGCAAATAGCCAATATTTGCAAACATTTTGGATCCAGATCAGATGCAACATAATCATAATGCTACATCTAATCTGGATCCAACCTATTTGCCACTCATTTACCACCTTAACATTTTCTAAATTGTTTTTTTGTACACTTTTCACATACAGTAGGTTTTAAGCAGACATCATTTCAGTCTGGTAAGGGTAATTCCCAGAGCTCTATAGCCACTGAGGTCAAATATTATGCAACTGGTACTGGTAGGGAGTATCACAGAACTGGTCATGATCAGCTGAACATGTTGTCTGCTAAAGTTTAGATATGGTTCAGTCCAGGATTCAACCCTTTCCCCCCATATACTGACGTTTGTTAACCCATTACCCCATAAATGTGCATTTTTAGGCCTTTGATTTATTCCTCTACTTAAGAAAATAATTCCACTTTAAACAGTCATGAAAATGTAAGATGCGAAAGTAAAGCAAAGTGTGCATTAACCCTTAGCCCGCCAAATAAATTGTCGTCTGCTATATTTCTCGTCTGCTTCAAGTTTCAAAGTGCTTCAAAGTTGCTCAAAATTGCTGAAAATGTTGTCCGAGTGTCAAACAGCTTGGATCCGGATGAGACACTGAGTTACTCGGCGTCTAATCCGGATCCAAGCTGTTTGCATATAAAGCTATAGTCGTGAGTGGCAGGCTAAGGGTTAAGACACATTCTGCTTTACTTTCAACCTGCTTTAGGTGGCCACCTATTTTCAAAACTAGAAACATGCTATGGGGTAATGGGTAAAATGAAATTGCCTATTTGGAAAGAGCCTGATGAGAGGAAGTGCCATTTGCAAAGGCCATAACTCTGACATCATTGTTTTTTGAGTTATTTCCCTTTGTGATATTTTCTTGTCAAGAAGACAACTTCAGTTCTACTGATGCTATTGTAATGAAATTTTATGTATGGAAAGAAACTGATGAGAGAAAATGCCATGCACAAGGGCAGCAATATTTAGTTTTTCCCCTTTGTCATATTTTATTGTCAGGAAAATAATTCCAGTTCTGCTGACGCTAGTGAAATAATTATCATTTATTGGAAATGGAAATAGCTTGATAAGAGGATGTGTCATGGATAAGGGTCATAAGCTTGGCAACAAAATTCACTTTTGTCATGTTTTCTTGTCTGGAAGATAACTCCATTTATAGTTATATTAAAATGTTGTCTTGCCCAGTCAACTTAGGTACAAACTTCAATGTCCTCAGGTGAGCGAATTTAGGGCCATGGCCCTCTTGTCTTAGGAAAACCTTTGAAAATCTTCTTCTCTGAAACTGTATGGCCTAGATCATTAATATTTGACATGTAGCTTTGCCTTATGATCCTCTACCTAGATTGTTCAAATTATGACCCCCGGGTCAAAATTGGCCCCGCCCCCGGGCTTATCAGTTTTACATAGAGTTATATAGGAAAACCTTTAAAAATCTTCTTCTCTGAAACTGTGAGGCCTAGATCTTTAAAATTTGACATATAGCTTTGCCTAATGGCCCTCTACCAAGATTGTTCAAATTATGACCCCTTGGCCAAAAATGGCCCCGCTCTTGGGCTTATCAGTTTTTCTTCAGAAAACCTTTAAAATTCTTCTTCTCTGAAACTGTATGGCCCAGATCATAGCTTTGCCTTATAGTCCTCTTCCATGATTGTTCAAATTATGACCCCCGGGTCAAAATTGGCCCTGCCCAGGGGCTTATCAGTTTTACATAGAGTTATATAGGAAATCTTTAAAAATCTTCTTATCTGAAACTGTAAGGCCCAGATCTTTCAAATTTGACATGTAGCTTTGCCTTATGGTCTTCTACCAAGACTGTTCAGCTTATGACCCCTGGGCCAAAAATGGCCCCGCCCTTGGGCTTATCAGTTTTTCATAGGAAAATCTTTAAAAATCTTCTTCTCTGAAACTGTAAGGCCCAGATCATTTATATTATGAAATGTAGCTTTGCCTTATAGTCCTCTACCAAGTTTGTTCAAATTATGACCCCCCGGGTCAAAATTGGCCTCGCCCCGGTGCTTATCAGTTTTACATAGACTTATATAGGAAAACCTTTAAATTTCTTCTTCTCTGAAACTAAGGCCCAGTTCTTTAATATTTGTCACATAGCTTTGCCTTGTGATCCTCTACCAAGATTGTTCAAATAATGACCCCGTGCCAAAAATGGCCCCACCCTCGACTTATTAGTTTCTCATAGGAAAACCTTTAAAAAAACTTCTTCTCTGAAACTGTAAGGCCCAGATCATTTATATTTGACCTGTAACTTTGCATTATGGTCCTCTACCAAGATTGTTAAAATTATTACCCTTTGATCAAATTTGGTCCTGCCCCAAGGCTTATCAGTTTTATATAGACTTATATAGGAAAAACCTTTAAAACTCTTTTTATAGCTATATATATCACGATATTGTTTTGCCCAGTCAGCTTAGGTGCAATGTTCTCAGGTGAGTGACTTGTGGGCCATGGCCCTCTTGTTCTACTTAATTCACAACTATCCTCAGAGAATGAGAGTTCAATTTCTGGTGAACAAAACGTCAACTTCTGGTTAAAGTAATAAGAAGAGTAAAAATACAAACAAAACCAAAAATAAATGGACTGGGAACCAGCTAGCCAATTTGCGTTCAAACCGGAAACGGAAATTGGTATTCTTGTTTTATACATGACCTTACATGATCTTTGTTCCACAATGGCTTAGTTACAGAAAAAACGAGTAGTGTTGGGATTTAAAGGATGGAATATGATGCTACGGTAGTTGTCATTATATTTTTTGCACAAACTATGTGTAGACAAAGTTCAAATGAAGAGAAAAACGTGTTTGAAGTCCCGACTCGATTTTGAGCCGTAACTTGCAATAGGAAAATGACATATTAGTGAAAGACCCTGGTTGAGCTGAAACTGAAAAATGTAAAAAATGAACATGATAAACGTGAAATGATAAAAATTCGAAACACAGGGTCTTTCTAGAAGGACTACGCAGTGTAGGTGTCAAGCTTGACAGGACTACTTAAAGATGCAGATGTAATGGCATTATGTGTTATAGTCAAAAGTGACTGCGCCAAGTCGAGCAGCTTTTGCACAAATCACGTAGTAGCATGGCACTGCTAAACGATGTCGCCTAATCATAGTCTAGTTGCTTATGTCCATTTTTTGGCCAAATCGTTACAGAGTGGATTAAAGCACCAAACTTCTCACATATATAGTATGACACCTATAGAATCAAATGGCATATAGGTGCCCGGGCTAGGTGACATTTTTGAAAAATTCAAAATGGCGGCCAATGTATACAGACTTTTTAGAGCTCCATTTCAGCAGTAGGAACTGCAATATAATGTGATGTTTTGGAGCAGATTAATAGAAAATAGACATAAACTGTATAGTATCTGAGTGATAGATTTACATTTAGTGCGTCTTTTCTATTGAAAACGGTGCCGCTCACGAAAAATTATTGAGAATGTGATTAAAAGTGGCCCATTTTTAAGCTAGGGCCGATACATCTGAATGATACTAAAATTTGCATGTTTTATTACATAAATATTATAAGAAAAACGTAGATATAAAATAATAACTTATTTGCTACAAATTATTAAAGAAAAAACATTTGTTTGATAGATTACGGAATTTAGGTTATGTCTCATTGAGGCAACCATACCATGTTTTTTTCTGATTAGAGCGTATGATAATCATGACACAATACGTCTGTTTGTTTCTATTTTTAGCTCACCTGAGCCATAGGCTCAAGGTGAGCTATTGGGATGGCCCTGTGTCCGGCGTCCGGCGTCCGTCGTCGTTAACAATTGCTTCAAATGACATCTCCTCATATACCGCTTGACAGATTTCAACCAAACTTTACAGAAATGTTCCTTGGGTCAAGCTCTTTCAAATTTGTTCAAAGAATTAAAAACAATGCAGAACTCTGGTTGCCATGGCAACCAAAGTGAAAAAATAAGGAAATCTTTAAAAATCTTCTTGTCAGAAACTGCAAGAGCCAGAGCTTAGATATTTGGCACACAGCATCATCTATAGGTCCTCTATCAAGTTTGTTCAAATTATGTCCCTAGGGTCAAAATTGGCCCCGCCAGAGCTTTGATATTCATCATGGTGACACTTCTAGATGTCCTTTACATATTTTCATCAAATAGTTCCGGTCGGTTGCATAAGTAGGTCACAGGAGCTAAAAATAGTTTTTTTTTCAATGAAAACTTAAAAAATCTTCTTGTCTGAAACTACAAGGGCCAGAGCTTAGATATTTGGCACATAGCATCATCTACAGGTCCTCTATCAAGTTTGTTCAAATTCTGTCCCTAGGGTAAAAATTGGCCCCGCCCCAGGGGGCACAGTTTTACATAGAGTTATATAGTGAAATTTTCAAACGTTTTCTTCTCTGAAACTAATACGGCCAGAGCTTTGATATTCATCATGGTGACACTTCTAGATGTCCTTTACGTATTTTGTTCAAATGGTTCCAGTCTGTTGCATAAGTAGGTCACAGGAGCTAAAAAAAAAAAATTCAATGGAAACTTAAAAAAATCTTTTTGTCTAAAACCCTTGTACCCTGATCTTAGATATTTGGCACATAGCATCATCTACAGGTCCTCTTTCAAGATTCTTCAAATTATGCCAATCGAGTAAAAAATGATTGTCCTGGACATAAATCTTTTTCTCCATTTTGTCAGTTATTCTCAGGTGAGCGAAATATGCCCCATGGGACTCTTGTTGAAATTATGGCTGATAAATAGCCAATGCATGTAGTACGTTTAACTGAAATGAGAATTAATAATGTAATTACATAGTATAAAAAAAGTAATTGTCATGAGTTTTCGTGACTTGCTGCAAACACGCAGCTTGTAACATTTCATCAGCATTTTCCTATGGAATAAAATTGTGGAAATGCACAATAACCACTTAGATGAAACACATATTGCCTATAAAATGTAAATATATTATTAAAAAAAGTAAATATGCATTTTTCATTAGACCTCTCAAAAAAGTTCATTTTGTAAACTACAGAAGCCCATTCGTGCCAAAATAATTGGTAATAACGACCATATTATTGAGGTGAAACTGTTTGTCTCATCGAAATATAGTCTTTTGCATACTTTGATAAGGTATTGGCCATATTTCTTATTAGTTTAGTTTAGTATATTAAGGGAAAAAATCAACTATTGGTTCCTACACTATGGACTAGGACAAAAGTATTGTTTGTGGGTGGGTAATGGGGTAGGTGTCCTACTGACAGCTTGAGAGCCTAGATATATTTACTCTTTACTTTAGCCAAATAAGTTCAGTGGAACTGGACAGATTCACATTGCAAAAATGTCTACGTGATGATGCTTAGAGATCTGCATATCGACTATTGAGATTGCCATTTGGAGGGTTGTCGGTAGCTGTGAGTCGAATCTGGATGGACAAGCCTTAACAAAAGCTGATGTGGCAACACCGGAAACAGCCGATTCCTTCATTTCTGCAACTCATTGGACTATTTAATTAAAACACGATATGCTTACAAAGTGGCAATTTTGGCATTAGCTAAATTAAAACAGGAAGCATTCCGAATTATGAATGATCGAGCGGATGATGGAATATGTGTTGCCTGGAAGAACAACATGACAGAAATGTGTTCTACATTCAAATACTGGGATCTTATACTACGTTAAGAGATGTTGGTTCTCCTATTTGTACGTGCACATTGTGAATTAAAGTGCATACTTTATGTCAGCCTTTTAGAGCAGTTTGTCCCATATTCTTCTTTACCACACCAATTATACACACTGGTTACAAGTTCATACAAGAATTATGAAATCACCAGCTGATACAAGCAACAATGTTATCCAAATTTACTGGGTATTTCCAAAAATAAATCACAAATTTTCTGCCAAATCGCTTCATCGGGCAAATGAGCAGAACAATCAAGGTGACATTGAACTGACAGAGAATCTGGATGCACATAAAGGCTGGGTGATATCTTGGCCTGAAATGTTAGAATTTTAAACGAATTTCAGAAAAATAACCTTTATAAAAAAAAAAACATTTTGTAGCCATAACCAATAGATCCTCATGAGCGGTGTGATTCGTTCGGAAATTTCATACGCATGGCAACAATAAATGCTTTAGGCATAATTTAGACAGTGATGCAAGAATATGTGCAACAAGTGGTAATAGACAGGACCTAACCAATTCAGATTCCAATAAATAACAACAAAATACCACTTTTGAAATACCAATCACTAAAGGAAAGTCAAGAGTGAAACATAACAATGATGAACTAAAAAGCAATAATATTATTTTTAGTAAACTTTTCTCAGTTTCCCCAAGTACGTGAAGATGATGTGGCCCAGAGGTTTAATATAGTTTTACAGTAGACTTATGTATGCAAATACTAGTTATACATGTATATGAAATGTTTGCTGAACTTTTTAGCTCACCTGAGCACAAAGTGCTCAAGGTGAGCTTTTGTGGTCAGTCTTTGTCCGGCGTCCGTCGTTGTGCGTTGTGCGTCAACAATTTCTTCAAACATCTTCTTCTCCAAAACCACTGGCTGGATTGCAACCAAACTTCACAGGAATGTTCCTTGGGTCAAGCTCTTTCAAAGTTGTTCAAAGAATTTGAAACAATGCAGAACTCTGGTTGCCATGGCAACCAAAGTGCAAAAATGAGGAAATCTTAAAAAATCTTCTTGTCAAAAACCAAAAGGGCCAGAGCTTAGATATTTGGCACATAGCATCATCTACAGGTCTTCTATCAAAGTTGTTCAAATTTTGCCCCTGGGGTCAAAATTGACCCCGCCCCGGGGGTCACCATTTTACATAGAGTTATATTGTGAAAAGTTCAAACATCTTTTTCTCTGAAACCAATATGACCAGAGCTTTGATATTTGGCATGGTATAACTTCTAGAGGTATTTGACATATATTGTTGAATTGGTTCCGGTCTGTTGTATATCTGGGTCACCGGAGCTAAAAATAGATTTTTTCAATGAGAACTTAAAAAATCTTCTTGTCTGAAACCATAGTACACTAAGCTTAGATATTTTGAACATAGCATTGTATACAAGTCCTCTATCAAAGTTGTTCAAATTTTGTCCCTGGGGTCAAAATTGGCCCCGCCCCGGGGGTCACAGTTTTACATAGAGTTATATAGTGAAATGTTCAAACATCTTTTTCTCTGAAACCAATATGACCAGAGCTTTGATATTTGGCATGGTATAATTTCTAGAAGTCCTTCACATATATTGTTGAATTGGTTTCAGTCTATTGCATATCTGGGTCACCGGAGCTAAAAATAGATTTTTTTCAAAGAAAACTTCAAAAATCTTCTTGTCTGAAACCATAGTACACTGAGTTTAGATATTTGGCACATAGCATCGTCTACAGGTCCTCTATCAAAATTGTTCAAGTTTTACCCCTGGGGTCAAAATTGGCCCCACCCCGGGGGTCACCGTTTTACATAGAGTTACATAGTGAAATGTTCAAACATCTTTTACTCAGAAACCAATATGGCCAGAGCTTTGATACTTGGCATGGTGTAACTTCTAGAGGTCCTTCACATATATTGATGAATAAGTTCTGGTCTGTTGCATATCTGGGTCACCGGAGCTAAAAATAGATTTTTTCAATGAAAACTTCAAAAATCTTCTTGTCTGAAACCATAGTACACTGAGATTAGATATTTTGCACATAACATCATCTACAGGTCCTCTATCAAAGTTGTTCAAATTTTGCCCCGCCCTTGGGGTCACCTTTTACAAATCTTCTTTTCTGAAATCAAGTGACCCATCCTAGTGTCACCATGGACAGGTGAGCGATCAAGGGCCATTCTGGCTCTCTTGTTTATAAACTCAGGCCCAGAATAACTTCTTTCCGAATGGAAATCAACCTTGGCACCAAATTTGTTCTCAGCAGGAAAGACTGAGACATCCGACCTGCAAGTCCGAACCATTGGAGAACCTAGACCCAAATAATAAACAGGAACTACCACATACGACATAGTACAGTCAAAATGCTTTCATATCATGGACAAACAGACAGTTTTAAAGTTGCTTAAAGGTTAATGTTGTGTGCGACCCACTCAAAAGGGATACATATAGTCACAAAGGGGCAATCCGAGGAAAAGAGGGGAAAGACACAAGAAAGGAAGTTTCACATCAGACAAAACTACCAGTGAAGTTCTACTTATTTCATTAGAATTTAAATATCTAAAGAAGAGCGTTTTGATCTCTTGACGGGAGGACATGTGACTGCCAATGAAAAACAAGGAAACAAAGCAATTTACATCACTTCGTGCCAATCTATTGTTGCCAAAGGCTGTAGTACACAAATGCCTCTCAATTACCACGAGGAAGCGGATACAAGAATAAGTCTTCATGTCCAAGACAACGTGGAAGACATTGAAATCATGTTCACAAGTAATGGCATCATTTTCTGTTGCTTTGAGGAATCCATTTATAAATACCATTGTAAGTGCAGAGTGAAGCACAGATTCACTTGAGTACTTTATGATCATACATCACAACTATACAAAGTCAATGACCTATGGCAGGAACTGTTTCCTCAGGTTAAAATGTTAAACTATGCAGGATCTACCACCTCTATATAACACGCCAATAGAAGTCTCTTCCAAACCATTATTTGGTTCTTAAGTATGTAGTCAGACCAGAATATCCCGTATCAAGACCCCTTTCGTTGGACCAAATTAAATGATGATTGACCACTTCCCTGGAGAACACTCACAAAAAAGCAGAAAGTTGCAGAGAATTTAAACGGGCTATAAGGCAATGCCACCATGCTTTAGAAAGTATATATGCTAAAATACTCAATTGATGTTCAAGTGTATGCAAATGAAACTATGAATTATCCTGATCACGAAATACATGTAGGTTATGTACTGCAAAACGGACATACAAGTACAACTGTTATACAATCGAACCTTGAAAACTCGAAACTGTCTTTAGTTGACATACCCATATTTCAAAGTTTAATGTATCTTAGTCACCTTCTAACTTTTCAACACAGACATGTTTGACTTAAGCATGAATGAATTATCTATTTTCAACTGAAAAAAATACGAGAATATTCAACTAATATCAGTTCTAGTACGCAGTAAATACACGTGATATCGAGGTTCGATTGTATTCTAATTAGAAAGAAAGAATGATATTTTCTAGTAATGTTGAACACGTTGAATAAATTGATTGTGATTATGTATTGAATTTACCATCAGAACCATCTTTTGGGGGTAAATAATAATATACATTTGTGAAGTGTCAGTCAATGCCTTAGACGATTAATGTTCTATTCTGTTCTATTATATAGAAAATAAACAATTTTATTATATAAATGGGTCCAACTACATCACAGTACAGTCTTTCTGTCCAGTTAACACATTTATAGACGCTTTTAATCAGGAAAATTTACCAAATAAGGGCGTTTTTCAAAACTAATTATTTTCTGGCGGCCATTTTGGACGCCATTTTGGATTTTGGCCGAAATAGGGCAGTCAGGTCGGGCACCCCCAATTATTATGATTATATACTGCAAATGCAACCCGTATACAAAGTTTTATGCTTTAATCCACCAAGTAACGATTTTCACCCTAAGCAACTAGACTATCAGGAGAAATTGGCAGAATTGGCAGATTACTGTGAGTACTTACTATAATGTATACTGAAAGTCACTCGATCGGGAGAAAATCCACGATCCGGTGAATGTCTCCAAATCGATGAATCTTTCCTAGCTGAACTTATGATGTAGATGTAGATCCTTTGACGACCTAGTCTCACTAACAAACCCCTGTGACGACATGCTAATTTTGTGACAGTTGTCCGTTGTGAGGATATGGCAAACAGAGCTCCAGATAAGTGGTAGTTTTTCAAAAACTTAAATCTTTATTTCTGAATTAAACCCTATGGTGTCACTGTGACTACTCATTAGAATCATCTCGGTAGTTACACAATAGGTTTTGGTGCTGAAATGAGTGAGAAAATGTTTGATTTGTTTAAATAACTACCTCTTATCTGGAGCCCTGATGGCAAATACAAGAAATAGCTCCATATTGTCGAACTGTACAAATCAGGGCTCCAGATTAGAGGGAGTAAGCTGAACAAGTCAAACATTTTCTTGCTTATTTTAGCACCAAATTCTATGGTGTTACTACTAATTAGAATTGTCTCTTCGAGACAATTCTAATGAGTAGTGACACCACAGGGTTTAAACTTAAAGCAGAAATAAAGATTTTAATTTTTGAAATACTCCCCTTATCTGGAGCCCTGCACATGTGGACTATTGAGTATTGACGACCAGGAATTTCAACTATTGGTTGATAGTCACATGGCCAACCGTCCCAATGGACGACCTTAATTTGTATAGAAGACCTACAGTCACATGGCCGACCTTATTATTTAGCATTGAGGTGCGTGCTGACAATTATCGCCAAATGCATAATTATTGTTCAGAAAGTAGCTCATGATCGCTTTATATTTGATATAATTGTGTGTAGTTGCTTTAAGCTGCTCATTTTCTCTTGTAATTAAATTATGTTTACAGAGTTATAGTGTAACTTGGTGAAAAAGTTGTGACTTAACTGGGGCTCGAACCCAGGACCTCTGGCTTACCATGCCAACGCTCTAACCACTGAGCTACCGAGTCACTAAGAAAAGCCATTCAACCATTTCACCATATTCTCTACCCGGCTACACACACCCCCTCTACACAAGAATTCGTCCCGAATTCTAACACAAAGAACACTCCACGAGTTTCTTATTTTTACCTATATTTCATTTCAACTACCCGAAGGGTTATTTAATATTTACGTTGGGCACCAAATGTAACTTGGTGAAAAAGTTGTGACTCAACTGGGGCTGGAACCCAGGACCTCTGGCTTACCATGCCAACGCTCTAACCACTGAGCTACCTAGTCACCCAGAAAAGCCATTCAACCATTTCATCATATTCTCTACCCGGCTTCACAAGTTCTTATTAGTTTCCAAACTGTGCAACAAACCTTTACTAGGGCAAATATGCATTTAGCTGATTTCTGCATTACTTTTGTCCTGTTTTAAGCTGCTACCTTTCTCTTGTATTAAAATTAATATTATAGTTCAACACTTACATGAACCATATATAATATACACATAATCAAATTTTGAATCATATTCTCTAATTGATAAGGCATGGGATATTAATAGAAGTTACGTATTTGATAAATGTATATGGACGTCACCATGGCGCGTATGGCACATGGGGCTAGAGATAATCCTATTTCAGATTTGATCTAATGTTTCTGACTATCCTGGTTTTGGATATGTCATTTACTGCCCCTCTGCTGTTATAGTAAACAGTCAGGACTCCAGATAAGAGGGAATATTCTGAACAAATCCAACATTTTCTCACTCATACAGCACCAAATCCTATGGTGTTACTACTCATTAGAATCGTCTCTCTGAGACGATTCTAATGATTAGTGACACCATAGGAATTAAAGCAGGAATAAACGGTTACCCGAATAACCGAAAACAGCTGTTTTCGCGAAAACAGGCGAAAACAGGCTGGTCTTACGAAAACAGGCTAGAAAAAAGGTTTTATGTACTGGAAACGTATTTAAAAGGATATAATTCAATAATTTGAACTAATAAGTCATTTAGGCTAAAAAAGTTGCCTTTCATGACCTACAATCGCCAATAAAATTGACCCGAATCGGCGAAGCTATGAAAAATATCGGTCCGTAATAACTAATGTCACACGAAAACAGTAGAGAAAGTATGATTTGTGTACTAATATCATACGTTGAGAAAACGTATTTTAAAGCATATATTCCAATTAAATGTTTTATAATGATTTATTAATGGCCCCTTTCCGATAAAAATGCTTTTTATTGACCAAAATTGGCGACGGTATGAAAAATGTTGGTCTGTAACAGCATACGGAAACAGCATAGGAAATATGTTTTTTGTATTAATATCGCATTCAAAGACATAAACACTGTTTAATAATAATAATTTGAACTAATAAATGTTATTTAGGCTCAAAAAGTTGCCTTTGTTGACCTACAATCGACAATAAAATTGACCAAAATCGGCGACGCAATGAAAAATATCGGTGCGTAATATCACGTTTGTTGTTTGCAATGTAATTTCTAAGTTAATTAAAAAAAAAATGCAGTATGACTAAGGGCATTTCAAAACGAGTATCAAACAGTTTCGATCCTGATCAGACGCCGCGTGACGCGGCTTCGGATCAGGATCCATACTTTTTGCAACGCGCTTATAAGCGTTATTGAGAGTGAAAGCGTTAAAGAATAGCTCGCACATAAAGCTTAGCTGATGTCCGCTTATAGCAGGCAGAAAGTAAAGCAGAACGCGCCAACCGCGAATTCTGCTTCACTTTCAACCTGCTTTAAGCGGGAACCTGTACTTAAAACTATAAAAAGGATGTGGAGTAACGGGTTTACTAAAGGTAATAGGTTTCAAAACATATGTGGCGATATGTATTATAAGTATTAAAACTATTAATCAATAAAAAAGGTTGTCTTTGTTGGCTAACTATCGGCGAAAAATACCGACCTGCCTTAACACATTCACCCCTGAAACTTTTAACGGAAAATTTCAATTTCAAAATTTGTCTAACCAATAATTTAATATCTTGGGTTTATTTGAACAATATATTTCCAAATGACAAACAGTGTAGACTCTGATCAGAGGGTTCCTTAAGGAGTCCTCTGATCAGGGTCTACACTGTTTGCATGCGACAAGTGTAATCATCACAAGTAGGCCCACACTGTTTGTAAATGACGAGTATACTCATCTCTAGGGTTGAATGTTTTAACTTACGAAAATCTAAATTTGTTTATACGAAAACACCCTCTAAAAAAGGTGTTACACACTCATATTTTAAAAAAAAAATGCACAAATGAAAATTTATAATTATATTTTGATCATATCGTCGAAATTCCGACTCAAAAAATTTATTTGATCGGTGTATGTACTCTTACCATAAGAAATAGTTGCTATATAATAACAGATGTCCGCTTAAAGCAGGCAGAAATTAAAGCAGAATGTGTACAATGAACTAATCATCTAAAATCCCGTTTAAAAAACTGTTTTGACCTTGACGTTCGCAAACGCCTCGAAATATATTATACATTTATATATCGGCAACCTAAATAGACCCTGGTGAGGCAAATCATAAAGGAGCATCTTGATCTGGGTTTACCTGTTTGCAGAGACGAAATGCGTATTAATTTGGTAAATGGTTGAGATCACATATCGGACAGCCGAAAATGCCCAAAATTGGCTTTCAATACTTCTATAAGTCGATATATATTTGTATAATTAACTAATCATCCAATAATCCCGTTTAAAAACTGTTTTGGCCTTTACTCTCGCAAACGCCTCGAAATATATTATGAATCTATGTATATGGGCAAATTGAGTAGACCCTGATGAGGCAGATCGTAAAGAAGCATTCTGGTCTGGGTTCACCTGTTTGCAGAGGCGTAAGGCGTATTCATTTGGGAATTGGTTGAGACCGCGCATCGGTTGAAAAACTTAATTCCCAAATAAATGCCGATGGTAAAAGTTTCTTTTGTTTGATTAAATTTAGCCTAAATTTGAAAAATTGACTTAAAAGGTCAATAATTAAAAACAATGTTCTAAACATGTCTGAAATAAGTTGGAATTAGTTAAGAAATCCGAATATGAGTAAATTGTACATAATTACCAAAACGATAGAATAATCCAATAACGAATAACTGTAACAATTTTTTCCTGTTTGGATTCCACACATACAGCAAACACGTTAGGACGAGTAATTTACAGGACCAGGTTGTATGAAGTGTGTCAGTACCACCGCTGACACGCGTCCACCGATGACACGCGTTGCTCAAACAAACACGACCATTCTCTGATGGCTGGCACGTGCAAGGATAGCCTTTGATGTAGCCGTCACATTCTTCATAATTTCACATAGGTGTAAAATCTTAAAATTTATGAAAACAAAGGATGGGTCTGCTGTGTCATTCTTAGTTTGGTTTTGGTTAGATACGTTACAGTCTAAATTAGCAATGGAAAACACCAAGCTTCATTGTTTCTTCTGTAAGTCGTCGTCTGGTCAAGTAATGTTCGACGAAGATGCCAGTGCTGCCCTGGTTAGGTACGTACTACTCATATAATACTTTTATCCTGTCTCGTTTCCTTCTTGTCAAATCAACTATCGATTTAGCCATTTCCTTATTTACCATATGGCATTTGTCTATTGAAAAGAAGTGACCACTTATAGCAGGTTGAAAGTAAAGAAGAACGTATCCTAAGGCATATATTCTGTTAACTTTCAGATTGCTTTAAGTTACTATCTGCTAGGGATAATGAATTATGTCTATATGGTCTAAGCACGGATGAATATTGTATTGTATATTGAATAACACATCTGTTATTCATTCGTGGTCTAAGTCGTTGAATTTATTGTCGTCTGCTGAATTGCCATAGCTGAAAAGTACATGAATGTACGTTGTCGTCCGTTTCATCCTTTTACTCCATGATCTTTGACTATAATTGTCTCATGTATTTGCATATATGTATGTAAACTGAGATTTGAAATAAAGCAATTTGAAAATATAATCTTGGTTATAATCCCCAATATTTGTCTATCAATTAGTACCCTAATGTGTTAATTGGTTAAAAGATCGAGCTTATCACCGGGTATCAAACTGTGTGTTGGTTGTTGACAGTTATGATTATGGACGAACATGATAGATCCTTAAAGCATGTTGAAAGTAAAGCAGAAGTAACATTCTGCTTTACATTCAACCTTCTTTAAGCTTCAATTTGCCTATATAAAGAAACAATTTCTTATGGTACATAGTACTACATATTCATCCGAGGGACGAGTATACTCGTCATAAACAAACAGTCGAAACAAACATTGCAGCTCCTGATCAGAGGATTTTTCGGAAAAGTATAGGTTAACAATTGAAAAACTGACAAGAAGAGGAAATGCCCTCCAGAAGCAGGCTGAGACAGAGATGGAGCTGCTGAATATGTACGGAGTAAGTCAGCGCTGGAGCTTCGCTTCCATTCACAGATTTTAGTTTTTTAAATACTTCCCTCATATGAAGCTCTGCAATGCGTTTCAATATTTAATGTTGTACACATATTGTAAACATATTAATTTAAACTATGATATTTTTTTTTTCATGTCGCCGGACCCCTCCTGTACAGCATTTGAGCTGTGGATTACGTGAATTCTATCAACACTTGATTCAATTGGATTATTATATGAATGTGTGTTTTGTGTTTTATCTGTGATTATGACACGTGAGCATGTAATTCGCAATGCTGGATTATATTAGTGAAAGTGCTTGTGTAATGTTTTCACTCGGATTTATTAAGTGCTACCTGATTTGACAGTGGTGTAGATCTGCAGGAAACCCTCTATATAACAACCCTAAACTGTACACATACATATGTTCATTGGGACTGCTTAAAGTATAGCGAAAGTCAAACTGGAGCATTCTATTTTACTTTCACCATGCTTTAAGCTGCCACATATCTTACATAGTACATGCTGACTGAGAATTAATTAACATTCTTTTTAGAGTCCGTAATATGGATGCTTTATCAAATGCTATTTATTAACTCACACAGGGCTGCCATCTCCGCATGTTTCCGATTTTTTGTGTTGGTAATTTTAAGCAGGTTACAAGTAAAGCAGAATGCTCAATGCGCATTCTGCCTTACTTTCAACCTGCTTTCAGTGGCAGAATCATCAATTCCTACATTAGAAAGCATAGGGTTTTATATAAACTAATGGCAGCCCTGTCATAATGTTCTTATGGGCGGTGTTATATATGTGCTCGTGATTTTTATTCAATCAAGATACAAGATACAAGAAACTTTATTTATAGTCGGGTGTTTTCACAACATATATAACATTAGCTAAAAGCTATTTACCGACATAATAACATAAGTTTCTTAACAGTAAGATTAACTAACAGCCTGTAAAAGAAATACATTATCATGTTAATACAGTAAAATTCTACAAAGTCTATTATAAAATACATTCATACATCACAGATTTTTGATATCACATATGAGATAGCATGCTTTAGCTGCTGCACAAATAGAGAATGAATAGTGGACAGGGGGATTATAAGCAGACAGCATAGACCAGATCAGACATCAAGTAATTTGTTGCCCCATTAGGGTGAGTGATTGTCTGCATATACCACATCTAATATATATCTTGCATTTTAATGTGCTACATTTAACCCATTCACCGCCTGACCTGTTCTAAATAAGCCTCGTGATTTTTATTCAATCTAATATATATCTTAATGTGCTACAGTTAACCCCTTCACCGCCTGACCTGTTCTTATCATTTATCTAATTAATTTCTTTGGCAAACCACCTGCAAAATTACCTCTACATCTTATTGCACATCAAGTCAAGTAGAAAACAGGTTAAACGAATGATGAATATACTCGTATACTAAGCTAACAGCGTAGATGTTTCTCATAGTGCTCAGAAGGATCCAGTTTTTAACCAGGGCTCCAGATTAGATGAAGTAAACTGAAAAATCCACTAAAATTTCAACACTAAATGTCAACACTAAATCCTTTGATGGTACTAATTATCCGAATCGTCTCTTCGATACGATTATAATGAGTGACATCATATGGGTTAGTGCATATTTAATTTCTTTAATATTCACATTCCCTTCTCTGGAAACCTGTTAAAATAAAAATGGAATATTGGGAAACGATCATATTTTTTATTTTGGAAATCAGAAATGAAATATACTTTTAGTTACAACATGCGTTTATTTAGCTAGCCTTCTATTCGATACCTACAGTAGAAAATCTTGTTACATTGTAATACAAAAAGTTCAAGTCCAAACCATCTTTGATCCATCCGTCAAAGCTTGCCGACTGTCGGTACCCTCGACTGTCACACACTCGAATTCATATAATTTTAGATAACTTACAGATTCTGCCCCTGGATAAGAACCACACATATTCAATGAAACAAAGGTATTTGTATATACAATTTTAATTCTGGATAAAAGCATTGCATAAATATTTCTTCAATATACCATATAATGAGATTCGAATATAACAAATATGACATGGATCCAGATAATAGATTTACAGGGCCGCGATATGGCTTTGAAATGTATTTGAGAATGACAAAGTGTGAACGATAAAAATAATTAGTAGTGAGCACAGTTAAGAGTTTCGCTAATTATGATTAAAACCACTCATGCTGACATGTTTGAAAAGTTCATGAGTGTCGCTAATTAGTATTAAAGCCACTCGTGCTGACATGTTTGAGAACTTAATTGATTTTCATCTCGCTCGATCCCTATAAAATCTGACCGTTCTCCGTAGTTTCATTATTCACTTCTTGAACATTAGCCAGACAAATTATATTACCAACTCTATTTCATTTTTCTTTGCATGCCATAACGATATTCGTACAGCATATCTGTTTCAAATGGTGTTTTCAGGCTGTTTTCGTAAGTTAAGGCAGGTCAGCATTTTTCCATATTGCGACGATTGCTAGCCATCAAAAGCATCTTTTTTGATAATTTGTTAAAATATATTGGTGAATAAACAATATTAATACCGTATTAACGATATAAAAAATATGAATACCGTATAATACGATATCGGTACAACATACATATAGCTTCTAAGTGGTGTGTTCGGTTGTTTTCGTATGTCATGTTGGACCGGCACTTTTCATATTGACGCCGATTTTGGGGCAATAAAAGCACCTTTTTGAGTAGGAATGACGATTATTATTTTATAATAGACTAATAAACTGTTATTGATGGCTTTAAATATACTTTCACAACATAAAACCTTTTTTCTAGCCTGTTTTCGTAAGCTCAGCCTGTTTTCGCCTGTTTTCGCGAAAACAGGCTGTTTTCGGTTTTTCGGGTGACCCGGAATAAAGGTTTTAGTGTTTGAAGTACTCCCCTTATCTGGAGCCCTGTGACACACAGAGAGGTGAGTATGGGTGATGTAATAAGCATTAAGCACTACCGGTACTCATTAGAATATGGTCTCTTCAAGATGATTCTAATAAGTCCGTCACACCCTATGATTTGGTGTAGACAAAGAGATTTTAGTTTTTTAAATAATCTGCTTACAGTGGAGAATCTGTTATTCTTTCCCAATAAGCGCGTTTACGCTAAAACTATTATTTGCAGTGCAAACAGTTTGGTAAACCGGCGTCTGATCAGGCTCCAAACTGTTTGCCACCAAGATAAACATTAATTATCAGAATTGTCCAAAAGTTGTACTTTTCTACGTTTGAGTGTTTTGCGTTTGCGTTTAAACGGGAAAGAATAACAGATTCTCCACTGTATCTGACCCTGCAAGTGAAATGGTTTATGTAATAGTTAGAGTAATAGAACATATTAAGTAAAATCTTAGTGGTTAAGAAGGGTCAGATTTTACTTAACCCATTACCCCTTAGCCTGTTTCTAGTTTTGAAGACAGGTGACCACTTGAAGCAGGCTGAAAGTAAAGCAGAATGTGCCTTAACCCTTTCCCCCATAGCCTGTTTCTAGTATTGAATATAGGTATCCACTTAAAGCAGGTTGAAAGTAAAGCAGAATGCGCCTTTTGGCGCATTCTGCTTAACTTTCAGCCTGCTTTAAGGGTGTATCAATGTCATGAGCCTTTTTTTCAAAGTATTAAACTTTTTTTCTATCATTGTTTTTTTGGAAGAGCTATTTATGATGAATGAAAAAATGAAAAAAAATATATATGTTGGTGTCCTTTTTTTTTAGCTACAGCGATTTGAAAAAGGTATGTCAAATTTGGATTTTTTTCTTCAAATTTTACCAATTCAGAGTACAAGCTTCAGTAAAATCTATTTCAAAACAAAACAAACATGGTAATTTCGGTTTTCTTTATTTATTTCATGTCTATGGTGGTATGTTCACATATATAAACCAAATTTAGACAAAGCAGGCACCAGGTTTGAACAATATGGATCCTTGAATATCAAAAATATGCTTTATATAGGGCATGATTTTATTAGATTTTTTATTTCATGAAAAAAAGTAAAAAAGTTTGAAAATGAAATAGTTCTAGTATTAAACTTTTTCTTATATTCTACCAGATGAAAGCCCATACTAAGGCAGTTCAAAATATGAAAAGAAATTGAAAGGTCAGTGTTGAAAATTTTGAGTTATTAAAGTAAAAAGAGTTATCACCCCTTACAAAATTTACAAAAAAGTACCATACCGATGATATTTAGAGCTTTATAAATTTCACATTTGGTGCCTTTTTTTTCTTAAATTAGTTTTTGTATGAAGAAATACTACCATAGATAGGAAATAAATAACACAAAACCAAATTACCATATTTGTTTTCATTTAAAAATGGGTTTTATTGAAGCGGGCTGTTTGAAAAGGACAAAATAAGAGGAAGTGGGTGGGGTAAATTTTACATGGCCGTAGAGCCAACTGTTGTTCACCAAAATGTACACTTTTTCTATTTTTTCACTCATCTTAAATAGCTCTTCAATACAAAACCATCATAGAGTGTGTTCATATACTTTGAAAAGTTCCAAAAGTCATGACATTGATACACCCTTAAGCTACCACCTGCTAGAATAAAGAAAATATTCCTTATGATACATATCGTGACTGTATAAATTGGAACTATTTTCTTCAGCAGAGGAATAAACTTGATGCGCGAAAAGGCGCTTCTATGAGGGAAAGGGTTAAGGCGCATTCTGCTTTACTTTCAACTGATTTAAGCTTAAATCTGCTAAAATATAGAAAATATTTCTTATGAAACATAATATTCCTGACTGTTTAAAGTGGGGCTTTTTTCTTCAGTGGTTAGATAAATAAAAGGCGTAAAATGGTGTATTTATGGTGTAATGGGTTAATATGCTCTAACTAACTTAGAATATAACCTATATTTTAATTGGCCAAGGATAAAATGTTCCCATGTTTCTAGTAAACAATCCTGGCTTATTCTGGTTGTAAGATTGCGAACTAGTTGCTACGAGGCGAAGTTATTTATACCACGTGCAGACATCACACGACATCGAAAAACAATATAATTCTTAATGATTAAGTGCAAATCTAAATGGGGTACCAATGGCAGTTTGATTGGTTTTAAATATTCGTATTACTGTCTTTCCAGATATCACAGAGTGTGATGAATTTCCTACATGTAGTGCTGATGACAGTGATAGCAGTGGTAGCAATACCTGCTGGCCGAGTGTATGGGTAAGTTCTTTAGACTGTCAGAACTCCAGATACACGCAATAATCCTTGTGTTATAATATAACTATTTGCATGCTGGGTAATTTTTTCAAGTGCAACAATAATTGTTGTCTGCTACTGTTCTAAAAATAGAAATTTCAAAATTTCTTTTCAAAACAGAGTCAGTGTCAGACAGTGTTGATCCTGATGAGACACCGTGTTATGTGGCGTCTCATCATGATTCAAACTGTTTGCAAGGGTAATCCTTGTGGCACATGTATCCGCCGCTAGCGTGCAAAGTGTTAACAAGACCCGAGGTTAGTCACATCGCACAGTTTTGGTTGAGACTTTGAGGAGATGTTGGAAATTTCCTGACCTACTTTCAGTGATAATACCTTGTCAGGCAGTTCACTTGCAAAATGCATGCATCTTGTGCACATACCTATAGCAAAGAACCATTGAAGTATCTCATGTGAGGTCCAACTACAGCGCTCCCTCTCTACAACGGCCCTCCTAACAACTATTCCCTCCTTATAACGATGGTTGCCGATGTTCCCAAAACAATATAATTATGTCCAACCTTTTCACGGCGGCAATATAATCTATAATATGAAATTGTCGTCTGCTGGTTTTCTCAAATTTACATATTAGACATAATGACGATTAGCAAACAGCTTGAATCTGATCAGACGCCGTGTTACCCGGCGTCTGATCTGGATTCAAGCTGTTGGCAAATGTAAATCAATTTCCCTCCCTATAACGACTCCCTCCGAACAACGCACACAATTTTTGTCTCCCATTGGATGTCGTTGTAGAGAGGGATTGCTGTATTATATTTGATAGTTTGGTTAGAAATAACCATTGAAAAACATGTCGAGTATTCATGAGTATGTCTGGGCCTCACCAGGTAAACTGAGATTGGTAAAGCAATATAGCATATGCTTCATGCTTTTACAGTTACTTTCACGCATATTGAAAACAATTGGGTGGGGGTGGGGGGTCCATCAAAGGACTGAGGAAATGTCTTTAAGTAAACTTGCTCTCAGCAGTATCTGGAACCTAACATTATATATAATTTTGTCTGTCTGTCTGTCTGTCCAGTTTGTGTAAGCGATAACTCAGAAGAATTTTTGTACACTTTTTAGCTCACCTGGCACGAAGTGCCAAGGTGAGCTTTTAGGATCGCTGAATGTCCGTCGTCCGTCCGTCTGTCCGTTCACAATTGTTCGTTAACACTCTAGCGCCTACAAATTTCATCCGATCTTCATGAAACTTCATGACAATGTTTGTCTTGATGAAATCTAGGTCAAGTTCGAATGTGGGTCATGTCCGGTTAAAAACTAGGTCACTAGGTCAAATCATAGAAAAACCTTGTTAACACTCTAGAAGCTACAAATCTCAATGGATCTTAATGAAACTTGGTCAGAATGTTTGCCTCATTGATATCTAGGTCAAGTTCGAATGTGGGTCATGTCCGGTCAAAAAGTAGGTCACTAGGTCAAATCATAGAAAAACCTTGTTAACACTCTAGAAGCTACAAATCTCAATGGATCTTAATGAAACTTGGTCAGAATGTTTGCCTGATTGATATCTAGGTCAAGTTCGAATGTGGGTCATGGCCGGTTAAAAACTAGGTCACTAGGTCAAATCATAGAAAAACCTTGTTAACACTCTAGAAGCTACAAATCTCAATGGATCTTAATGAAACTTAGTCAGAATGTTTGCCTCATTGATATCTAGGTCAAGATCAAATGTTGGTCATGTCCGGTCAAAAACTAGGTCACTCGGTCAAATCATAGAAAAACCTTGTTAACACTCTAGAAGCTACAAATCTCAATGGATCTTAATGATACTTGGTCATAATGTTTGCCTCATTGATATCTAGGTCAAGTTCGAATGTGGGTCATATCCGGTCAAAAACTAGGTCACAAGGTCAAATCATAGAAAAACCTTGTTAACACTCTAGAGGCTACAAATCTCAATGGATCTTAATGAAACTTGGTCAGAATGTTTGCCTCATTGATATCTAGGTCATGTTCGAATGTGGGTCATGTCCGGTCAAAAACTAGGTCACTAGGTCAAATAATAGGAAAATCTTGTTTACACTCTAAAGGTTGATTGTGGGTCATGTCCAGTCATAATCTAGGTCACTATAGGTCAAGTTTGCCATGGTGTACCAGGTTAGCGATTTAGGGTTATAGTGGCCCTTGTTTTAAACTCTTTGCACGCTAGCGGCGAATATGTCCCAAAGTGATTACCTTTGCAAACAGTTTGGATCCTGACGAGAAGCCACATAATGCGACCTCTCGTCAGGATCCAAACTGTTTGACACCCTGACCCTGTTTTGAAAAGACATTTTGGAAACTCTTGTTAGATCAGTAGCAAGCGACAATTGTTGCAGATGAAAACATTACCCAGCATGCAAAAAGTTAATATTTCGTAGGATGATTTGTTGCAAAGATAGTTGAACAAAGTTCTGCAGAAAGTTAATAATGATGGAGTTATCACACTTTTCATTGTAAAAAAGGGCATTTTTAGACATTTCAATAACTTCTAATTATAACTAGGTATTACCCAGCAAACATTATTTGAGAGGAGGTAGATAGGAGTCATAGTGTTGGTTGGTCAGGCGGTACTTCCGTCCGAGGCACAACAGATGTGTCCGTCCTTGGCACAACAAATCTTGTGACGAGAACTTCTACTATATTTCTTATCAGGTTGACATCAAACCCTTTATCACTCAATAGTTTGTTTCAATGTAAAGACACGTGGTAGCCTAACCCATTACTTCACAAATACACCTTTTATGCCTCTACAGACATAGATTAACCCATTACTCCACAAATACACCTTTTATGCCTCTACAATTTCTACCCTAAGAAAAGTTTTCCCCTAGGAAGACATAGATTAACCCATTACCCAATAGCCTGTTTCTAATTTTGAAGACAGGTGGCTGCTTAACCCATTACCCCATAGCCTGTTTCTAGAAATGAAAATAAATGACCACTTAAAGCAGGTTGAAAGTAAAGCAGAATGCACCTTAAGGTGCATTCTGCTTTACTTTCAGCCTGCTTTAAGCTACCATCTGCTAGAACATAGAAACTATTTCTTATATACATATTCATGTTTCTATAAATTTAAACTATTTTTTCAGTGGATGAAAATATTAAAGGCGTAAAAAAGCGTATTTATGGGGTAATGGGTTAAAGCAGGTTAAAAGCAAATCAGAATGCGCCTTATGGCGCATTCTGCTTTACTTTCAGTCTGCTTTACTTTCAGTCTGCTTTAAGCTACCATCTGCTAAAATATAGAAACAATTCTTACAAACAAATCATACATATTCATCACTGTATAAATTGGAACTATTGTCTTCAGTGAAGGAATAAATGGAAAGTGTAAAAAGGCTTATCACATAAAACCGACCTTGGGAGTGTTATAAAGCCATTCAATAAACTATAGTGAAATATCAATATTTGGGCTCCGGCCCTACCTGTTCGTCTATGAGCGCTGCATGGCGCTGGGCGCCAAATGACGTCATTTGCCATGGCGTTACTGTAAACAACGTGAAGTTTTGGCGGAAAATACATATGGCGGAGAGACAAAAAACTACGGATTCAGTTCACTTAAAAGGGTTTTAAAGTGTTTATGTGATAAATAGGATCTAACATTCGTGCTCATTATTTATCATTCTTAATAAACTCGTTGACTAAAACAAATATAACGCTGGCCAAGGCTCGCGTCATATTGTTTTAGTCAACTCGTTTATTAAAATTGATAATTAATGAGCACTCATGTAAGATCCTCTATGTATATATGGGGTAATGGGTAAAGAGAAAACACTGAAGGCATTTGGTTTCCAGTATCTTTCCAGATCATATAGCTTAATTAACATTTTACCTCGTAGTCTGTTTCTAGTTTTGAAGATAGGTGACCACTTAAAGCAGGTTGAAAGTAAAGCAGAATATACCTTAAGGTCCATTCTGCTTTACTTTGAAGTTTCAACCAGTTTTAAGCTATATTTGTTATGTTGAATATTTATGACTGTATAAAGTGTAACTATTTTCTTCAGTGGAGGTATTAAATACAGCGTGAAAAGGCATATTTATGTAGTAATGGGCAACTGTTGATATCTTTATCTTTTGTAGCCATGAAAAAGTTTGCCATATACCGGAAGTCAAACATGGTCAAATTTTAGAAGGTAAAAGCGAGTTTATGTCAGGGGGAGAGGCAAGCATTGATTGCGATCCAGGATACCGTCCTCTTGGGAATGCGCGACTCCGGTGTTTGGATGGCAAATGGGCAGAGAACCCACCCTTCTGTTTAGGTAATAATGGCTGGAAATTTCAAAGTATTTACAATACATGTACCAGAGCTCCAGATAAGGGAGTTCAAAAACTAAAATCTTTATTTTTGCTTTAAACCCTATGGTGTCACTACTCATTTGAATCGTCTCGAAGAGACGATTCTAATGAGTAGTAACACCATAGGATTTGGTGATGAAATGAGTGAGAAAATATTGGATTTGTTCAGTTTACTCCCTTTCATCTGGAGCTCTGATGTACCTAACTGGCAATAATAGGCCAATGTTCATTATGGTGGCAGATAAGTTGATTACAAAGGCTGAATTACACACGTCTCTAACAAATCTTATGCTGTGACTACAAACTTTCTTCAGTCTCAGACCAACTATATGGGGTGAATGCCATTAGAATAATCTATTCATAAGGGTTTTAATTTGTAGTCACACTATAGAATTTAGTTCAAACAAAAAGATTTTGAAAGTTTCAGTTTGCTTTTTGTTTTGTTTGTAAAGTATATTTGAGACCATTCAAGTCAAAGGTCATGATTACAGAGGTCAAAAGGTCAAATTTATACATATATTTGCAACCTTAACCCATTTTATGCAGGATACACTTTTAGGTGTACCTCTAGGCAAACAGTTTTGATCTCAGATCACGCTCCACATTGTGGGGCCTGATCTGAGATCAAAACTGTTTGCAGCTAGTTCAGTATTCTATCAGAAACTGATCAAATCTTTTGCAAATATTTGAGTTATACCCGCTGCAGACGACATTTTAAAATGGCCGCCAAATATTACCCAGCATACAATGGGTTAATGTTGGCAAGAACTTTTGAAATATAACAATACACTCTTAAATGAGTTCACTGTGTAGGTGATTCAACACTATTTAAGACTTTCTACATATCAATACATAAATAAATAATAACCTGTTGATGTTTCAAGTTTCAACCTCTGCTGAGGCGGTATTCAGAACCACGATCCTCGCATGTGCAGTTTGGGTCATGAATGCCGATTCCCGCCACTTTCCTTAACTGTGGGGAAATCTGGGAGGTTATGAACAGAGATTAGGCGGCCTATCAGCTATCCAGAGTCTATGACCAGATTTTAGCCACAGTTATTATAGTGTTAATTGAACAATGCAGTCTTGTTGAGTTAATGGTATCTATATTTATAGAGATACGGTGCGAGAAGCTGCCAGAGTTACGGAATGGAGAAATCCGTCCCAATGGCTCAGTATTGCCAAGACAGCATGTTACCCCAGTATGTTACGTAGGCTATAGGCTTATAGGACCTACCAGGATCAACTGTAGTGATGATGGTACCTTTGAACCATATGAGATGCTTTTGTGTTTAGGTAAGCAAAGATATTTTATATATATATCAAGAGATCTAGATAAGAGGGAGTAAATTGCTCAAAACCCACATTTTCTTATCCATTTTAAGATCAAATCCTATGGTGCTACTACTCTTTTGAAGAGACGATTCTAATGAGTAGTGACACCATAGGGTTTAAGGCAGAAATAACGATTTTAGTTTTTGAAATACTCCCTTTATCTGGAGCCCTGTTGAATATCATTGTCCTGTTCTGATGATGTTCAACTTTCTGTGTAGGCAGGGCTCCAGATAAGAGGGAGTATTCTGAACAAATCCAACATTTTCTCACTCATACAGCCCCAAATCCTTTGGTGTTACTACTTCGAGACGCTTCTAATGAGTAGTAACACCATAGGGGTTAAAGCAGAAATAAATGTTTTAGGTTTTGAAATACTCCCCTTATCTTGGAGCCCTGGTAGGTCAGGCTAATTTGTTACATACAGTTTGGATACAGGATTCATGCACCTGTAAAGAGTACACAAGACTTGAAGTTCTTTGCACTGTTTGTCATTTTGCAATATATAGAGGATAATCAATTTCTTTGGATTGATATGAAAAATGTATCACGAGAATGGGTCGTTATCTGGTTAAAAGTCCGCAGGACGAGTTTTTTTAACCAGATAACAACCCATTTGAGTGATATATTTTTCATATCTATTCAAAGAAATTGATTATTCTATTCCCTATATTAATTACGTTTTTACAGAACAAAACCCACAAAATTAATTATTTACCCGCGACGTCACAAATTATTATGATGTGACTTCACAAAAAGTAATATCATCACTAGTGATGATATCAACTGTGACGATATCAAATTTATCTAACTGGGAAAGCTCTATAAATCATCGATAGATATATAATAAATTGTTAAAATCAGTCTTAACTCTTTCCTCCCTAAAACTTTAAATGGAC